>PVKB01003114.1:37219-223985 GCA_004027205.1 Ctenodactylus gundi
TTCACCTCCCCGTCTGTCACACTCTGTAGGCTCAGGCTCCCCGCCCCAGCTGCCCTCCTGTGGCTGACAAGGGGTGTTCACTTGGTCCGTGGCCAGGCCCCGGCTAGGTGAGCATGCTGGTGCCCACCCGTCTTCCCCGCCCCCCCGCCCCACCCCAGCTCGTCCCGTGTTCTCCCTTCTCCCTGCTGTCTTTCCTGCTGCACTTGGCCATGAGTCACACAGGATGCTCAGAGGCACCTCCCTGCCACTGGGCCCAGGCTGCCCCCTGCTCCCGTCCCGTCGGGGCTCAGATGGAAACACTGAGCTGGGAAACTGGTGTCCTTCCTCTGGGGGTCCCGGCAGAGCCAGAATGGGAACAGCATCCCCCGGGGACTCCCGGAGTCTCCACCTCAGGTCAGGCTGATTCCGGGCCCTCCCGAGGAGCCCAGAGAGACCCTGGGCTGGAAAACATGGCAGAGTGTGTGTCGAGCTCTGCTGAGGAGGGAAGGGCATCGGAAGTGGGGGTGGCCCGCAGGGCTAGTGTTGTGTGTGTCCAACCCACCTGGCTGCAGGGCCCCTGCTGGGCCTCCCTACCTCTACCGTCGTCTCAGGTGAGCTCTCCAGGTGGGTCAGGAGGCCAGGTGGAAAGGGCTGACTAAGCAGGCATCTCCCCTAGCCGCCCCAGTTCCCCCCTACCCTCCCGCCAAGCTGCTTTCTGAAACCCACATACACCACCTCTGTGCCATCCCTCAGGAGACCCAAGCACTTGCCCTGACCTGCCCCTGGTCTGGGAGTGGCGGGGCAGCAGAAGGAGGGTCCTTGCCCTTCTCAGGCCCTAGTAGAAAAGCGCTTTGTGGCACTTGGGCCCCCTCCTCCAGCAGCGGGCACATTCCTGGGCAGAGGCCTGGCCTCCTCGCCTGTGCTGGGCCGTGGGCTGAGGCCAGGGGCCGGGTGGGGGGACTCTCAATGGGCCTCTGTGCTGACTCACAAGGGGCCTCTGTGGCTGAGCTCATGGCCCCCACGCTGCATCCCACAGAGCCCCACCCACTCAGCGCCCAGGGCTGTGGTTCAGGGCAGGCGTTCACAAGGACCCTCTCTTGGTGTAGGGGTCCACTCCCACACCTGGCCCTGCCCCCAGTGCTCTCTTAGCATAATGGGGCGACAAGAGTGCCTGTAATTATTAACTTTGGTCTTTCTCCCAAGCCTGGCGTAGGAGCCTGTATGCCTCTGGGCCTGGTGGACAGAGAGAGAGTAAAGTAGAAGACATTCCCTGCTCTGTCCCCTGCAGGCTGTCTCTCTGTCATCTCTTTGAACCTACTTCTGCCTCAGGGCTTTTGCACTTCCTGTTCCTCTGCCAGAATGTTCTTTTCCCAGCACCTCCTGTGGCTCACCCCTTTCCTTCAAACATTCCTTAGAAGAAAGGCCTTCCCGGGCCCCTGTAGAAGGTAGTAACCCCCCACCCCCACCCTACACACAGATCCCCTTTCCAGCTCTCCTTGTACGTTCACGGTGGTTCATGTGTCCTCTCCACAGGGACAGACTTTCCTCTTGGAGTTCACTATTGTACCCCCTGCCCCTAGAACAGCGCCTGGCACCCTGGGGCACCTCAGGGTAGACATGGGAAGGGAAAGAGCGCTTGTCTCAGAAGGCAGGAAATAAACTTGGTTGTATTCCCGGGGGTCAGCCCTCGAGACTAGGGTTAATGGCTGTAGCCAACCTTCCCCCCGTGGTGCTCCGGGCACCACTGTAAACACTTTACAAGCCCGCATAACCTGCACAGTGGCCACGTGGTGGCCTCATGGTGGGCACGGCTGCTGTGGTCATGCCACAGATGAGGCTGTTAGGGTTCCAAAAGACGATGCCTTTCCTTGCCCAAGGTCTGGGGAGTCAAACCCAGGGCCTTGTGCTTGCTAGGCAAGCGCTCTAACCGCTGTGCTACTCCTCCAGCCCCTGTTCACTTGATTCTTTGTAGTTTGGCATTTGCAATTTCTGCTTTAATTATAAATTATAAACTTTGTGAGATTCAATACATAAAAATGTATGTACATGATGAAGATTCAAGAAATGATTAGGGGTGTGGTGTGAGTTGTATTTGTGTGTATAGAAACGTATAAATCAACTCAGCTATTGTTTTCGCAGCATCTACCGCATGTCAGGCTGTGTACATGTGTATATACACACACAGCTCAGCCGCCACACAGATTCATTCATAGTTATGACACACATGAACTTAAGCACATTGTGCTAGTTAGCTTTCTATTGCTATATCTGAGATAATCAACTTTAAAAAAGGAAAAGTTTGAGGGCTGCTATGTAGCTCACGGGTGGAGCCCTGGGCTTAGCATGCACAGACACCTCTGTTCAACCCCAAGTGCCACAGAAAAAGGTTTTTGGCTCCCAGTTTCAGAGGTTTCAGTCCATGGTCACTTGGCCTTGTTCCTTGAGCCTCTTGTGAATCAGGATATCATGGCAGCAGCACAGGGCAGAGGAAGCCTGCTCACTGCAGGGCAGCCAGGAAGCAAAGAGAGAAAGGGCTAAGGCATGTCCCCAATGACCTAACTTCCCTCCCACTAGACCCTACCTCCTAAAGGGGGGCCAAGCCGTCAGTACATGGGCCTCTGTGGGGCATCCCAGATCCAAACTGTAGCAACGTTGTGCAGTTTAATGACTATAAAATATCATGTATAGTGGATGCATAAGAAACGATTGTTTTCTTGATGTGTTCACACCAGAGCAGTACGATCACACTCGGTCATCACTCGGGAAGCACCTGCTATGTGCCAGGCACCGTGCAAACATTGGGCTTCAGGGCTGGGTGGGATGCTGGAGCTTGTATCTGGTAGAAGAGAGGAAGATGACCTGTTTGTCAGGCGCTTGCCCTGTGCCGGGGCAGCATCCATGCGCAGGGAGCAGTGTGTGCGAGCACAGTGTCGTTTGCTCCTCGTGGCTCCCCGGGGTGATGAATGCAGTTGACATGGCTTTGTGGAAGGAGACAGAAGCCTGACCAGGCATGGTCAGTGCCTGGGCTGGGCCTGACTCAGCATTGTCGTTGTTACTACGCTGCCCCACAGCCCATAGATGTCTGTCTGTGGATAACTGACAGGGTGGGTGTCCAGGGTGCAGCTTGGGCTCTCTTCTCAGAGGAGGTAACAGAAGGCTGAGTGGGCACTGGCCAGGGAAGGCTGGGGAGGTACGTCCTGGCTATATCTGCGGAGTCCCTGAGCCAGGCTAGCCTCCTCTGCAAAGACCCCTTTCTGCCTCATCTTCCTCTGCACACTGGGGTGTCCCCTTCTGTGTGGTACTTGGTTTCTAGATCAGGCCTTTGGGGTCTCCTACTGACGGCCTGCTCTTCCACAGTTTATTTCCGAGCCCTGGTCAATTTCACGCACTCCATTGAGTACAGCCCCTGGCTGGAGGATGCGGGCTCCAAGGAGTTCCGAGCAGTATCAGATGCTGTCGTGGACAGGGTACGATGGAGGGGCTTAGGGGCCATCCCAGGCGGTGGGGGGTGGGGGGGAGCAGGACCAGGAATGTGGAAGGTATCTGGGGGCTGATGTTCCGTGTCCCTCCCCAGCTGGAGTCAGAGTACTTGAAGATACCCGGAGACCAGGTTGTCAGTGTGGTCTTCATCAAGTAAGAAGGGTCCCCAGGAACTGGCGAGGGGCTGGGCAACTGTAGAGGACGGGGTGGCAAGGATGGGGCGGGACCTGGGTCCTCCAGAGGGGGCTGGCAGGGAAGGTCTGATGCAGGAAACTCAGAAATGGGGAGGGACTCGTTTAGACCCCACCTGGCCTTGCTTTGGGCCCAGCCTGTCTAGGAACAGGGCCTGAGCACCAGGACCAGGCCCATTGTAGGAGCCAAAAACGCGATGTCTTTCTCCTCTTACCTTACCCGTCCCCACCCCTAGGGAGCTGGATGGCTGGGTGTTCGTGGAGCTGGATGTGGGCTCAGAAGGAAATGCAGACGGGGCCCAGATTCAGGAGGTGCTGCACGCTGTCATCTCTGGGGGCTCCATCGGCCCCTACATCGTCTCCCCCCAAGGGTTCCAGTTCCGACACCTGGGCACAGGTGAGCTTGTCCTGGGCTCTGGCACACCTGCTACACTTCCTCAGACTCGTGTGACTCGCCTTTCAGTGAATCCACCATTGGCCGTCCTAGCTTGGGCTTACATATCGCTTGACACGTTACCTCCTGAGTCTCCCTGTCCATCTTTATACTGTTCTGGCTTGGGTAGAGCACAGACTACTGTCTCTGACAGGTCCCCTTATGTAGACCCACTTTCTGCCCTGTTCATGTAGACCTCTGTACGTCGGCCTGAGGCAGTAAGTCCCTTCCTCATTCAGAATACTGATGTCCAAAAGACTCTTGCATTCAGTAGCAGCCAGCAGTTGTTTCCTGAGCTCTTCCTGCGTGCCAAGCCTCTCCTGAGGCCCTTAGAGCCAGCCCCTGCATCGGCTCCCAAATGCGCTCACGTGCCTCCTGTCTGAGGGGGTGGGACCAAGGCCCAGGAAGCTAAAGTGGGTTGTTCATGCAGTAGTGGAAAGGCCAGAATGTGGACCAGACCCTGACCCTCTGGCCCATCGAGCCCTACAGCCTAGGACAAGAGAGGAAGGCACACTGGGACCCAGAAGCTGGCCCCAACCACAAGACATTACACGCCCATACCTGGCCTTTGTGCTCAGGGCGGGCTCAGGTTGCTTTTCACTCTCTGGCCCTCATTCTGACCCCTGAGGGTCTTCTTTTCCAGGCCGCTTCTAGTTTATTCCTTGTAGGGGTTCTCTCCCTGTACCACCTCTCTTCCCTCTCGGGAAAGGCTCTTATGTGTTACCTTGTGTGCCTCTTATTCAGGGTCACTCAGAACAGAACAAACTCTACCGTCCCATGGTTTAGCCCAATTGGGAAAAAAATAACGAACATCCCCTCCCTTGATCTGCACATAAAACCTCAGTGAATACACCCCGAGTCCAGCTTGCTCTGTTGGTATTCACAGAGGCAGGTCTGAAGATCGCTGGCATCCAGCCTTCTTTCTCTTCAATGTGCTCTGCTGAGGAGGGGTCTGGGGTGGGCATGGCTCAGCCCTCAGCTCCCAGGGCCCAGGTAGATGGCTACTGATCATATCTTCCTTTCCAGCACAGACCCCCCCACCCCTGCCGGCCACTGTGGGGGTCTCACTGACACCAGGTGAGAGTGTAAGCCCAGCCACGTCCTGTGGGGACTGAGAGAGTTTAAGGGATGGAGGAAAGGAAGGACAGTGGCCAGGTGGCTGGGCGCAGCCTACAGCTGCCTTCTCCCCTCCTCCTTTGTCCTCACAGGGCTGTGCTGTGGCCTGCATGTGTGTGGTGCGGTGGGGTGACTGCATGCGTGTGGCATGTCACCTGTGCGTGAAGGTTAAGGGAGACCACCGCCACACATCCTGAGCCCGTGTGCTGTGGCTCTGCTCACCGCGTGCTCCTTGCTCTCACTGGGCATCTGCAGCCATGTGCTCTCTGGGCCATATCACACCGTCAAGATAGCTCACGTCTGTGCCTCCGCCTCCTCCTCACCCCCACAGTGCCCCAGTTCCCAAGGGTCTGCACTGAGACCGAGTTTGCCTGCCATAGCCATAATGAGTGTGTGGCCCTGGAGTATCGCTGCGATCGGAGGCCGGACTGCAGGGACATGTCTGATGAGCTCAATTGTGGTGAGAGGCCCCTGGGGACACAGGTGGTCTGTGGGTGCCAGGGGATGGCCAGGGGCCTGTGTCCTGTGAGAGTTGGTGCAGGCTGAGGGGTCTGAGGCTGGGGGATGGCAGAGTCAGGGCTGGGAGTGCTGGGTACAGCAAGCAGTGAACTTGAAGGGTGCTGGAGAGCCTACAGAGGGTCTACCCCTTCTTCTAAGTTTTAAGGGTACTCTGTTCACAGAGGAGCCAGTCCCAGAGAACATCTCTCTGCCATCCATGGTGGTGGAGATGTCATCAGTAACAACCCGTCCAGAAGCAGTCGTCACACCACGGCCACCACATGCCCAGGCTCTGCTCCCTGATCCAGCCAGGCCCAGGCCCTGTGGGCCTCATGATGCTTCCTGCCACAACGGGCAGTGTGTCCCCGTAGACTACCTCTGTGATGGGCAGGAGGACTGCGCAGATGGCAGCGACGAGCTGGACTGCGGTTAGCGGCGGGCAGAAGTGGGGGGATCTCGGGTGCCCTCTGGGAGTAGCCATGCTGAACCCTGTCTGGTCCTCACAGGGCCGCCACCGCCCTGCGAGCCCAATGAGTTTCCCTGTGGGAATGGGCACTGTGCCCTCAAGCTGTGGCGCTGCGATGGTGACATGGACTGTGAGGACGAGACCGATGAGGCTAACTGCCGTGAGTGTCCAGGTCCCTTGGTGCCCCTGCCGGGCCCGGCCTAGATCACTTCTCCTCCCATCCTCCACACCTCCCAGACTGGCGTACCAGCCTCCCTGGCGGAGCCGGGGGGGCCCTGGAGACAAACATCAAGGTTGAGCTTTGATGTTAACGACACCGGCATTGGTGCAGTCCAGGCTGCTCGGGAGGCTGAGGCTGGGGGTCACATAGAGATAGCCTGTCCCGACACTTAGGAAAAGCGTGGGGGTGTAGTTCAGTGGTAGAGTGCGCACCTTGGATGTGCAACTCCCTGGTTTCATCCATAGCCCTACCAAAAAAATTCATCTCTGACCCGCACTGTAAGTCTCTAGCCTTGAGTGACCTTCAGAGCCATCTAGCCAGGTGACTAGGCTGCCCTGACCTCATGTCTTTGCATTGCTTTGCAGTAATTTTGTGACCTTTAGTCTTTCCTTTGCTACGGTGGTATGTGTCGGATGAAGGTGTCTTTTGGTGCCCTGGTGTGAGGCACAGCTCACCCTCTGGGCTTGGTCCGTTTTGTGCTGCTGGAGCAGAATGCCTGAGCTTGGGCAGGTGACAGCAGCCTCGTCTGGCCCAGTTCTGGAGGATGGAAGGCCAAGCTTGTGGCGCCATGTTGGCTGAGGGCCTTCCTGTGTGCTCTCACACGGCAGGAGCATCACATCAGCAAAGGAGAATGAGGGAGGGGCTGCGCATTCTTGCCACTGTGCCCCTGCTCTTCTGGTGGCCGAGGGCTGGCATCCTGTGGAGGTCCCACCTGTCAGTGCTGCCGTTAAGGGGATTAAGTGTCCAGCGCATGAGCATTGGGGACACGTATAAATTGTATTGTGGGCCTGGGGGTGTCTCATCTAAAGCTGATCTCGGGGGCTGTTTTTCCTTCATCTGCCCAGCTCTTCATTCAACAGTGCCTCCACCTTCATTCACCCACCCGTTCACCTGCCCATTGTGTGTCTGTCAAGCTCTTCACCAGCGTGCACCCATCTGTCCAACCCATCCACGTGTCTGTCCTACTGGCTGTCTCCCACTTGTCTCTCCACCCACCCATCTATCCAGCTTCTGTTTACCGAGCATCCTTTCTGCCGTACATCCGTCCACCCATCCAGGTGTCACTGTGTACCCCTCTATCTTGTAAATGCTTAGGACATCATGACTGCTCAGGAAGTGAGGGAGGCTGCAGGATCAGAATCATGCCCGATGGCCCTCAGGTTCAGGTGCCCTGTCCTGGGAGGCGATGCCTGGGCTTGTCAGTCTGTATCTGGGTCCATGTTGATGTATCTGTCGTTAGCTTGTCTGGCTTCTCCTTTCTTTACATCACCTTCCCTGCCCCACAAGTCACCGGGAGAGGCAGCGCTGTGGCACACACAAGCAGGGTTGTTGGCACCGTTCCTCTGGCTCTGAGCCTGCCTGACAGTGCCAGCCCCTTGGGAGAGTAAGTGAGGGCTTTAGCTACAAAGCCGTTCTCAGAGGCCTCTGCTGGGGAAGAGCCAAGGATGGTTGAGTGCTTGTTGACAGAGTGCAGAACGGAGTGGAAGTGAAGCTGAGTGACCTTGGGGGCCTTCCGAGGAGTGAGGTCAGAGGCCCTGAGCACGTTCTCTTATGAATGGTGGCCTCTTGGCCCCTCTGGGCTCGCCATTTGTAGATGTGTGCTTTCCATTTCTGCATGGAGTTTTTCCTATGCCTGATTGTCTCTCAGGCTCAGTCTCGCAAAGGACAGGGGTCACCATCTACTAGGGATGCCTGGCAGGGCCCTGAGCCTGGTGCCAGGCCAACCCAGCCCAGTGGATAGATAGCAGCTCAGAGTCAGCAGGGGCACAGGGTGTCCATCCCCCAAGGAGGGCTCAGCTTTGGCAGGCCTCTTGCAAGGCCTGCACAGAGAACGTACAAGTTTCCAGTGTCTACAGATACCGGCCTCTCTGGCTCTACCTTGGTTGGGGTCTTGATCATTCACGATGGCATTTCTGCTGAGTAATCTCAGCAGTTGGGGGGCTGAACCAGGAGGGTCTCAGGTTCCAGGAAAAACAGGGGTTACCGTGGTGAAACCTTCTGTCAAAACACAAATGAAAAAAAAAAAAGGCACTTCTGTGATTCTGAGGAGGCCTGGGTATATTCAGGTGTGTGTTTTAATCTGCTTTTCATTACTGTAGTGAAATACCCGAGGCAGTCAGACTTCATAAGGAAAAGATGTTTATTTAGTTTGTGTTTGGAGAGTGAAAGCTCAAAGAGCATCACACAGCTCTGATGAGGACTTTCCTTGGCTGTGCCACCTTACAGCAGATGGCATCGTTGGCAGCAAATATGGGATGAGGAGACCACATCTTAAAATAGGAAGTCAGGGCTGGAGGAATAGCTCATGGGTTAAAGCACTAGCCTAGCAAGCTCAAGGCCCTGGGTTTGATTCCCCAGTTCTACATAAGCTGGGGATGGTGGCACACACCTGTAATCCTAGCACTCGGGAAGCTGGGGCAGGAGGATTGCCGTGTGTTCAAGGCCAGCGTGGGCTGCATTGTGGGTTCAGGACCAGCCTGGGCTGCAGAGGTAGACCCTGCCTCAAAAAAAACAAACAAACAAAAAAAAACCTAAAAACAAAACAAAACAAAAAACCAGAAAACCAGCAGTCTGAGGCAGGCTGGGTTCCCACCGCTCCTCCTGAGGGCCCACTCCAGCGATCTAAGGGCCTCGCATTCGGTCTGCCTCCTAAAGGTCCTACCCCCTACCGTATCTCCAAACGGGGACCAAATCCCCAACAAGTGAGTCTCTGGGGACAGACAACATCCAAGCCGCAGACACCTGAGTGACACTGTGGCTGTGACTTGCCAGGTGGTTTTGGGAAATACAGGCAGAGTGAGTGGCTGAGCAGGGTGCTTTGAGGAGCTGTGTGAACGCAGCCTGGTGACCACCTCGTGCTGGGGGTGACATTGTGGGCAGAGTGGCGGCGGTGACTGGGGCTGCTGGGGGCGGCTGGGGGTGACGTGAAGGTGGCTCTGGGGAGTCCCGGAGTGATGGCAGGGCAGACTGTTGGGCCGGTAGGGAAAGGGCGTGGTCCTCCCTGTGGGCAGTGCCCCAGTGCCCACGCTGCCTGGCTTTGTTCCCCAGCTGCCAAGCACCCCGAGGAGTTGTGTGCACCCACACAGTTCCGATGCATCTCCAACGACACCTGCATTCCAGCCAGCTTCCACTGTGATGAGGAGAATGACTGTCCTGACCACAGCGATGAGTTTGGCTGCAGTAAGTAGGCGGCTGGGGGCAGATGGGTCCAGGCCCCGGCGACCCTTTCTCCCCGCCTTGCCTCGCAGACCCCTCACTCCTGCTCCCGTCTCCCCAGCGCCTCCCCAGGTGGTGACACCTCCTCAGGAGATCATCCAGGCTTCCCGGGGCGACACGGTGACCTTTACCTGTGTGGCTACCGGTGTCCCCACACCCATCATCAACTGGAGACTCAACTGGGGCCACATCCCCTCCCATCTCAGGTGCGACTCTGGGCCCGGGAGGTGCGGGGTGCTAAGAATCTGGGACAGGCTCTGTCAGGGGCTCAGACCCGACTCACCTTTGCCTCGGTTCCTCCAGGGTGACCATGACCAGTGAGGGTGGCCGTGGCACGCTGATCATCCGTGATGTGAAGGAGTCAGACCAGGGCGCCTACACTTGTGAGGCCATGAACTCCCGAGGCATGGTGTTTGGTATTCCCGACGGTGTGCTGGAGCTTGTCCCAGAGCGTGGTATGTGGTGGCTGGCAGGTGGGCCCCGGTGTGGCGTGGACTGGACCCGCCTTCCCGTGGCCTGCTGCATCTCTCCCCTGCTGCCCAGCAGGCCACTGCCCCGTCGGGCACTTCTACCTGGAGTCCAGTGCCTCCTGCCTGCCCTGCTTCTGCTTTGGGATCACCAACACGTGCCAGAGCAGCCGCCGCTTCTGGGACCAGATCCAGCTACGCTTTGACCAGCCCGATAATTTCAAGGGTGCGTTGGGAGGATAGCAGCTGTGGGGTGCCAGGCCTGGGTGGATGCCCAGGAAGGACAGCATGGGGGGACCATGTGTACTGTGCAGACCAAGACCAGGGTGGGCATGCTACAGGGTTGCTGAGTAAGCATTGAGCCCCATTGGAAAAGCCATAGCCACACCTGACGCGTGTCTGCCTCCACCTGTGAGGAGGATGGGCTCTTGAGCCTGACTCCTGTTCACACCTGACTCTGACTTACTGCTTGTGTGTCCTTGGTGGTGTTACTGTCTCGTGTCTCAGTTTGCCTGCCTGTGAAATGGGAGTTTCAGCCTGGTGTAGTGACACATGCTTGTAGTCCCAGCAAGCTGAGGCAGGAGGACTGTGACTTCAAACCCGAGCTAGGCAACTTAGCAAGTTAGTGAGACCCTGTCTCTAAATCAAAAATACAAAATGGTCTGCGAGTATAGCTCTAGTACGACCCACACACCTTACCCTGCCCCTGCATGTACAACATGTGCACATACCATCAGGTGGACTCGGTCTTCTCCAGCTGATGGGAAGAAAGGCAAAGTGGCCAAGAGGAGGCGCCAGGCACCGGGGGACCTGGGTTCGAGTCCCAGTTCTGTCCTCTGCCCCCTGAGAGCGGGCAGCCCCTTCTCTTCCTGAGTGCCATCCCTTTCCTCATCCAGGGAGGAGTGATCAGGGCCGAAGGCTGGCCCCTTAGGTTCTCAACAGCTCCTGCCTGAAACACCTCTTCATAGGTTGAAGAGCCTCATAGCGTCTGGTACAGAACTTAGTCCCCTCTCATAGTGGTCCCCTATTCATGGCCACCATTCGCTGAGCCTTGACCCTAGCAGTCCGTGAATAGCCAGTAACTCTCGTAAGCTCAGGGCTGCTTTGCAGGTTTCCGAAGGGAATCCCCAGGCCTGGGTGGCTGTGGGGCATCCCTGGGATCCCGCAGCGCACCCCCCTGGCCGCATCATCAGAATCCGCGTGGCCAGGGTGGGTGTGGATTGGAGACTGGCCAAGACCTGTGTACAGATGGTGACCAGGATGGGAGGGCCTGGAGGCGTCTCCAGAGGGGAGGAGGGAGGCGGGCTGCGGCCTTGGGGCCAGGACTTGGGACCTGGTGCAGACACTCTGCAGGCGGCGACTGGACTCTCCCGGGTGGCCGAGGGTCATGTTCAGTCCTCAGGGGAGGCGCTCTCAGCAGAAGGGTGTGGGCTCCGTGTGACCAAGAACTTTCGGAGAATCAAATCTCTCTGCGGTCTGGAGGCACTGTGCCGCTGTTCAGTGTGGAGTCACCAGCCAGGGTGGCTGTTGGGATTTTAATGAAATAATTTGGTTCCTCAGCTGCCTTAGATACCCTTCCAGTGCTCTGTCTCCACAGGTGGCGACGGGGTATGGTAGAGGAGGGTGGAATATTTCTCATCTCAGAAAGTTGCACAGGAGACTGGGCACACCATCAAGAGAGTCCCCGGGTCAGGATGACTGCAGGCGTGTGATCGTGCGTGCGTGTAGGAGAGAGTGGGACCAGAGGACCCATTATGGCAATAGCAACAATGAGAAATCACCATTTTTTTCAACACTTCCTTGATGCCACCCTGTTTAAGCATTTTAAATCAATTTGCTCGTGTTTTTTCTCCCAGAAAACTTTGTGAGGCAGGCTACTGTTCACACCATTTTACAGGTAGAGAAACTGAGACTCGTGCATCTGGAGTACGCCAGAGCCAGGACTGAGGCCCTGGTTGTCAGTTCTGTGTAGCTCTTCGCTGCCCCTACTGGGCTTTCCCTAGCCTGGATAGTCTAGAGAGCTCAGTAGACCAAAGGCTCTGAGAAGTCCTGCTGCAGAGAATCTTTTTGACCTTTCTTTGGCTTTGTGGTTCTCAGATAGCACCCAGCCATTCACTGTATAACACTGGCTCCCCCAAAGCTGGTCCAAAGGTCAGGAAAAGTACTGGGAAAGTGGGGTATGGTTTTGTGCACCTGGAATTTCAGCTTCCTCAAGAGGCTGAGACAGGAGGATCACAAGTTTAAGGGTAGTAGGCAGTTTAGCAAGTCCTTATCTCAGAATATAAAGAAAAAGGGGGGCTAGAGAAATAACATGCAGGTTAGAGCACTTGCCTAGCAAGCTCAAGGCCCCGAGTTCAATTCTCCAGCACAACATAAGGTATGCGTGATGGTACGTGCCTATAATCTTATCACTTGGGAGGCTGAGGCAGGAGAATTGCCATGAATTCTAGGCCAGCCTGGGCTACATAGTGAGTTCAGGACACACCTGGACTACAGAACAAGGCTCTGTTTCTAAATAAGTAAATAAATACGTAAGTTGCAAGTATAGCTTGTTGGCAGAATGTTTACCTAATACGTTCCTCTATAATAAAGAAAATACACACAAAGAAAATACAGGAAAGAGAAAAAAGGCTGGCTTTTTTTTTTTTTGAGACAGTCATTGTGAGGGTCTCATTCTGTAGCCCAGGCTGGTCTTGAACTCACTATATAGCCCAGGGCTTGGACTCATGGCAATCCTCCTGCCCCTGCCTCCCAAGTGCTGGGATTACAGGCATGCACCACCATGTCCAGCTTTATGTGGTGCTGGGGAATGGAACTCAGGGCCTTGAGCTTTAAACTTTGGAAGAAAGACCAGTTTTCATAAGATCTGAATTCCAACAGAACTGTCCTCTGGGCTCTTGCCCCCAGGAGGGCATTCTAAGGAAAGCACGTGACGTGGGTGCAGAGGCCTTCACCACCCTTTTGCCCCACAGGTGTGAATGTGACGTCGCCCTCACAGCCCAGCATGCCACCGCTCTCCTCCACCCAGCTGCAGGTTGACAGCACCATGCAGGAGTTCCAGCTGGTCGACCTGTCACGCCGCTTCCTCACCCTGGACTCTTTCTGGGCTCTGCCCAAGCAGTTTCTGGGCAACAAGGTGAGATCCTGCTGCCACCATGGCTGAGGCCTTCTCCATGCTGTAAACCCACCTGGGCCGTGCTTCTGATGCGGATGTGTGCAGGGCAGGCGCAGCTCAGGGGTGGGGGGTTGGTGGTGGTGGTGTGTGGCACACAGGCCCCAGGGGGTGGCAGCTCTAGCATGCAGAGCAGGGTGGCATCCCTCCTCATGGAAGCCTTTCTGACCGGCCCTGACGCCAGGCTAAGTTGTATCCCTGCTGGCCTCCCTGGATACAGCATTACATAGCTCCTGCCACAGACAGAGGCAGCCTTCCTGCCTCCCCATGCCCAGTGGAGTGCCAGGCATGCAGTGAACATTGGGGAGACAGACTGAGGGAGGCGTGGAGGACCAACACCAGCAGCACGTGAAGGGCGGCATAGCGATCGTCACACATGGCCGCGACTGCCTTGCTCTGATCTGCCCTCTCTCCGCCAGGTGGACTCCTATGGTGGCTCCCTGCGCTACAGTGTGCGCTATGAGCTGGCACGCGGCCCCCTGGAACCTGTGCAGCGGCCAGATGTGGTCCTGGTGGGGGCCGGGTATCGCCTGCTGTCCCGGGGCCACAAGCCCACTCAACCCGGGGTTTCCAACCCACGCCAGGTCCAGCTCTCAGAAGTAGGTAGCACCCAGGCTCTGAGGGTGGGGCGTGGGGTGCAGGATGGGAAGTCACTGATGTGTCTCCCACTCCTTGTCCTCCAGGAACACTGGGTGCACGAGTCTGGCCAGCCGGTGCAGCGGGCCGAGATGCTACAGGTGCTGCAGAGCCTGGAGGCGGTGCTCATTCAGACGGTGTACAACGCCAAAATGGCCAGCGTGGGGCTGAGTAACATCACCATGGACACCACTGTCACCTACCCCACCATCCACGGCCACGCCCACAGCGTAGAGCAGTGCAGGTGCCTGACCCAGCAGGGCTGGTAACCACAGGGACCCCGGCAAGGATGGAAGAGAAACAACGGAGCTTGTGGTTCCTGCAGCCACTGTCTTGGTCTCACCCCTGCAGATGCCCCACTGGCTATTCTGGCCTGTCCTGCGAGACCTGTGATGCCCAGTTCACCCGGGTGCCCGGGCCCTACCTGGGCACCTGCTCTGGTTGCAATTGCAATGGCCATTCCAGCTCCTGTGACCCAGTATATGGCCACTGCCTGGTGAGTGTTGCCAGTTGCCCCTTGGACACTGGGTAGAGGCAAGGACAGGTGTGAGACTTTCTTGTGCCCATAGCTTAGCACAAGGGTCCAGAATGACTGCTGTAGCTGACGGAAAAGCTATCATGACTACTGGATTGATTAACAAAGATATAATGTCCAGACAAGGGAGGCGAAGTTCTTACTCTGTTTCTTTCCATTTTTGATACTGGGGAGAGCTGTGTAAAGCATGTCCCTTAGGAGGGTGTCCCTAAGGGAAGGGGCAGACCCAGCATCCCTTAACAGATTGTGGTGCTGACGGAGAAGGCTCAAAGGGGCCAGAGTGGTAATCTCCAAATCCTTGAACATCCTTTGGGGGTAAAGAAATGGACTCCGGGTCACAAGTTGGAAGAGGGTGGTGGGCTTAATGAAGTCTGTGATAAGGAGGTATTTGGACCCATCTATGGGACAGACTGCTGTATGGGTCAGTGAGGTCCCGCTGTCTGTCAGAGGACGCAGCCAGATGCTCCCTGTCTGCAAAGCCAGGGGAGAACTCTGGCTTGATGGGGGAGGCAAGCAGACGGTCCCAGAGGCCACGTGCAGCCCGGCCGGCCAGCCTGTTCTGCAAGCCTGAGCTGCTTTCACCCTTCCCCTCCTAGAACTGCCAGCACAACACGGAAGGACCACAGTGCAACAAGTGCAAGGCCGGCTTCTTCGGGGACGCCACCGTGGCCACGGCCACAGCCTGCCGGCCCTGCCCCTGCCCATACATCGATGCCTCCCGCAGGTTGGACCCCACCCAGGCTGCAGCAGATCTCTCTGGGGGCATGGGCGATGTGACGGGCTGGGTCAGGCTCTGGGCAGGGTGGCGGGAGGCCTGTGTTCACATCCTCACCTAGCCAGTGAGCGGTCCCATGCTCCTTGAGCTCTCTAGGGCTCAGTTTCCCTCTCTGTGTAGTGGGCCCAGTGATTATGGGCTACAGATCAGGAACTCGGGACCAGGTAGGCAGGGAGGCGGTGTCATGCCTCAGAGAATGTGGACAGCCAATCCTGGCCCCTTGCCCTGTCCCATGCCCTGCCCTCTGGATAACCACAGATTCTCAGACACTTGCTTCCTGGACACGGATGGCCAAGCCACATGTGATGCGTGTGCCCCCGGCTACACAGGCCGCCGCTGTGAGAGGTGAGGAAGATGAGGCGAAGGGTGGGGAGCTGTTCTAAGGGGTTTGTGGAAGCGTGTTGAAACCTCTCTCTCCCTAAGATGTGCCCCTGGATATGAGGGTAACCCCATCCAGCCAGATGGCAAGTGCCGGCCCACCAGTGAGTATCCCAGCCTCATCCCTGGGCCCCTTCCCAGCTACCGACCAGGCCCCCCTCCAGTCCTCCATCCTGGAGCCAAGGATACGTGGGGCTCCACCTCCCTGTGTCCTCTGCCCCACTCCCACCTGCCCAGCTAACACCCATCCTGTGCTCCCAGACCAGGCAATCGTGCGTTGCGATGAGCGAGGCAGTGTGGGGATCGTTGGAGAGGCCTGCCACTGCAAGGTACACCTGCAGGCCCCACCCACCCCAGGGACCTTGGGCCTCGGACCCACAGTGCAGCGGCAAGGGTGCTCCATCCCTCTTAGCAATAGGGGCGGCCCAGCCAGAAGCCGTGGGCCTGGCTGGCTGGTCTTCACTGTTATAAATGGCCTGAGCTGGACATGGTGGGGCATGCTGTAATCCCAGTACTCTGGAAGCTGAGGCAGAAGGATCACAAGTTCTAGCCCAATCTAGGCAACTTAGTGACTCAGTGAAACCTTGTCTCAAAACAAAAAATACTGCTTTAAAAAGGAGGGTGATGGGGATGGGACTCAGCGTCAAGGGCTTGGGCTCAGTCCCCAGTACTGGGGGGTCGGGAGTCCAGGAGGAAAGAAAGAAGTGGACAAATGTCCTGGACTGGGCAGGAGTGCCAGTCAGGGACTCGCATGACCTGAGTTCAAGTCCCACCATTCTTGGTGTGACGGTCGTACTGCACTGTGGCTTTGCTGTCACCACACTTTATCAGCTCTCACATGGCACAGTGGGGGGATACCAGTGTCCCCATTTTGTGGCTAAAGAAACAGGAACCTCAGGAAAGGGATATCACTTGCAGTCATCATAATGGGAGAGTCAGGGTCCTGGAGAAACGAACTGAACTGATTCTGGAGTCAGGAGCTCCTGGTTGTAAATCCCAGAGGCAGTGAGCAGGCTGAGTGACCTTGTGCAAGCTGTTTCACACCCTGAGGCTCTGTGTCCTGAGAAGGACAGAGACACTTGTGCCTACCTCTGATGATACTTAGGGGAGGGGCTGGAGGAACCGCACCACGGCCCTCGGGAGGCTGAGCCAGGCAGATTGTCCTGAGTCCAAGGCCAGCCTTGGTTACACCAGTGAGTTCAGGACCAGCCTGGGCTGCAGAGTGAGACCCGGTCTCAAAAAAAGATAAAGAAAAAAAGATACTTAGGGGAGTTGAGTGAAGTGATGACTGCCAAGAAATAGCAGAGTACAGAAAACTCTCCGTAAGTTACAGCAGAAATTATTTTAACCAAGTCTTTATTTCAAATCTAAACCTACTTTGAGCTTCCTGCTAGTCAAAGAGAAAATCATTGCTCAGATGGTGACGTCAGGTGGCTCCTATGTGTGCAATTCCAGGGCTCTCATGGTCCTGCCTAGGCAGTGGGTGGGTTTGCCGGGGAGCCCCATGCAGCCCCTCCCGTAGGCTTCCCTGCAGCTCCTGACTCTGTGCCCGCAGAGCAATGTGGTGGGGCGTCTGTGTAACGAGTGTGCCACCGGATCGTTCCACCTGAGTGCCCGCAACCCTGACGGCTGTCTCAAGTGCTTCTGCATGGGCGTGAGCCGCCACTGCGCCAGCTCCTCCTGGCGCCGCGCCCAGGTACCCACGCGGGGAGTGCAGCTGGGCAGGGGGGCCAGCCTGCAGTGAATGGCACAGCCCCACCAGCCTCTGCTCCCCCTCAGGTGCTCGGGGCCTCTGAGGAGCCCACACAGTTCACCCTGACCAACGCTGCGGGCACCCACACCACCAGCCACGGCATCTCATCCCCCGCGCCCGGGGAGCTGGTCTTCTCTTCCTTCAGCAGCCTTCTGTCTGGACCCTACTTCTGGAGCCTCCCTGAGCGCTTCCGGGGGGACAAGGTGGGCAGGGCCAAGCAGCTCTAGGCAGCTGGAACAGCACAGGCACATCCTAGAAGGGGAATGTCACAGTACCATGGGGGAGTAGGAAGACTCCCGCGAGGAGGAGCGGCTGAAGTGGTGACTGAGCGCTGTCGACTCATCCCATGCCACAGGTGACCTCCTATGGAGGAGAGCTGCGCTTCACGGTGACCCAGAGACCCCAGCCTGGCTCCGTGCCCCTGTACAGGCAGCCGCTGGTGGTGCTGCAGGGCAACGGCATCATCCTGGAGCATCACCCGCCCCGGGACCCCAGCCCCGGCCAGCCCAGCACCTTCACGGTGCCCTTCCGGGAGGTGAGCCCTTCCTGGGGCCTCGTGGGAGACCGGCCTGAGCTCCTGTGTCCTGGGATGTCAGGGCTTACACATCTGTTCCTTGGCAGCAAGCGTGGCAGCGGCCTGACGGGCAGCCGGCCACAAGGGAGCACCTGCTGATGGCGCTGGCAAGTGTCAACACCCTCCTGATCCAGGCGTCCTACACCCAGCGCCCCGCTGAGAGCAGGTCTGGAGCCGGGGTAGGACGGAAGTGGGGTATGGGAGGGGAGCAGGCTATGTGGAAACCGCAGGCCACTTCCGTATCAGCTGTCACCTTCTTGTGCCTCTTTTCCATCAGTGAAAAGGAAATTGTGCTATTCCCTGCCTCCCAAGGCTTGTCTCAGGTCAGGCCCTAGAAGCCAGGAACCCGTAAGGGAAGGAGGGATGTAGGGTGGGGAGGGACCAAGCAGGGACATGGCCTCCCATCAAGTCCAGCCCTAGCCTTATCCCATACTGAGCTCTAAAGTGTAACTGAACCCAAAGAGTCCTTTTACTTGGATTAGCCTGTGTCCCGTCACTCAGGGCATAACTTGGCCCAGCAAGGTAGGGCGGCCCTGGAGAAAGTCCGAGGTGTGAGCGCTCAGCCGCAGCCTGCACAGCTGCTGGGTATGGATGCCCTGTCCGCCTGCTGCATTCTGGTAGTGTAGGTGGGAGGATTGACAGGGTGATGCGTCTACACAGCAAGTGCTCACCGGAGCAGGTCTCCTCATGCACAGGGTCTCCGGCATCAGCATGGATGTGGCTGTGCCTGAGAACACGGGCCAGGACCCCGCGCTGGAAGTGGAAGAGTGCACCTGCCCACCTGGGTACCGGGGCCCATCCTGCCAGGTGAGCCCGGGGCCCAGCCACCAGCTAGCCAGCCTCGTCCACAGGGCCGTTGCCCCTTCTCCTTTTGCTCCCCACCCTCGTAGCACTCCTCCAGCCCAGTGCCCCTCATATTCTTGTTCCCAGGACTGCGACACAGGCTACACACGTATGCCCAGCGGCCTCTACCTGGGCACCTGTGAACGCTGCAGCTGCCA
The DNA here is from genome assembly GCA_004027205.1 of Ctenodactylus gundi. Classification (NCBI taxonomy): domain Eukaryota; kingdom Metazoa; phylum Chordata; class Mammalia; order Rodentia; family Ctenodactylidae; genus Ctenodactylus; species Ctenodactylus gundi. The sequence continues at coordinate 56,110 of PVKB01003114.1, forward strand.
TGGCCACTCGGATTCCTGTGAGCCTGAGACAGGTGCCTGCCAGGTAAGCCCTCCTTCCTTCCCCCCGACCCCAAGAATCTATGGCATCCAGGGTCCCAGCCCTGAGTGCACTTCGTCCTTCCAGGGCTGCCAGCACCACACAGAGGGCCCTGGATGTGAGCAGTGCCAGCCAGGTTACTACGGGGATGCCCAGCGGGGGACGCCACAGGACTGCCAGCCATGCCCGTGCTATGGACCCCCCGCTGCTGGCCAGTACGTCCAGGCACCCCCTTCCTTGGGATGTCCACTACCCGCTCCCATGCCTGCCATTCCTGGCTCTGTTGAGAAGCAACAGTTAGACACTGGTTACTGCCTCCTCAGTTTCACAGCTGGTAGAAGATCCTCTTAGAACCTCAACTTCCCTGTCTGCGAAGGGAGTAGTACCCTGACCTCTGCCCTGTGTAAAAGCTGGGCGAGATGACCCACAGGAAACTCAGCAGTGCCCCTTCCTCCCCTGGTCCTGACGGAGGAACCAGGATGGGAGGGGAGCTGCTGCCTCCCTTACTGGAGACTTCCCCTTACCCTCCCAGGGCCACCCACACCTGCTTTCTGGACACAGACAGCCACCCCACCTGTGACTCATGTTCTCCAGACCATAGTGGGCGTCAGTGTGAGAGGTAAGGTGGGCGTGCAGGAGGGGCTGCCCGGGGTCCTCCAGGGGCTTCCTGCCGGTTCTTACACGGGCCCCCAAAGACTGGCATTAGAAACCCTCAGACCTGCTGGCCTACGTGTTACCTCCTAGCCCTGGCACCTCACTTCCCCAGTGCCAGAGCCCTCCCACAGGATCCCTCTTGCTTGCGAAGCTCCTAGGCTCTTGAGACAGGAAGGCAGGGATGGGAAGTTAACAATGATCAGGATACAATATGTGTGTGCACCAATTCCCCAGATCAAATGTAATATATTGTGTGTTGCATATATCTTCTAGTAAAAATAATAATAATGGAAGAAATAAAGGACTGATGAGCCAGCTAGCTCCCTGCCTGAGTGACCTGGGGTACACCCCTGCTCTCCTCCCTCTCGTTCCTCATCTTTAAAATGGGTGCACTAGTCTACTTGGTTTTTTCCAACACTGTGGGGTCATCAGATCCAGGACATGGCCCCTGCCTTGGGCCTGGCTCAGCACAGGCTCTCCAGGATGCAGCTTTCTCTCTTTGCAGGTGTGCTCCTGGTTACTCCGGCAACCCCAGCCAGGGCCAGCCGTGCCAGAGTGAGTAGGACTACAGGGTTACAGGGTCGGGAGGTCCCTGGGCCAGGCTCCCTCATCTCCTGGGGTAGAGCTACGGCAAGGCCTTTGTGCCCTGTGGCCCAGAGCAAGTGGCTTTACCTTTTTTGACCTCATCTCTGTCATCTGTCACTGGGGGTAAGCAGAGACTCCAGTGCCTGCCTCAGAAGTGCTCAGTGTGGGGAGCAGCGCTCAGGCTGGGATCTAACTGTAACTTCCCTCACCCTAGGAGATGGCCAGGTGCCAGACAAGATAGGCTGTGGCTGTGACCCCCAGGGCAGTGTCAGCAGCCACTGTGATGCTGCTGGTCAGTGCCAGTGCAAGGTCAGTCCAATGCTCTACAGCCCGCAACACCTGTCCTGGCCTGAGGTGGAGCCGGGGGTGGGACAGGGGCTACCAATACAACCGGAAAGGACAACCGGGTACACAGGAGACCTCTCAGTTCCCTGCACACACTTGCCATCCCCCTACCCAGGCACAGGTGGAAGGTCTCACCTGCAGCCGCTGCCGGCCCCACCACTTCCACCTGAGTGCCAGCAACCCAGACGGCTGCCTGCCCTGCTTCTGCATGGGTGTCACCCAGCAGTGCGCCAGCTCCTCCTACACTCGCCATCTGGTAAGAGCTGTGTGCCCAGGCCAAGAGGGCACCTGCTGTCTCCACCCCTGCTCCTCACATCTGGAGCCTGCCCCCAGCCATATCCATTGTTAGCCCCCTTTGTGGCCCGTCTCAGCCCTCTGCCTGTGACCCTGGCCAAGCCCTCCCCACTCCCCATGGCCACACACCTCCACGGGAGCCCAGCACCTACCACCTTCCAGCCCACCAGCACCCTACTCCCATTACTACACTCCAGCCCTGACCTCAGCAAGCCCCCGTGTCCTGCCCTGATCGCTCCCATGCCCGGTACCCCTGATGTACCTGGGCTGACACTTATTCTCCTGCTGCCAGATCTACACGCGCTTTGCCCCTGGAGACTTCCAGGGCTTTGCCCTGGTGAATCCACAGCGCAACAGCCGCCTGGCAGGAGACTTCACCTTGGAACCTGTGCCCGATGGTGCCCAGCTCTCTTTCAGCAACTTTGCCAACCTTGGCCATGAGTCCTTCTACTGGCAGCTACCGGAAACATACCAGGGAGACAAGGTGGGACCCGCAGCAGGGCCACACAGCTCCCCGAGGGCCAGCTGTGCTGCTGCTGAGCGCTGCGGTCAGCGGGGACACAAGACAGCTCCCCTCAGCTCACCTGAGCCCCGGGCTGCCATCTGCCCTGTAGCTCCCACTCCGTGGCTCAGCCTGTGGCCTTTGGGGTCCAGTAGATGTCCATCTGAATCTCAGCTCTGCTGTCTGCCAGCTGGACACCTCTGATGCTCCTCAACTCCAGTGGGCAGGGAGGAAGGAAGGGGGCACCAGGCACCTAACACATGTTCGACTGTTAGTGGCTCTGAGCTCCCATGCAGTTTTCAGCAGGCAGGTGCTGGGCCAGGCTCTTGAAACTCAAGGACAGATGAACAGTGTCAGCTTGACTCATCTGCTCCCTCCAGATCCACTCATCTGCACTGCAGATGCTGTGCCAGCGTTTGGGCATAGTGGCTCTTACTGATCATGTCTCTCGAGCTTACTTCACACTAACCATTGTTCGGTGCTTTTTACATTATAAATTGCAACTGTATGAGCCAGACACGCCCACTCTCCTACTTATTACCAAGATGATAATGCTCAGAACCTGACCTAAATTCTCACAGCAGGATTCAAACGCAGATCAGAGGCTGCCCTTAAATACTGTGCCAGCCAAAGAGGAACCTGTGTCCTCTACTCTGAAATATGGTTGGGAGGAGGTGGTGGCTCTGGAGGTGGTACTGAGGAGCCAAGGTCTCAGGGGTGGACCCCAGGGCAGCCTGCCCACGCACGTACCTCAAGCAGTCCTAGCCACCCGTGGTCCTGAGGGGAAGGGGGACTTTAGGCACAGAAGTCCTGGTGCTCAATTGTCTGCATGCCGGGAGACACTGAGGCGTAAGGTGGGGGGAGGCTGAGGCTGCCTGGTCCCTATTCCTGGGACAGAGCCAGGTACCCCAGCCATGTTGCAGTGCTGGCTGCCTATGGCCCTTCCTCTCCTCGAGTTCCCTTCTCCTGCCTCCCTGCTGCCCTGCCTGCAGCTTTTAGACCTTCCTCTGTCCCCTCACGTGGCCCTCCCCTACGCCTTGCAGATGGAGGCATACTTGGCGCGCATGCGCCGAGCTCACCAGGTAGACCCTTGCTGTGAGTGTAGTGGTGTGCTGCCAGCATGGTGTGTTCGTGGGTGCCCTCAGCCCTACGTGGGGAGATACCCGGTGCCCAGGACAGCATGAGTGTGCACCAGCTCGGGAGTGCCTGATGGCCCCAGGGTCAGGGCACTGCTGTGCTACCAGGAATGTCAGGAGGGCTGTGTGCCTCAACTTGCCTCAGGCCCGTGGTGTGATCTTGGTACCGAGTGTCTGTGGTCAAGACACTGGCCTAGGTGGCAGGGAAACTAACTTGATGCTAATCTGCATGCTGCCCCGTCCCAGTTTCCTCCTGCACTGCCCCGGCTATCTTTGTTAGCTCCGCCAGCCCCGCCAGGGGAGTGTGCATCTTTCTCCCCGTCACTGTAGCCCTTGGCCACCCAGCCCATGCTCCAGCTCTGGGGCTGTGAAGGGCTGAGCTGGCCTGTGACCTCCACCCTGTCAGAACCGCACATCCCTCACAGAGGAGCAGTGGCGGGCAGCTATGGCAGCTGGGAGGATCCCGGGACCCCCAGAGGGCAGGGGTCGTGCACAGCAGGCAAAACAGGTAACCGAGGTCTTGGCCAGGGAAGACTGTGTCTGGGCCCCAGGTACCAATCTTGAACAGAGGCCTGGTCCTTCTAGGCCATTTTCCCCAGGCCAGGTGAGGTCTAGCTTAGTGCCCAGTCTACCCCAGGGTTCTAGAATCACTTTAGAGCCTGAGTAACTTGGGCTGGTGCCAAGGGTCCTCATGAAGATGCATGCCAGGGAGCAGCCTTCTGTTACCCAGGGGCACTGGGCAACCCTTCAGCACCTCTGCCTTGGCTGGCCCAAGCTGTCTGTCCGTCTCTTGCTGGGCACCCTCTGGAGGCCTCTCCCCAGCAGACCTGACCCATCCCATGTCACCCTGCCTAGCTCCTGAGGAGCAAGAGGGCGGAGGGTACAGGGCAGAGCGTTGGCACTGGCATGTGGATGGCGTAGAAGCAGGGGGGCTGCGGGCCTGGCACAGATTTGTGGACGGCGGAGCCTCACGAGCATCCTTTCTGTCTCTCTCTGGTCTTTTCCCCTGTCCTTGCTCTCCTGGTCCTCCAGGTGGATGAGGCCCAGAGGCGGATGGATGCGGAGATCTGGCAGCTCCTTGCCAGCTTTGCTGCTGCCCATCCCCCGCCCCCTCCTCGCCCCCAGCCTGCAGCTGCTCTGCAAGCAGCTGCCCGCCCCTCCTTCTTTTCCTCCTACTCTCCATCCTCTCCCTCCTCCTCCTCTTCCTCCTCCTCTGCTTCTCTGTCTTCCCCAGCAGGCTCTCAGGTATGTCCCAGTGCACCCATCTGGGGCCCCTCACTTCGAGTGCTTTCTAGACTGTGTAATTTTAAGCCAGAATTTCTCACGCTGCCTGGACAGTACTTCACGTTTTTCTTTAAATCGATCCAATACACCTACTTGAGTGAATGTGCAGAGCCCCTAGATATTAAGGTGTTCCGTCACCTGCTGTATGTATCTTGGGGTCCATGAGAAAGGCACACCTGACCTGGAGAGATGCCGCCCCAGACCACACCCAGAGACAGCAGCTGGCCTGTGGGGGTGGGGGGGTCGGGGAGGAGGGAGAGCCGCTCCGCTGGGTGGTGGTGTGGGGCCCGGTGCCTCCCTGCTTAGTCCTGTCACCTGTCCTGCCCCTGCTCTCACCTCCTGCCTTCTGTCCTAGTTCTCCCTATCCTACCATGGCTTCTCTCTGCTTCCTGGAAGCCTCTACTATTGGCAGCTGCCCCGAGCCTTCCTGGGGGAGAAGGTAACAAGGAGTTGGGATTGTGACACAAATGGGTAGATCAAGGCCCACATTAGGGAAGGGACTTCTAAGTCACAGGACAGCTCCACTGTGACCCTTCAGTGGGGCATCTGCAGAGGGGCTGGCCCGCCGGGAAAGGCCTCTTCACACCCCTTGTCCCAGGGCCCTGGCCCTATGTCCAGCTTGCCGGACCACAGTGTCAATCCAGAGCAGTGATTAAGTACTTCCTGTGTGCTGTGTAGCGCCCAGGCAGGGAAGCATGTCCCGGAGCTCACTGTTGGTCCCATTGGCATGCCTGGCATCTTTGGCGTTGTTATTATTGCCTTTGGCATTTGCATTAATATTAGTATTGGTACTGCTTCCTTTCTGTACCAAGATAATGTTGCGTGCCTTATCAGAGGCCATGTGTGTGTTGAGATCCCTTGCAGACACACAGGCGGTGAAGAGAGAGGGGAGGAACGGAGAATCTGCCGACCGAGTTACCACATGTTGAAATGTGTCCTCGGCCAGCGCTGATGGCGTGTCATTTTAACATGTTCTGAGCTACGCAATCCCCATAATGCCCTTAAATGCCCTTAGAAGTGTTCTTTTTACTCCTGTTTGCGTATAAAGAAAGTAAGGCTCAGAGAGGTTAAGTGACTTTGTCCATGGATGTCCAGCCAGTGAAGCTGAAATTCGAGCCCAGGTCTCTCAGGCTGCAGAGTCTTTTCCCTTGATCCCTGTGCCGTGTACACCTGCAGCTTTCTAGAAAGCTGGTTCCAGATAGGAAACCAGCTGTTTGGTTATGTGGTTATGCCCCTGAACTCCCACACAGGATATGGGTAGCCCAGGGCCTGGCATGTCATCGGTGGATGTTTGATAATTGCTTGCCAGCTGAAACCCATGGGGTGGGCCTGGCGCAGTGTGATGATGTGATTATCTGCCCTGGTGACTCAGGAGAGAAAGGAGAGTCTCCGGGGGCAGAGCTGGGGCCTCAGCTATCCCTTAAAAGTCCCTAAAGCGAGCAACAGAACTTCCAGTCCTGCCAACAGAAAGCCCAAGTCCAACTGGCTTGTCTGCCACAACTCCACTGGCTCACATGACTACAGAGTTCAGGATTATCTGGTGTCAGGCACGGCTGGATCCAGGGGCTCCCTTGGGCCTTGTCCTAGCTGACACTCTGCAGCTTCTCGGCTCACTGGGGAAAGGAGTTTCTCTGTCCCAGTAGAAAGAGAAGTGGCCAGTTCCCTTGTCCATCCCTGCCTTGGGGAAAGGATTGGTGGGCTCTGCTGGCTGGCAGGCCTGGCTCGCTGTCTCATACGGAGGATGTGGGGCACAGCTCTGGAATCACACAGCCTTCAAGGAGAGGAAGAATCTTCCAGGAGAACTAGGGCTCGCTTGCATTTGCAGAACGAGGGAAATGGATGTGTGCAGACTGAGAACATCTGCCTGGGAAGCAGGGCGTCAGGGCCGCCTCAGCCAGGGCCAGTGGCCAGGAACTGTTCCCAGTAGTTGTCGCTGCCATTACCCCGGCTGCTTTGTGGGAAGTTACTAAAAGTGAAAAAGGACTTGGAGCTTATTGCCTGGGACATGAGGCGGCAGGCAGGTCCCTTGGGTGTGGCACAGGTGCAGAAAGCTACCTTCAGTGGGGTCGGCCCACACCTCCCAGCAGGGTGGGCGGCCTGTGACTGGGACTTGCCTTTGTGCAGGTGGCAGCTTATGGCGGGAAGCTGCGGTACACCCTCTCTTACACGGCAGGTCCACAGGGCAGCCCACTCAGCGACCCCGATGTCCAGATCATGGTGAGTATTCAGAGTCCCTGGCGGGCTGGAAAGAGGGAAGCCAGGCGTCCAGACAGTTGGCCTGAAAGACTTGGGGGAGGGGTCAGGCCCATGCCTTGTCCCACTGCCTAATTGGACACTACCCAGCTGCTGGTGCCGTGACCCCAGAAGAGCAGAGATGGGTGGCCAAGTAGTAGAGAGATCCTGGGTGTGGTGGGGGACCCCTGACCTCAGACAGCCCCTCAGCCCACCTCCTGATCCTGCCTGTGTCTGTCCAGGGCAACAACATTATGCTGGTGACCTCCCAGCCGCCACCACAGGGCCCCGAGAGGAAGAGCTACGAGATCATCTTCCGAGAGGTAGGGGTACTTGGTCACATTATGTGTGACCTTCCAGCCTGACTTCAGCCTGGCTTTGATGCTGCCAGCCTGTCCCTCCCTGCCTCATCCTCTCCTTGCACCCTTGGCCAGGGTCTCATGGGCCTTGGCAGGGCTTGCAGGAGCAGCCTGCAAAGCCCTCACCTCGCCCATGTTCACTGTCCCCCTCCCAGGAATTCTGGCGCCGGCCTGATGGGCAGCCGGCCACGCGCGAACACCTGCTGATGGCCCTGGCAGACCTGGATGAGCTCCTCATCCGGGCCACGTTCTCGTCGGTGCCTCAGGCAGCCAGCATCAGTGCTGTGAGCCTAGAGGTGGCCCAGCCAGGGCCCTCCAGCGGACCCCGGGCCCTCGAGGTGGAAGAGTGCCGCTGTCCCCCAGGCTACATCGGCTTGTCCTGCCAGGTGAGCGTGGGGCTGGCCCAGCCACTTCTGCTCGGCATGGTGGCACCAGCAAGCTGATCGCAGGTGCCATGCAGCCTGAGGTTGCTGTCATGGCCAGATAAGACCTGGCACTCCACATCATGAGTTAATCCTCCTAGCATCCCTGAGATAAACGGAAGCACAGGGACTCTAGGCAAGGCTGAGCAGGGACAAGTGTGAGAGAGAGGAACAGCCAGGAGTAGGGCATACTGAAGGTGGGAGGAAAAATAAACAGACTCCAAAGGGGCGTGTGGGGAACCAGCCTACATGTACTGCTGCAGGAGCCACCGAAAGCCAGTGAGGCCCACTCAGAAGGCACGGAGGCAGGGCCTCCTGCCATGGGAAGGCCAGGCCACTAAGGGAGCACCGTGTTCATAGCTAGCCCAGGAGATCCACCTGCCAGAGTGGGCGGAGCCGGGACAGAGATGGAAGTGGGGAGTTCTGGGTGGAGGGAGGGATTGTAGGATGGGACAGAGGGCTGCCACTTGAAAGCACCTGCGGGCTTCTGGACTGGAAGCTCTAGGAGAGCCAGAGTTCACGCTCATACGGTAGGCACCCAGGTGACGTTTGGTGAGTGAACATTGAGCTGCAGGAAGGAAAAGCCACTGGAGGGGACAAGGCAGCAATGGCTTCTGGGCCCCGGGGAGGTCAGGCGTGGGCACAGCAACCCCCAGCTCGGGACCTGATGCAATAAGAAGCCCACACTTCCACAGTTTGCCATCTCTGCATCTTTTCGGGGACTCCAAGAATTGTCCAATTGAAGCAAAGCATTTTGTGTCCCTCGAGGTTATCAAGGTTGGCACATTTTGAAGGAGATGCATGTTGTCCGCAGCCTGGCAGAAGAGATTCATAAGCCTCGCTTTGCTGTTGGGGAGGGAGGGCCCGGCAGGCTCCACAGAGGGACGGCAAAGACTGTTTCAAACCCGTGACTACCCCTCTCCAATGTGTGGAAACACCCTTGGGGCTACCCTGGCCCCACCCCCACCTCTCTTGCTTGTTTAATGAGTGTAAACACAGTTCCGGGGACCTGCAGTGCCATTCCCCAACCCGCTTTGTCCATTTAGGACTCAAGTTTTTTCAGCTCATTCACAAGAGCTTTTAGGAACAAAGTCCGAGGATGGGGAAGGGTGAGTGGCTGCTTCACTGCTGGCTGCCTGGGGACACCAGGCCAGCGGGGCAGACACTGGCCTCTGCGCTGATGGGGCCAGAGTGAAGTTGCAACCTGATGGCAGGTGGAGGCTGAGCACCGGGGGTCCCATCCCAAAGCCAGGGGGTCTAGATGCTAGAGGGAGAAGGAGGGAGAGAAGATCTGAGTCTATTGGCTCTGAGTGGGACCCTCCTGGGGGCCGAGACCAGCTTTCCTCTTCCCCCAGGACTGTGCCCCCGGCTACACGCGCACTGGAAGTGGGCTCTACCTTGGCCATTGTGAGCTTTGTGAGTGCAACGGGCACTCGGACCTGTGCCACCCAGAGACAGGAGCTTGCTCGGTGAGATGCAAGCAAGGCCGGGACAAGGGGCGGCCTGCTGAGCTTGGTGGCCGAAGGGGGGGGGGGGCGGGGGTCCAGGACCATTGTATTTGAGTAATCAACTTTTTTTTGCTTACTAGTTTCTTAATATTGTTCCATATAATTCCTTTTTTTTTTCTTTTTCTGAGATAGGGTCTTGCTTTGTAGCCCAGGCTGGTCCTAAACTAACCATGTAGCCCCAGCCGGCCTGGAACTCAAGGCCAATCCCCGTCTTTGCCTTCTGAGGGCTGGGATTATAGGCATGTGCTGGGGAATCGAACTCCAGGCTGTGAGCTAGCTAGGCAAAGCACTTTAACCGCTGAGCTGTTCCTCCAGCCCTCTGATGATTATTTTTCAAAACAGTTGTACAAGTTTGGAATTTTAGATTCAGGGATTGTAGAATCAAAAGGCTGTTGGTAAATGTTGCCCAGTGCTGGTGCCTGATGCCCCTGTGCCCTGCAGCAATGCCAGCACAACGCTGCCGGAGAGTTCTGTGAGCTGTGTGCACCCGGCTACTACGGAGACGCCACAGCTGGGACACCTGAGGACTGCCAGCCCTGCGCCTGTCCGCTGACCAACCCAGAGAACATGTGCGTGCCCTACCTCGAGGTCCAAGGATGGCCTCCCTCGGGGGCTGGAGGACGTTGCTTGGGCTCCAGGGCAGGAGTGGGCAGGGCTTCTGATGACCTGACCTTTGCTTCCCTGCCCCAGGTTCTCCCGCACCTGTGAGAGCCTAGGAGCCGGCGGGTACCGTTGCACAGCCTGCGAGCCCGGCTACACCGGCCAGTACTGTGAGCAGTAAGTTTGCAGATGGCAGCCTCCCGGGTCGAACCCTGGATCGTGTTGCTCAGTAAAGTAGGCTCCTCCCTGCCCAAACCATTCTACTTTCTGATGTTAAGGATTTGTGTGTGCTTTTTCATCTGCATGGAATACTCCCCCCACCCCATGTTCTCCCCTTCCTGCCCAACTCCTACATGGCCTGAAAAACAACTTCTTTCACTCAGTCAGCAAATTCTGGTGTTTTACTTTGTTTTGTTTTGTTTCGGATACTGAGGATTGAGCGTAAGGCCTTCACATTGAACTCTACCTACAGCCCATTTTTATTTTTGATTTGGAGGCAGGGTCTCCCAAACTTGCCATCCTCCTGCCTCAGTCTATCAGGGTCCTGGGGTTATAGACTTGCGCTACCAGAACTGGCTTTAGTCAGTGTATTTTTATTGAGCGTCTGTTCTGTGTCGTGCAGCATGCTGAGGTGTTGAAGATAACATAGCAAGAGTCCACGTCAGCCGCCTGCAATAGGAGACATGTCGGGGACTTGCACAGACATAGATTTACAACCCATATTAAATTTTGTGAAGGAGCAGTCCACCTGCTCCAAAAGGAGGTTACAGCTCAGAGTTCCTGTCCCCTGGCGCACCTGAGGTCTCAGGGCTGTATTAATCCCCACTGCGGCCTCCCAGCCCCAGTGCACTCCCCTGTCTCTTGATTATGTTATATAAAGTTTCCATGTTACTTTCCTATCTAGTAAGTTCCCCCAGACCAGGGGCTCTGTATATTCACTGTGGGATCTGCAGCTTCTAGGATGGTGCCTGGCACACAGTTGCCTGATAAATGTTTACCTGGAACATACAGGCCTTGCCCCCTTCTTTGCCCAGTCTGGTAATAGTCCCTTACACTCCCCTCGTCAGTTGGCCAGGGCCTGGGGTTGGGGCCTTTTTGGTGCCCTCAACCCCTTCTAGGGTCCTGAGCCCTGAGCCTCCTTGTGCCACACAGGGCAGCTGGCCGAGCTTCCGGCTTCCATATTGACCATGAGGCCCTGAGTCTGTCACAGCTTGACAAGAGGTTTCCTTGTTCTCCCAACAGGTGTGCTCCAGGTTATGCAGGTAACCCCAATGTTCGAGGGGGCCGGTGCATGCCACAAAGTAAGTGGGTCTGTCGCCTAGAGTTGAGGTAACAGGCAAATTAGGGAACTGAGGGACTCTGGGGGACACAGGGCTGAGAGTGGGACACCTTAGTGCTTATAGGAAGGGGATCAGAGATGCCTGAGATGGTGCTACATACTGGGCCTCCTGCCTGAATGTCTTCCCCCCCCACCCCCACCCCAGCAGACCAGGCTGCACTGGTGGTCCAGGTCCATCCTTCTCGGAGCGTGGTGCCCCAGGGCGGGCCCCACTCCCTGCGGTGCCAGGTCACTGGGAACCCACCCCACTACTTCTACTGGTCCCGTGAGGATGGGCGGCCCTTGCCCAGCAGTACCCAGCAGCGACATCAAGGTACCCATGTCCCCATGAATCACCCTCTGAGAGGGGAGGCAGGGACGGTCCTGTCCCCACTTGTGAGGCTGGGTGGGAGAAGGGGCACGTGCACCCACAAGCTCCCCACCCACCCAGGCTCGGAGCTCCACTTCCCCAGTGTGCAGCCCTCTGATGCTGGGGTCTACATCTGCACCTGCCGGAACCTCTACCACGCCAACACCAGCCGGGCAGAGCTGCTAGTCACTGGTAAGTCCCTTGCTCCTGGTCACCGAGATTATAGCCCCCAGACAAGGAAAGGGTTGGTGGCTGTCTAGAAGATGGGGAAGGTGATGGTTCCATGACCAGAGAGGCAGAATAAGTAGGACTTGACTGGCCGGTGAGTGGCACAGGTGCTGCCCGGGCCTGAATTCTGCCACCTGCATAAACAGGGTATTGTGCACTGAGACTTGGAAAGCTCCAATTGGATGGTATCCTCATTAGAGCCCCCTGAAGGCAGGATCTAGGACAGGATTTGAGTGCAGGTAGTTTAGGGAAAGGAAACAAGACAGGGACGAGAACGCATCTAGTAAAGGGAATGTTAACCAACAAATTGCCACTATGAGACGTGGCCAAGAAAACCGCAAGCTGGCTTGAGACGTGCACCTCAGGATCACAGGGCACGTCCAGGGAGCCGGGGTCTGCGTGCACCAGCTTCTCTCAGTCACTGGCTTGGGCCTGTTCTGGAAGCTTCCAATCCCAACAGTGCTGTCCCACCCCACACATGTGTACAGTGAGCTCTAGGGATCCCAGAAAGCCCTTGTGCAAAGCAGCTCAGTGACCAGCAAGAGCTAGGCAGGAGGGCACTGCAGTGACTGGGCAGGGGGCCTGGCTGGGCACCCAAAGCCTCTGCTAGCAGCAAGGAATCACAGGTTTGAGGTGGCAGGGCCTGATGATGCAGGCCTGTTGTCCCACTATCTGGGAGGCTGAGGCAGGAGGACCTCAAGTTTACACCCAGTCTGAGCAACTTATCAATTTAACAAGACCCTCTAAAAATCAAAAACTAGAAAATAGGCTGGGGATGTAGCTTAGTGCAAAGACAGTTGGTTCAATTCCCAGCACCATACACAAACAAATACTAAACATATACATATATATCAAGGTGCTTAGAGAGGGTCTAAGTGGCTTGTCAGCCAGGCATGTTCTGAGCACGTGAGTATGAATTTGGGCAAGAAGTCCTGCTAGAGAAATGATTGTGGCAGCTGTTTGCACAGGGATGGCATGTAAAGCCATGAGCAGGATGATGTCACCTTAGGAGAAGGTCCAGGGCGAAATGCCCAGGAGAGGGGGCAGGGTGGAATCGCCCCAGGAGAGGAGGATATGTGGTAAAATCGCCTGGGAGCGGGGCAGATCAGGTTTCCCCGGCAGAGTCCCAAGGAGCTCCATGTGGAAGGCGGGAAAAGCGGGAGGGAGCAGCCAGCGGAATGGGTGGAAGCGGGGTGGGGGGGCCAGGGAGGGAGGGGGAAGAGCTACCAGGAGAGCTGGCCACCAGCGGCAGTGGAAGGAAGATAAGGACAGGGAATTGACCTCAGGCCCCAGCTCTGACAAGGCGGCGGCCCGATCAGAGTGGGAAGAGTGAGCGGGTGGGCAGGCGGCAAGTGAGAAGCCTCCCTGGGTCGGGGCTCCCAAGGGCAGCTGGGAAATGGGGCAGCGGAGACCGTGGAGTGCCAGGGGGTGTTGTCAGAAATGAAAAAGTCCAGAACATACGGGTCCGTGGAGCAGGATGACCTCTCAGCGAAGGGGTGGAGGATGATATAGTGTGTGTGAGAGCATGGCCTGGGGCGGGGTCCCCCACCCGCCTCAGATGGTGCAGGGAGCGCAGGGAGAGTGGGACCAGGAAAGGAGAGGGTGGGCTGATTTGGGGACTCCCAGATGGCAGTTGGGGTTTAATCAGCAAGTGTGAGTGAGGCCAGGAGCAGTGACAGTGGAAGGTGGGCAAGAACACGGGAGGGGACAGTGCAAAGTAGTGGCCGGACAGTAGGTAGGCCACAGTTTCAGCACAGTGATGCCCTGAGAGCCAAGGTGGTGTTCCCCAGTGCTGCGAGGAGGACCCAGAGGTTGGACTCAGCCAGGCTGGGGGCGGGAGATGCAGGTTAAGAGGCCCCGTGTGGCATCTAAGCTGGACCAGGAGGGAAGGAGTGACTGACGGTAGGGACAGGGGGCGGGGACGGAGCCAGAGGCCTGGTCAGCCCACAGCTCACGGGGATCTTCCTGCCCTCCTTCCCCGCCCCAGAGGCACCAAGCAGGCCCATCACAGTGACCGTGGAGGAGCAGAGGAGCCAGAGCGTGCGCCCCGGGGCCGACGTCACCTTCATCTGCACGGCCAAGAGCAAGGTGGGAGGTCAGGGAGTGAGGGAGCCCAGTTCCTGGGGTCCCCAGGCCCCGCCATGACCCGGGCCCCACCCCTCGCTCCTGCAGTCCCCAGCCTATACCCTGGTGTGGACCCGCCTGCACAACGGAAAGCTGCCCTCCCGAGCCATGGACTTCAACGGCATCCTGACCATCCGCAACGTGCAGCCCAGTGACGCGGGCACCTATGTGTGCACCGGCTCCAACATGTTTGCCATGGACCAGGGCACGGCTACACTGCACGTGCAAGGTATATCTCGTTGACACCACTAACCCCCTCTCCCCCCGCTCATGCCCACTGGGACTGTGCACCCTGGCTCCATGCCACAGGCCATCTCTGTGCCCGAGTCCGGGCTCTGAAGGAACAAACAGGAGACTATAGCAAGGGAACAAGTGATAAGTGCCAAGGTGGGAAAGAGCAGAGAGATGAGAAAGCAGGAAGTGAGGTTGGAAGACAGGCCGGGAAGGGGCTCTCCCTGAGGAAAAAGCCTCGAGCCAGTTGGAGAGCTGGCAGTGTTCTCAGCAGAGGGAACAGCATGTACAAAGGCCCTGAGGCACCAGCATGTCAATGTGTTTGAGGGACAGAAAGGTCAACCTGGCTGCAGCTGTGGGAAGGAGTGTAGGTGAGGAGCCTGAAGGCGTAAGCGTAAATGAGAGCATGCAGCGTCGGGTGCAGCGGGTGGGAGGTTGTGATTAGGCAACAAGGAGCCATGGCAGGTCCTAGGTAGGGAAGTTAACAAAATCCCCACTGGTGTTTTTAAAAACTCCCTCTGAGCCAGGCATGGTGCTGAGGCAGCACTCTAGGAGGCTGAGGCAGGAGGATCCTGAGTTTGAGCCCAGCCCGGGTAACTTAGCGACCTAAGGAGAACCTGCTTCAAAATTAAAAAAAAAAAAAAAATAGGGACTGGAGGAATAGCTCAGCAGTTACAGTGCTTGCCTAGCAAGTTTGAGGCCCTGAATTCATTTCCCCAGCGCCACACAAGCCGGGCGAGGTGGCACACGCCAGTAATGCCAGCACTCGGGAGACTGGCAGGAGAATTGCTGTGAGTTCAGGACCAGCCTGGACTACAGAGTAAGACCCTATCTCAAAAATTAAATAAATAAAACAAAAAATCAAAGGCTGAAGATGTAGCTCAGTGCAGAGGTCCGGGGTTCAATCCTCAGTAGCACAAACAAGAAGAAAATTCCCCGTGAAGGCCTGAAGCAGTAGCCAGAGCGGCAGGTAGCCACGCCTGGTCACGTCTCTCTCCTCCCCCGTCAGCCTTTAGTTCCCTGTCTGCTCCCGTGGTCTCCATCCACCCACCACAGCTCACAGTGCAGCCTGGGCAGCCGGCTGAGTTCCGCTGCAGTGCCACGGGGAACCCCACACCCACCCTTGAGTGGACAGGTGAGATCGGGATGGCAGCGACGTCAAGGGCTATCCTGGATGTGGGAGGCCAGAGACTGACTGGTCGAGGCTGTGGGGCCATCTACCCCAAAGGACCGGACAAGGCCAGTCCCTGGGGTTGCTGACCCCACGTCTCCATGCCAGGGGGCCCTGGGGGCCAGCTTCCTTCTAAGGCACAGATCCACGGGGGCATCCTGCGCCTACTGGCCACCCAGCCCTCCGATCAGGGCCAGTACCTGTGCCGTGCACACAACAACGCAGGGCAGCATGTGGCCAGGGCTGTGCTCCAAGTGCATGGTAAGCAGGCTGGGCTGGGTAAGGGCTGGGAGCCAGGGACAGTGGGAGTCGTTCTCATGGCACTCTGTCGACAGGGGGCAATGGGCCCAGGGTCCAGGTGAGCCCTGAGCGCACCCAGGTACACGAAGGCCGTACTGTCAGGCTGTACTGCAGGGCTGCAGGGGTGCCCAGTGCCACCATCACCTGGAGGAAGGAGGAAGGCAGCCTGCCCCCACAGGTGAGGAACTCTGGTCTTCCCGGGCCCAGAGGCTCAGCAGAGCACTGCCCACCTGACCCTCCACCCCTGCCCTCTCCTCTAACTCCTGACCCTTCCTGCTCAGACCCTGTACCCCAGTAGGCAGCACCAGCCACCTGGTGGTCCATTTGGTCTGTGCCCTCCAGTCCTTGATCTGGGCTCTGTGCCTGCCCTCACCCTGCCCGCCCCTGCCCACCCTCCCTGCTGCCTCTCTGGTGGCTGAGCCCTCTCTCCATGTGATAGGCCCGGTCGGAGCGCACGGACATTGCCACACTGCTGATCCCCAACATCACACCTGCTGATGCTGGCTTCTACCTCTGCGTGGCAACTGGCCCCACGGGCACGGCCCAGGCCCGTATCCAGGTGGTCGTCATCTCAGGTGCGGGGCTGAGGGGGCTGAGGGGCAGGGAACAGGCCCTAGTTTCTGGGAGGTCTGCTTACCCTTCTGGATTCCTAGCCTCAGGTGCCAGCCCTCTGCCAGTCAGGATTGAGTCTTCGTCGCCATCTGTGACTCAAGGGCAGACGCTTGACCTCAGCTGTGTGGTGACAGGGTTGTCCCACACTCAGGTCACGTGGTACAAGCGAGGGGGCAGCCTGCCACCCCATGCCCAGGTAGGAGGCTTCTGAGTACGTGCAGAGGACCTGGGGTGCAGGGGCTCTGGCTGGGGTGGCTGCTGCATGGGTGAAGGCCCCTTTGCCCAGCGTGCTCCACCAGCAGGGACCAGGCTCAGTTGCCAGCTCCCATGTGGGTGGTTCAGAGCTGAGCCGGGGGTTGGGTGACTGAACCATGGAGGGCCTCGGGGAGCTGGGGCTTCAGTCCATTCCTGTCTTCACATACCTCTGCCCCACCTGCCGCAGGTCCACGGCTCCCAGCTGCGGCTCCCCCAGGTCTCCCTGGCAGACTCTGGAGAATATGTGTGCCGAGTAGAAAGTGAGACAGGCCCCAAGGAAGCAACCATTGTGGTCTCTGTCCTCCAAAGCACCCAGACAGGCCCCAGCCACAGCCCAGGTGAGGAGCTGTGTGGTTTCCCCACTGCTCCGGAGCATTGTGCTGGGATGGAGCGGGAGAGTGGGTGGTATTCCTGGCCGGCTCTGGCCTTCTGCTGGGCACTCAGAGAGTGGGAGGCTAGGGGTGGGGTCAGGATTGGTCCAGGCTCTTGGGGTCCACATGCAAGGGTACCATTTCAAGCATATCTCAGCAAGCCAGGCTCCATGGTATAGCCCTGGAACCCCAGGACTCTGGGAGTCTAAGGCAGGAGGATAGTGAGTTCAAGTGCGGCCTAGGCAACTTACCGAAACCCTGTCTCAGAATAATCAAATCAAAATTTTGGGCAGGTGATGCAGCTCAGTGTGAAAGCCCTGGACTTGAACCCCAGTACTACGCACATACACATCCATATACACAAAAAATGTCGGCAAAAGCAGATGGTCAGAGCTCACCATTTAGCTGAGAGTTGGACTATCCTGGGTTCTTTGTTTTTTTTTTTTTTTTTTTTTTTTTGAGACAGGGTCTTGCTTTGTAGTCCAAGCTGGTCCTGAACTTACTATGTAGTCCTGGCTGGTCTTGGACTCATGGCAATCTTCTGACCTCAGCCTGCTGAGTACTGGGATCACAGGCATGCACACCACACCCAGCTTAATGTGGCACTGGGAAATTGAACTCAGGGTCTTGAGCTTGCTAGGGAAGTGATTTAACCACTGAGGTATTCCTCTAGCCCTATGACCTGGGTTCAAATACTGACCCTGTCCTTTGTTGGCCTTGAATTCTTTCCCTTTGAGTTCTTTAGTTTTTTTTTTGTTTTGTTTTTTTTTTGTTTTGTTTTTTTTTTTTTTTTTTTTTTTTTTTTTTTTTTTTTTTTTTTTTTTTTTTTTTTTTTTTTTTTTTTTTTTTTTTTTTTTTTTTTTTTTTTTGTCTGTGAATGGAGGTAACACCATTTCTAAATTACCTGCCAGCTTGTGACAGTTTACCGTATGGTTTCAGTACCTGCTAAGCGAGGGTTTGGTTTAGACAAACCAGGTCAGGGGAGGGTGCTGGGAGCTCATAGTGAACGCTCTGGTGTTTTTAATTAGCTGCCTGCATCTTCGGGTGCATCCTGTCAGTGAAGGTCTCTGACTCTTGTCCTCAGAAAGCCACCATGCTCAGATGGGCCTGGAGCCTGAATTAGACATCGGGAGGGAAGGAAGGAGGTGCTCACCTGGATCCCTGGCTCTGGCCCTGAAAGCCTCAGAGGCACCCTGCCAAGCTGGGCCTGGTCACCCCCATGGCCCTCTGACCACTCCCTCTGTGTCCAGATTCCGGCAGTACGCAGCCCCTCCGCATCGAGTCCTCGTCCTCCCACGTGGCCGAGGGGCAGACCCTGGATCTGAACTGTGTGGTTCCGGGGCAGGCTCAGGTGACATGGCACAAACGTGGAGGCAGCCTCCCTGCCCGGCACCAGGTATGTTGGCCCTGGGGCCAGCTTGTGGGACAGCCCCTGTGGCGCTGCTCCGGCCCCTCCCAACCTTCCCCGTTTGCACACAGACACACGGCTCACTTTTGCGACTGCACCAAGTGTCCCCTGCTGACTCAGGCGAGTACGTGTGCCGGGTGGTCCTTGGCTCTGAGCCCCTGGAGACCTCCGTCCTGGTCACCATTGAGCCCTCTGGTGCTGTCCCTGGTGAGTGACACAGAAAACTGGAGGAGGCTGAGTGTTTTCTATGGGTGGGGTTTGAATGACGCCTTTTGCCAGCTGGGGACAAGAAGCTGACCCTGGCTCTTCCCAGGCAGACCACTTGTCTAAATGATCCGCCGCCTTCCTGTCACACTTTTCTCGGTCCCCCTCCTATTTCTGCTTCTGTCTCCCCTTCGTTCCTCCTGGCCTCGTCTCTGTCACCGCCGCATGCCCCTCCGCAAGCCTCAGGGCCACTGAGCCGCACACTTCAAGCCCAGACCACCCAAACCGCCACAGCAGGAACCCAGCCTCAGATCACAGTGCTGAGAAGGCTCCTGTCCTCTATCCAAGGAGCATCACTACCCTCCTCTTCTGTCCCCACAGGCCCAGCACCACCTGTCAGGATCGAGTCTTCATCACCCACAGTGGCAGAAGGGCAGACCCTAGATCTCAGCTGTGTGGTAGCAGGCCAGGCCCATGCTCAGGTCACATGGTACAAGCGTGGGGGCAGCCTCCCTGCCCGGCACCAGGTATGCAGCCCCTGCAGCATAGGAGGAAGGCCATGGATGGTGGACTACGGCACTCCCAGTGCAAGGGACAGGAGTAGGGAGGGCATCTGCAGGGCTCTGGGAAGCCCACACTCACACCTCCATGCCCACTGCCCAGGTCCGCGGCTCCCGCCTCTACATCTTCCAGGCCTCCCCGGCTGATGCCGGAGAGTATGTGTGCCGGGCCAGCGACGGCGTAGAGGCCTCCATCACAGTCACTGTGACCGGGTCCCAGGGCGCCAGTTTTGCCTACCGTGAGTGGGGCCACCAGCTGGGGCTGAGTGCAAGGAGGAGGAAGAACTAGGGTCACTTTAGAGACCCAGGCTAACGAGTGGTCTCTTCTCTCCCCCAGCCCCGGGCAGCACCCAGCCCATTCGCATCGAGTCCTCTTCCTCCCACGTGGCCGAGGGGCAGACCCTGGATCTGAACTGCATGGTGCCAGGGCAGGCCCACGCCCAGATCACGTGGCACAAGCGTGGGGGCAGCCTGCCCGTCCGGCACCAGGTAAGAGATGAGGAAGAAGGGGACCCTGGGCGGTAGGCAGGAGAAGGCTTCTCTGAGACAAGGGAGGCCCTGGATGTCTTTGCCCAGGTTCTTGTGGTGGTTAGTGCCTAGCTTCTAGGCCTGGTCTGCCTAGCTTCTAGGCCTGGTCAGCCTAGCATGAGTCCCAACCTGGTGGCTCATTGGCTGTGACCTTAGATAAGTTACTTACCCTCTCTGGGCCAGGGTTTCAGCTCTACAAAATGATAATATAAGAGTACCTACTGTATAGAATTTTCCTAATGGTCAAGTTAAATAATAACAGTTACAGAACACTCAGAGCTCAGTCTCACAGGGTGCTGTGAGCTGCTGTTATTATCACAGTATCCTTAGCGATTGTGATGTTGTATCTTATAGAATTTAGGATCCCACTGCTTGCGGAATACACTGCTGTTTGATGTACCTAAGGGCAAAGCATCTGTTTGGACTTGCCGGAGTAGCCAGTGTGGGTGCTTGTTGGTCTCGCAGATGGTGCGGCATGTGCCTAGCACCTGGGCCATGGGCCCTTCAGTATGTGCCCGATTCACTGAGGTGCTTCCTGCACATCGCACACTTGGGATGAGACCCCTTCTGTGCCTGCCGGGCTCAGAGAACACTGCAGGATGTGGGTCACGGTGGCTGGGCTGCTAATGGGTGCCCTCTGACCTCACCCCCTTCTGCAGACCCATGGCTCACTGCTGAGGCTGCACCAGGTGTCCCCTGCAGATTCAGGTGAATATGTGTGCCGGGTGGTAGGTGGCCCCGTGCCACTGGAGACGTCTGTCCTGGTGTCCATTGAGCCTGCAGGATCAGTGCCTGGTAAGTAGCCCTGGAGAAGGCCAGGCCACCCACAGGGTCCCCGCTCCTGCCACGGCAGGATCAGGCGGCCTTGCCTTAGTCTGTACCTCTTATGAGACCTGTAACCCCATCCCAGTTACTCCTGCCACCCTGACCCTCTGTCCTCTGTCACCAGCCCTTGGGGTCACGCCCCCAGTCCGGATTGAGTCATCTTCCTCCCACTTGGCTGAGGGGCAGACCCTGGATCTGAACTGCATGGTGCAAGGACAGGCCCATTCCCAGATCACGTGGCACAAGCGTGGGGGCAGCCTGCCCGCCCGGCACCAGGTAGGAGGTGGGAGCGATGCCAGAGCCCAGAGACCCCCGTAACTGCAGAGTAAGGAGTAGAGGCTGGGGCTGGGGTGTGGCTCAGTGGTAGAGTGCTTGCTTAGCATTCCTGGGGTCCCGTTCCATTCCCAGCCCTTGGTCAGTCAGTCGAGGGAAGAACATAGGCTTTGAGTTCAGGCATATTTGTGTTCAGGCACTGTTTGCTGCTTAGCTGCTTGTGTCATTAAGCCAGTTGCTTGACTTCCCTGACTTTATTGTTCTCATCTACCAAATGGGCTCACACCTCTACCCTCACCAGTAGTGTGTCAGCAAATGCTGTCCCCCAGCTTCTCCCTGAAAGTCTTATAATCCTAGGCATGGATAGGTGGCAAGCTGGGTCCTGTCCCAACTCTGAGGCAGAGGAGTTGAAGGGTCATGGAGGGTATTTCTTCCTGGAAGACCTCCCATTGGGCTGTGGCTGGCTGGGCCCGTTGGGGGCCAGGGAAAGGGCCAGGAGCCTGGCCGAGCACCGGTGCTTAGCTCTGAGCCCGACATCTCCATCCCACACAGGTACATGGCTCAAGGCTGCGGCTGCCCCACGTGACCCCTGCCGACTCCGGGGAATATGTGTGCCGCGTCACAGGTGGGTCAGGTATCCAGGAGGCTTCAGTCATCGTCACCATCCAGCAGCGACTGAGCCCCTCCCACCGTGAGTACCTCAAGGATCTGAGGAGGCAGTAGGGGGCTGCGAGGGGCCCAGTGTCCTCCTCAGTCATGCCAACACTCACCTTTCATCTCTCCCTCCCAGCCACCCGGAGTGTGGTGTACCCCATCCGCATCGAGTCCTCCTCGGCCTCACTGGCCAATGGGCACATGCTAGACCTTAACTGCCTGGTGGCCAGCCATGCCCCCCACACCATCACCTGGTACAAGCGAGGAGGCAGCTTACCTAGCCGGCACCAGGTACAGCGACTCTCGGGTGGCGGTGGGGGAAGTCCAGGGAAGTTCTGTCTAATCCCACTTTGCTCTGTGCTTGTTCAGTCATTCAACAGATGTTGAATATCCTTGTGGATGGGTTTGGGTCAGTGTTGAGATATGGAGATGAGTCATCCTGATCTCCGTTGGATTCCCTCCCTCAGTAACTCCCTGAGAGGTTGCTGTAGGCTACAGCCCATGCCTGGCACTGCTGATCCCCAGTGGCATCAGTCAGCTTTCTGGCAAGCTTAGTGGCATATACCTACAATGCCAGCTACTCAAGAGACAGAATCAGGAGGGTCACAAGTTCAAGGTCAGTCTGGGAATCTAGCAAGACCCTGTCTCAGAATAATAGAAAGGGCTAGGGGTGTGGCTCTGTGTCAGAGCACTCCAGGTTCAGTCCCCAGTACCACCAAAGACCCATGTCTGCCCCCTGGGCAGCTTGTGGTCTAAAGGGAGCAGACGACACTGAGGGCATGGCTTTGATTCTCCAGCATACCTGTAATCCCAGCACTCAGGAGCTGAGGCAGGAGAATTGCCATAAGTTCGAGGCCAGCCCAGGCTGCATAGTGAGCTCAGGACCAACCTGGACTACAGAGAAAGACCCTCTCTCAATCAATCAATCAATACATAAATACAAAAATAAATAAATGGAGGAGACATGCTGAAATGACAACTTGGTGGCAGCGGGGACACCTATAGGGGGCGTCAAGGTATTTCAGGAGGGAAGACATGAGAGAACAGTGTAGACCAGGGGCACCCCCACACAGGCGCAGAAGCAGACCGCGTCTGTTCCTGGAGCCATAGTAGAGCACCGAGGAGGCCCAGGGTGCCCACTCCAGGCATGTAGCAAACAGCTTCCAGAGTTGGGCCATGGAAGGGCAGCCATAACCAAGACCACTGCCGTCTGCTCCCTCCAGATTGTGGGCTCCCGACTAAGGATTCCTCAGGTGACACCAGAAGACTCCGGCGAGTACGTGTGTCATGTCAGTAATGGTGCTGGTTCCCGGGAGACCTCGCTCGTCGTCACCATCCAGGGCACTGGCTCCTCCCACGGTGAGATGGCCAGGGTGAAGGTCCAGGCAGGTGAATGTGAGTGGAGATAGGAAGTCCCCAGCCTTTTACCCTTGTCTGACTCTGGCTGTGTCCTCTGTTTCTCTGTGTTCCCAGGGCCCAGAGTCTCCCCACCAATCAGGATTGAGTCCTCATCGCCTACCGTGGTCGAAGGGCAGACATTGGATCTGAACTGTGTGGTGGCCGGGCCAACCCAGGCTACCATCACGTGGTACAAACGTGGGGGCAGCCTGCCTGCCAGACACCAGGTACAGAGTGGTGCCATGGCTGCGGGGGTCCCCTGCTCTCCTGGGTTGGGTGAAAGGGACAGTCCAGGGCTCCTTATCACACCTGGACACTTCAGTAGGTCTCAGCAGTGAGAACCCTGTAACCCCTCAGCTTCCTCTCTCCCTCCCCATCCTCTCACAGACCCATGGCTCCCACCTGCGGCTGCACCAGATGTCCGTGTCTGACTCGGGCGAGTATGTGTGTCGGGCCAACAATAACATTGATGCCCAGGAGGCCTCCATCACGGTCTCTGTCATCCCCAGCACCAGCATTCCCTCCGGTGAGTCTGACACTCTTGTCCCAGGATAGGGAGACCCAGGTTACAGTATCCCCTGAGAAGGAATCTCTTTTATGAGTCCTCAGACCTGAGTAGTTGTGGGAAGAGGGGCTCTGCACCACCAAGGGATTAGGTGAGTTAATCTGCCTGCTTGGCCTCAGTCTCCCCATCAGTAAAATGTTAATATTGATCATTACAGCCTTATAGAACAAGAGCCGCCAGCCATGGGTGTGAGTTAAATAAATTTTCTTTCTTCCTCTTTCTTTCTTTTCTTTTCTTTTCCTTTCTTTCTTTCTTTCTTTCTTTCTTTCTTTCTTTCTTTCTTTGCCTATCCCACCCCTTTCTGATTCTCATCCCTTTCTGATTCCCGTCCCCTCAACCCCTGAGGTAAATAAATTTAAAGTCCCATTTTCAGATTGCCAGGTGCTCCCAGCCCCATGTGGCTACTGTCACTGCCTTGGAAATGCAAATGAAAGGATCTGAAAGTTGATGAGTTAAAACTTGTGAGGTACTTAAAAACAGTAGTAGTTAGTACTGTTAACTGTGGGAGCTGAGGACATAGCTCAGCCGTTAAAGCACTTACCTAGCAAGAGTAAGGTCCTGGGTTCAATTCCTCAGCACTACATAAACCAGATTTGGTGGCACATACCTGTAATCCCGGCACTTAGGAGAGTGAGGCAATAGGGTTGCCATGAGTTTGAGGCCAGCCTAGGCTATGTAGTAAGTTCAGGACTAGCCTAGACTATAGAGCAAGACCCTATCTCAAAAAAAAAAAAAAAATGTTGACAATGACTGTTCATGGGCCTGGAGTTTTCTACAACTGAGGATCCCACAGCCTTGTCCCCAGATCTGTCCATGGCCAAGCCCAACCTGCTGCTTTGCATCCCCAGCCCCCGGCAGTGCTGTACCCATCAGAATCGAGTCTTCCTCCTCTCATGTGGCCGAGGGGCAGACCTTGGATCTGAACTGTGTGGTGCCTGGTCAGGCCCATGCCCAGGTCACATGGCACAAGCGAGGGGGCAGCCTCCCTACTCATCATCAGGTATGGGCAGGCAGGAAATGGTGGGAGGCCCAGAGAGCCTGGTGGCATGGTGTGCCCACCTGGGCCTGAGGTTAGACCCTGGCCCAAGCCTCAAGGAGTCACCTGACTGCTCCTCTGTCCTCTTAACCATGTCCCTGCTCAGGCTCATGGCTCCAGGTTGCGGCTGCACCAGGTATCCCCAGCTGACTCGGGAGAGTATGTGTGCCGCGTACTGAGCAGTTCTGGTTCTCAGGAGGCCTCTGTCCTGGTCACCATCGAGGCCTCTGGCTCTAGCACAGTCCATGTCCCTGGTAAGGACCCCTGAATGGGCTGGGAGGCTGAAAAAAGGGGAGAAGGAGGTCGGGGAATAGCAGGCAGAGTTGCAAAGGAAGTGCTAGAGACATCTACCCCCTGTCCACCCTCACCGTCCCAGGACTGAGGGGCCAGGCCAGGCGAGTGGCTCCTGTCCACTAAAGGGTTACACTTTGGAGTCTGGCATCTTTTGGACTCCTTCTGTCCTTACTCAGAGACATCATGCAGAGGACTTACCCTCTCACATGTCACCAAGGGGCATGGTGGAACTAACTCTAGCCTTCTACAGTCCAGTTCAACAAGTTCCCTGAAGCCTAGACCTGCATCCCTGAGGGTGTTGGAAGTACAACTGGGTGACTTCATTTTTTTTTTTTTTCTTTTTCTGAGACAGGATCTCTCTCTCTGTAGCCCAGCTGGCCCTGAACTTACTGTGTAGCCCAGCCTGGCCTTGGACTGATGGCAGTCTTCTTGCCTTAGCTTCCTTAGTGCTGGGATTACAGATGTGTGCCACCACATGTGGCTTATGTGGTGCCAGGGAGTCGAACTCAAGGCCTTGCACTTGCTTGGCAAGCTCTTTACCCTCTGTGCCATTCCTCCAGCCCCCTAGGTGACTTTAGGTCATGCCCCCAGAAATATGTTAGTCTTCATGGTATATTGAGAAAAAACATAGCGTCAAACTTGACTGCCACAGTCTCGTGGGAGTTGTGAAATCAATTCTCATGGGAGGGGCTAAGTGCTGAAAGTTCTTTCAGTGAATCGATGGAAAGGAAAACATACAGTGGTTAGCAGTGCAGGGGCCCCGCGCCATGGCAGCAGCCATGTCAGACGTGAATGCTGAGTGAACATCCCAGGTGCTGGGCCCTGTCATGCACACACACAGCTCTAGCATCCTCACAGTAGGCCTTTGAGGTAGGTCTGCTTGTTCACTCCATTTTACAGATGAGTAAACTGAGGTGCAGGGGAAGCTGCTTTCTAAAGGTCACATGACTAATAAGTGGCCGAGCTGGGATTTGAACCCAGGTGGTCTGGCTCAAGTGTGGATCTACATCCACACTCAATTGGATGCTTCTCCATTCACAGAGTAGCCCGTGCCCCAGGCCTGAGTGCAACGGGCAGCGAGGGCAGCCACTCGCTGGGGCCCCTGGTCTGCTCAGCGGGACCCTCAGAGGAGGGGCTCAGGCTCAGGTCCCCCCACTCACTGACCCCTCGCTGTACTCCAGCCTCAGGCGGAGCCCCACCCATCCACATCGAGACCTCCTCCTCTCGCGTGGCTGAAGGACAGACCCTGGATCTGAACTGCGTGGTGCCCGGGCAGGCCCATGCCCAGGTCACGTGGCACAAGCGCGGGGGCAGCCTGCCTGCCCGGCACCAGGTATGCAGCCTGGAGAAGGCAGGATACACCTCCTCCCCCCGACCCCAGCAGTCCTTCCTCATGGGAAGGTAGCTCAGCAATGGAGGTTTGACGAACCTTATAGCAGGTCACTGGGGTCGGGCTGAGCAGCCAGCCGCCACCAGCCCACAGCTGGTACAGAACAGAAATAGACACCACTTACTCAAGACACTTGACTTCCTCCTGCCGGAGGGAATGTCCTATCAAACTGCAGTCCACACTATCCAATGTCAGGAAGGGCAACTTGACAGCATGCAGCCTGCAGAACTGCATGGCAGCCAGAGGATGCAGGCACCGGGGATGCGGGCGTCTGGAGGTTGGGCCGCAGCCTCCCAGCTCCCTCTCCCCCCTCTTCCCACTTCGGCCAGGTCCACGGTCCCCTGCTGAGGCTGAACCATGTGTCCCCAGCGGACTCTGGCGAGTACTCATGCCAAGTAACGGGCAGCTCGGGCACCCTGGAAGCTTCTGTCCTGGTCACGATTGAGGCCTCCAGCCCAGACCCCATTCCTGGTGAGTAACAAGGAGTAGGAGCCATGCTGGGTGCGTGCTGGGGCTTCCTTGCCCTGTTTCTCCCTACAGTACTGCAGGGCTGACTGTTGCCCGGGGCTGCAGGTAGAAAGTTCCTCCAGCTGAGGATTAAGCCCACCCAGGTCTTCCTAGATAGGACAGTGGTGGAGCTCCCATCAGCAGCTGCCTGGTCTCCCGGCCCTGGTGGTCCGGCACCTCCCATGGGGTCCCAGCCGTGCGTCTCAGCACATTGTTGGCCCCAGGGCTGGGGGACCTAGATCCACGTGGCTCCATGTCAGTCCCAGGCCTCGGCACCTACAGGAGGACCAGCCGGCCTCGGGATCCCACCGCAGATCCACCGTCACCCCAGGCGGCTGCCTTTCACCCACCCTTTGTCTGCAGCCCCAGGACTGGCTCAGCCCGTGTATATCGAGGCTTCTTCCTCCCACGTGGCCGAAGGACAGACCCTGGATCTGAACTGCGTGGTGCCTGGGCAGGCCCATGCCCAGGTCGTGTGGCACAAGCGTGACGGCAGCCTGCCCACCCGGCACCAGGTAGGAGCTGGGTTGGGAAGGACCTCAGGGCAGGCAGGACCCATCCTGCAGTTGGCTTCTGCACCCAAACTTCATGCAGACTCCAGCCTATGTGTGGACCACAGGGACAAGATACCCATTGGGGAGCGGGCATTCCTTGGGCTAAGAGCTGAGCAGCCTGGGCTGCAAACTCCTCTCTTAAGCCTCAGTTTCTCTCCCTGTAAAGGTAGCCCATTGGGCTTCTGGGATTCTATGTCTGAAGCTTTCTCCAATTCTTCCACCTGGAGTCCTGAGCTCCTGGACACCTGGCAAATCCACGTGCTGGTCCAGCTGGGCTTGGGTACTTGCCTGTTTCAGTGCTCTGGCCTAATGGCTTCCCTCTCTGCACCCCAACAGACCCATGGCTCCCAGCTGCGGCTCTACCACGTTTCCCCCGATGACTCTGGAGAGTATGTGTGCCACGTGGCTGGTAGCTCTGGCCCGGGGCAGGAGGCCTCCTTCCCAGTCACAGTCATCCCCAGTGCAGGATCTTCCTACCGTGAGTGTGGGGGATGCCAGGGCCAAGGCATGGCAGCTTCGGAGCTGAGACGGGCCTCTCCCAGTGGGACCAGCCCATCCTGCTGAACTCGGCCCTCCCCTTGGCCTCCAGGCCTCCGGAGCCCAGTCATCTCCATCGACCCCCCCAGCAGCACCGTGCGGCAGGGCCAGGATGCCAGCTTCAAGTGCCTCATCCATGAGGGGGCGTTGCCGATCAGCCTGGAGTGGAAGACCCGGAGCCAAGAGCTAGAGGGTGAGTGGCCAGCGGGGGTGGGCAGCTGCAGGCAGGAGGGCCACAGGGCTGGGTGGAAGGCTGGATGGTGATGTAGCTGTGCCCAGGCGTCTCCAAGTACTCTTCCCTGCCATCTCTGACTTCATGTCACTCACCCAGGCCCACTGAGTCAGGAGCATGGGGCAGAGGGCACTAGCCGATAGCAATAAGGCAGAAGAACCAGGTTGACCTCACTGACATCTCTTCTCCCAATACAACCCGCAGACAACGTCCACATCAGCCCCAACGGCTCCATCATCACTATTGTGGGCGCCCGGCCCAGCAACCATGGGACCTATCGCTGCATGGCCTCCAATGCCTATGGTGTGGCACAGAGTGTCGTGAACCTCAACGTGCATGGTGAGGAGTTGTCGGCCCCACAGCTCTGCCTTCCTCTTTCCAGCCCTGATTATCCTCAGCTCGGGTGTAACTAACTCCTGCCTCTGCTGCCTCCCTCTCTGCGTTCTAAGCCCGTTCCCTTGTCAGAGGGGTGGGAAAGCTGGTGCCATGCCACCCACCGCTTAGCTGTGGTGTGTGTATGCCCTGCAAAGCTTTGCACGTACCTCAGTGGTTGGCGTTCCTCTGGGCAGGGCCGCCTACAGTGTCTGTGCTCCCCGAGGGACCCGTGCGGGTAAAAGCGGGAAAGGACATCATTCTGGAGTGTGTGAGCGCTGGGGAGCCCCGCTCCTCTGCCCGCTGGACCCGGATTAGCACCCCGGCCAAGTTGGAGCCGAGGACCTATGGGTTCATGGACAGCCACGCAGTGCTGAAGGTGAGATCAGGGCCTTCCGTGTCAGGGTCTGAGAGCCTGTGCGGGACCTCGCTTTGAGCAGGTGCTTGGAGGAGGGGGCGGTGGAGAGGCAGGTGTGTGGGGATAGTGGAGGAAGAGGAAAAGAGGAATGAGGTAAATGGGCGGTGGGAACATTAGAAGACAGGAAGGGGAAAAGGCCAGAGAAGATAAGAAAGGATGGGTGTGGGATGGGTGGGTGGGTTGATAGGAGAATGGAGGAACTAATGGATGTCATGAAGGTGAGCCTGCCAGCCGCCAGGTGGGGAGCCAGAACCAAGGGAGGGCCCAGCACCCACACAGCCCGCCTCCTTGCTTGCTTTCAGATCTCATCTGCTAAACCCTCAGATGCAGGCACCTATGTGTGCATAGCCCAGAATGCCCTGGGCACCACGCAGAAGCCGGTGGAGGTGATCGTGGACTCAGGCACTGCAGCCCCAGGCGCCCCTCAAGTCCGAGCTGAAGAAGCTGAGCTGACCCTGGAGGCCGGACACACAGCCACGCTGCGCTGCTCTGCCGCAGGTGTGGCCGAGGGCCAGCCCATAGGCTGGAATAGCAGTGGTGCCCTAGGGCGTGACGTATAGAAAGACAAGAGCTAAAGATGGTGTCATGCCCAGGAAGTAGCCACTTTGTAGGTCCCATACAGGGACAGGTCACCCAGGGTCCTTTTCTGCAACCTCCCCACCCCCTGGCTCTCAGATCAAGGCTAGCATCTGCTCTACCTTACAGGCAGCCCCGCACCCGCCATCCACTGGTCCAAGCTGCGCTCCCCACTGCCCTGGCAGCACCGGCTGGAAGGTGACACACTGATCATCCCCCGGGTAGCCCAGCAGGACTCGGGACAGTACATCTGTAATGCCACCAACCCTGCAGGGCATGCCGAGGCCACCATCATCCTGCATGTGGAGAGTAAGGCTCTCATCCCCTCGCCTTGTGCTGAGTCCCTCCACAAGGCTCCACCCAGTCCCTGTTCCCAGTCCTTTGTGGAGTCATGTGGATCAGGCTACCCCCTGCCATCCTGACCTCTTTGTCCCCTACCCCAGGCCCACCATATGCCACCATAGTGCCAGAGCACGCATCGGTGCAGGCAGGGGAGACGGTGCAGCTGCAGTGCCTGGCCCATGGCACGCCCCCGCTCACCTTCCAGTGGAGCCGGGTAGGCAGCAGCCTCCCCAGGAGGGCAACCCCCAGGAATGAGGTGCTGCACCTGGAGCCCATGGGCCCTGAGGACTCTGGCCGCTACCGCTGTCAGGTTGCCAACAAAGTGGGCTCAGCCGAGGCCTTTGCCCAGGTGCTTGTTCAAGGTAAGCAGCCGGGGCTCATCATGTGCGGAAGAGCCAGCATTCCTCCAGCCCCTTTGATGATCCAGCCAGCCATGGGCACTTGGGGGTCCCACACTTGGCATCCAAAGACCTTCCCCCGTTGTCCCACAGCAGTGCCCTTTCTCTCCTGCACACCCTGTTCTCCAAGGCCCAGAGTGGGCTGGCCGCCTCCAGGAAGATCTTTGATCCCTGTTCTCAGCCCTGCAGCTCTCACTGCTGCTTCTGCCCTTGGCGCTGACCTTGCACAGGCAGAGGAAGCTGCTCTGTTCATACAAATATCAAGGTTGCCCATGGCAGGCTGGACCCAGTCATCCCAGGGCTCAGGACTGGCTGGCTAAATGCTCAACAGGGACAGTAATGAATGGGTGACAGACCCACCCCTAGCGAGCCTGGGGCTTTAGTGGATCTCTGAAGAACCCACCATCTCCTTGGCCTGCTACAAGCCAACAGGACCTTTTGGGTTTAAAATTCTAGAAGCAACAAACAATGTGATCTGTTGGTCGAGAGCCTGGACTCTGTCCCAGCTATCCAACTTTGGCCAAGTCCTTTAACTTTGAACCTCAGTTGCGTCATCTGTAAAGGGAGAGGAAATACCTTACCCAGGCTGGTTGGACAGACACATGGCTGTAAAGCCGTGTAAATGCTCAGTGGCACTTAGTGATGTGCTTCTGCACCGTTCTAGCCATCCCAACACAGAGGTGCCTTCACCTGCAGGCTGAGTCCCTGCGTTCTCTTGGTGTAAATTGCAGGCAGAATAGTCTGTTCTTGGGCTCCTTCCCTCTCCTGTCCTAGGAAAGAGCCCAGCACCCCAAAAGCCCTCGTGTATGTTGGCTGAACAGCTGCGCAGAGGAGCAGATATGAGATTCCGCTGCTGAAAGTCTCAGGGAGGCCACTTAACGGAGAAGAATGCCCCTTCAGTATTGTAGTAAAGCTTTTCCTGTGCCCTTTACAGAACCTTGAAACCCCAGTGCAGGGCCACATACCTGTTGCATCAGCTATTCAGGAGGCTGAGGCGGGAACATCACTTGAACCTAGGGATTTGAAACCAGCCTGGGCAACACAGACCCAGACCCTGCTCAAAGACAAAACAACACACAGGGTGGTTAAAGCACTAACTTTGAGCCTCAGTTGCGTCATCTGTAAAGGGAGAGGAAATACCTTACCCAGGCTGGTTGGACAGACGCATGGCTGTAAAGTGAAGTGAGTGCCTAGCAAGCACAAGGTCTCTGTGTTTGATTCCTCAGCACCACATAAACAAGGTGTGCTAGTGCACATTTGTAATCCCAGCACTCGGGAGGCTGAGGCAGGAAGATTGCTGTGAGTCCGAGGCTAGTCTGGGCTACGTAGTGAGTTCAGGGCCAGCCTGGACAAGAGCTAGGCATGGTGGCACATGCCTATAATCCCAGCACTTGGAAGGCAAGACCCTATCTCAAAAATAATAATAATAGCAATTCACAGACCCTCACTTGTGTCTCTATATAGGCCCCTCCAGCTCCAACCCTGCCAACCCAGCAGGATCCACACCCACCGTGCGAGTCACACCACAGCTAGAGACCAAGAGCATCGGGGCCAGCGTCGAGTTTCACTGTGCTGTGCCTAGCGACAGGGGCACCCAGCTACGCTGGTTCAAGGAAGGGGGTCAGCTGCCTGCTGGCCACAGTATACAGGATGGGGTGCTCCGGTGAGTGGCAGTGGGCTAGGACTGACCTCGGAGGGGTGCAGCCTGAAATAAAGTCCTTGGGCAAGTTATTTGACCTGTCAGAGCTGCCATACAAATGAAATGTGATTATCTAAAGCACTTGGATGTGCTGGCCCTGGAAGGCCTCAGTAAACATTGGCCCACACTCCTCTTGTTATCGGGGAGATGATAATAGCTCTGCAGCTTGGGGGCTTAGCGACCTTGAGCCCCAGAACAGAAAGTCTTTGTCTAGAATAGGTACAGTGCCCCGTTCCTACCAGCCCCTGCAATCACTAGGAGGGTAGAAGCTGGCCCACTAGGAACTGCCACACATCTGCAAAGCGTTTTCTGTTATTCCTCCCTGATGTCATTCTTTTTATCTTTACAGAATCCAGAACTTAGACCAAAGCTGCCAAGGGACGTATGTTTGCCAGGCCCATGGACCTTGGGGACAGGCCCAAGCCAGTGCCCAGCTGAATGTCCAAGGTAGGCGTTCTCTGCATTGCCAAGAGCAGGGCAGAGAAGAGAAGGGAAGGGGGTGCAGGACCCAGCGGTGTTCCCCAGGAAGTAAGGACACAGAGTTCTTCTCGGTTGTGTCTAAAATAGAATAAAAAAGTTTGATAAACATTGCAAGGGAGGAAGAGAGGAACAAGGGCATAATGACGTACATGGATGCTTGACACACCAGTGAGAAATGAATTAGCAGATATGTGAGTGAGTGCATGTATTTAAAAAGAAAAGCAAGGGGCTGGAGGTGTAGCTCAGCAGTTAAAGTGCTTGCCTAGCAAGTACAAAATCTTGAGTTCGACTCCTCAGCACCACATGAACCACGTGTAGTGGGGGCACCTATAATCCCAGCACTTAGGAGGCTGAAGCAGAAAGGTGGTCATGAGTTCGAGGCCAGTCTGCATTACATACTGAGCTCAAAACTAGCCTGGACTACAGAGAGAGAGACCCTGTCTTTAAAAAAAAAAAGCCGTGTATTCAAGAGTAAATCCACAAAAAGGTCAATGATGAAGCCGGGCACGGTGGCACACACTTGTAATTCCGGCTATTGGGAGGCTGAGGCAAGAGAATGACAAGGCCAAGTTGGACGATTTAGCAAGACCCTATCCCAAAATCAAAAGTAAGCCAGGGAGGCTGGAGGAATAGCACAGCAGTTAGAGCACTTGCCTAGCAAGTGCAGGGTCCTAAGTTTGATTCCCTAGCACCATATAATAAAGCTGGCCATGCCCTACAAAAAAAAGATAAAAAATAAAAAACCTGGCTATGGTGGCACATGCCTGTAATCTCAGCCCTCTGGAGGCCAAGATGGGGACTGCCATGTGTTCAAGGCCAGCCTGGTCTACATAGTGAGTTTAGGACCAGCTGGACTACAGTGTGAGGCCCTGTCTCCAAAAAAAATAGTAAACCAGGCATGGTGGCACAAGCATGTAATCTCAATATCCTGGGAGGCTGAGGTAGGAGAATCACAAGTTCAAGCCCAGTCTGGGCAACTTAGCAACTTCACAAGGCCCTGTCTCAAAAACTTAAACATTTTACTTTTTTTAAGGTGTAGAATGGGTGTTTATTTAGAAACAAAGGACAGAGAGGTAAAAGCTCCCAATATCTGAGAGAGTGGGTTGCCCAGAATTTTAAAGACTTTAAAAGGGAACAGAAGGGAAGATGAGTGTAGTGGCGCATGCCTCTAATCCTAGCACTCGGAAGGCTGAGGCAGGAGGAGTGCCTTGAGTTTGAGGCCAGCCTGAGACACACAGTGAGTACAGAACAAGCCTAGACTACAAAGTAAAACCCTGTCTCAATAAATAAATAAATAAAATTTACTTTTATTTTTATTATTATTTTTGAGAGAGGGTCTCGCTATGGAGCCCAGACTGGCTTTGGACTCATGGCAATTCTTCTGCCTCAGCCTCCTAACTGCTGGGATTATAGGCGTGTGCCACCATGCCCAGCCTGTGCTGGGGAATTGAACTCAGGTACTTAGTGCTTGACTTAGAGCTTGCTAGGCAAGCACTTTAACTGCTGAGCTATTCCTCCATCCCCTATATAGGTATTTTTTTTAAAAAGGGGACTGGAAGAATAGCAAAGCAGAGAGCTTGCCTGGCAAGCTGAAGGCCCTGAGTTCAATTCCCCAGCACTGCATAAGATGGTCACATGCGTATAATCCTACCACTTGGAAAACAGTGGCAGGAAGATTGCTGTGAGTTCAAGGCCAGCCTCAGCTAAATAGTGAGTTCTGGGCCAGTCTGGATGGACTATAGAGTGACACCCTGTCTCAAAAAAAAGAAAAGAAAAGAAAAAAGAAAAAAGAAAAAAAAACTTTAAAAGATGTAGTAGCCCAGTCTGAAGCTATAGCTTAGTGTAGATAATATAGTCTAGTATTAAGGCTCTGGTTCAATCAATATGGCAAAAATAAATAAAAGTAGGAAAAAAAAGAGCTGGGATGTAGCTCATTGGTAGAGGGCAGAATAGAAACCTTGGGTTCAATCCCCAGCACCACAAAAAAAAAAAAAGTCCCCGAGATGGATGAATGCCTTTTGGAGCACCCGTGACCTTCCCCAGCCACACTGACCTCTGTTCTTCGCAGCCCTACCCTCTGTGCTCATCAACATCCGCACCACCGTGCAGAGCGTGGTGGTTGGCCATGCTGTTGAGTTTGAGTGCCTGGCGCTGGGCGACCCCAAGCCTCAGGTGACGTGGAGCAAAGTTGGAGGGCGCCTGCGGCCTGGCATCGTGCAGAGCGGAAGCGTCATCAGGATCGCCCACGTGGAGTTGGCTGACGCAGGACAGTACCGCTGCACGGCCAGCAATGCCGCGGGCACCACCCAGTCCCATGTGCTGCTGCTCGTGCAAGGTGAAGGCGGCCGGATCTTGTAGGGGACCCGGGGACCAGGCCAGAGGCTTCTCATGTGGGCATCTCCTCCTTGGCCTTCTTTTCACTTCCTTTCTGCTGTCTTGGGGACTTTGTGTTGCATGTATTTAAGGACTTTACAGCAAATGATAGTAGCAGGGGAGAAAAGCGAGTGCTTAGCCTATAAACCCAGATCATGGGAAGGCTGAGGTAGGAGGGTCGCAAGTTCTAGGCCAGCCTGGCTGGGCAAGATTCCCTCAAAATAGAAAGGCCTGGAGATGTAGCTCAGTGCTAGAGCACTTCCCTGGCATGCACAGCCCTGGGTTCCCTCCCCCAACACTACAAAGCAAAAGAAGAAGCAGGGGAGTGTCCCCTGGGGCAAGCTGAAAAATGCCCTGCCATAGGATATCAAGAGGAAAAAAGAGGGGACTGGAGGAATAGCTCAGTGGTTAAGGCGCTTGCCTAGTAAGGTCAGGGCCCTGGGTTTGATTCCCCAGCCCCTCATAAGCCAGGTGTGGTGGCACATGCCTGTAATCCTAGCACTTGAAAGTCTGAGGCAGAATGATTGCTGTGTGTTTGACGTCAGCCTGGGCTCCATAGTGAGTTCCAGACCAGCCTGGACTACAGAGGGAAACCCTAACTCAAAAAAGAAAAGAAAAAAAAAGAAAAGAAAAGAAAAAAAGAAGAGCCCACCCAGTGATGCAGGCCTATGTAATCCCAGCATTCCAGGAAACGGAGGCAGAAGGATCTCAAGTGTGAACCCTGCCTGGGCACCTTAACTTGCTGAGAGATATAACTGGAGATATAACTCAGTGTGAAGGCCTTGGGCTCAATCTCTAGTACCCCTGGGAAAAAAGTCACAAGGTCTGGAGTCCTCACCGAGAGAGTATAAGAACCTCAGCCCAGGCTGCTGGCAAAGACATACAACCCAATCCAGACATCATGGAAAGTAACAATAAGGACAGTAGGCACAGGGCGGACACCAGTACTGTTTTCCTTCAAGGCAGTTCCTTTTGACCTCAAAACCCATGATGTGCCCCAAACAGACCCACTGGTACTGCATTAGCACCACTTCTTGGGTCCCCAACAAGCTTACACTTTTCTTCCTAGGCATGTTTGAAAGGTCTTGGCCCATGGAGTCCAGTATTCCCCTCCTTGGTCCCTGACTCTGCCTGGTTCCACGTGTGTGATTGCAATGAGCCACCACAGTTACATTGCCTACGTGGGCGGCATGTGGATTTGAGGATTAGATGAGTCAGGGCACAGGCTGGGCACCCAGCAGTGGGTATCATCATGCCGATGGCCTGCGTCTCCTCCCTTCTCAGCCTTGCCCCAGATCTCAACTCCCCCAGAGGTCCGCGTGCCTGCCGGTTCTGCAGCAGTCTTCCCCTGCATGGCCTCAGGTTACCCCACTCCTGACATCACCTGGAGCAAGGTAAGTGCTTGGCACAGGACGGGACCTGGCACAAAGCAAATGCACCACATTTGCCAGGCCCAGTGACGTAGACCTGTGATCCCAGCATTCTCAGAGTCTGAGGCAGGATGATCTCAAGGACGAGCACAGATAGCCTCAGCAAATGTAATAACTTAGTGAAACCCTACCTCAAAATCAAAAATTAAAAAATGGGTTAGAGATGTAGCTCAGTGCAAAGGCCCTAGGTTGAATCTCCAGTACCAGAGCATTTGTAAGTGGCTAAAGCAGGGAGGTAGGCCCCATGGAAAGTGGGCCAAGGCCAAGGGCTTCAGTGCTGGTGTCTGCAGCTGGATGGCGACCTACCACCTGACAGCCGCCTGGAGAACAACATGCTCATGCTGCCTTCGGTCCGGCCCCAGGACGCGGGCACCTATATCTGCACTGCCACCAACCGGCAGGGCAAGGTCAAGGCCTTTGCCCACCTGCAGGTGCCAGGTAAGAGCACACGCAGCTCTGAGTTGGCAGTACCCTGGCACTCCCCCAGAAGCATCCTCTAATGGTGCTCTCTGCTGGCAGAGCGGGTGGTACCCTACTTCACCCAGACCCCCTACTCCTTCCTGCCACTGCCCACCATCAAGGATGCCTACAGGAAGTTTGAGATCAAGATCACCTTCCGGCCAGACTCCGCTGATGGTGAGGACTTGGGGTTGGGGGTAGCTGAGCCAGAGGATCTCGTGAAGTACCTGCCACCGTGTGTGAGCCCTGTAGCACCAGTCCTGCCCCTCACCCTGGATTCCCCACTGTGGCCTCTCCTGTCTGCTGTCTTCACCTTCCCACCTCATCGCCATCCCAGCCGCCCATGCTGCCTCTGCCTTGGTGCAGCTACCCTGCTGTCCCGTCTTCCTATCCCAGTCTCTGTTTCCTCCTCCCTCCCCCTTCCACCACCTCTTACCTTTCCTCCTTTCTCTCTCTCTCTCTCTCTCTCTCTCTCTCTCTCTCTCTCTCATCTCTTACGGGTCTCTGACTCACTGTCCAGGCCTCCTCCTCTTCTCGGGTGAGTCTCCGCCTCCCTTACCTCCATCAGGTAGACCCAGCTGTGCATGAAGCCTCTTCTTTCTCTGCCTTGGCTCTTAGCAAGACCCTTGAGCACAGCACATGTTGCTGAGATCAGTAGCGGTCCCATGAGCTGTACTAATGAGGGTGGGCAGAGTTGATGAGGAAAAGCTCAAGAGCCCGAGTGATGGGAAAGTAGGGGGACGGAGCCTGTGGCCAGGGGGGGCCTCACTCAGCTGTGCTCACCCAGGGATGCTGCTGTACAATGGGCAGAAGCGTGTGCCAGGGAGCCCCACCAACCTGGCCAGCAGGCAACCCGACTTCATCTCCTTCGGCCTTGTGGGCGGGAGGCCCGAGTTCCGGTAAGACCCCCTGCCTCCCCATCTGCAGTGCAGGAACGAGTGGGGGGCACTGGACATGGGACTTACTCCCCAGGCTGAGCTGTAGAAAGGCAGCTTTGAGGAAAGGGGGAGCTGTGGCCCTTGGTGACCACTCAGTCTGCTAGAATAGGCATGGCATGCCCGTCAGATGGAGGAGAGTCTGCTGCAGGCCAGGGCTTCTGTGTCATTCATTCATTCAGCAGTTACTTGCCATACTTCTCCTATAGCAGGTACTAACACGGGCATAAATAAAACAGGTCAACATCTGGCCCTTATGCGGAAGAGTCCCTATAGGTGAGGCAGGGTGACCTCAAGTAAGGGGAACCCGGAAAAACAATGAAGTTGGGTGCTTGGGGCAGGGCCTTGGAGCTTGAGCCCAGGAAATGCTCGGGAACAGGTATGGCAGAGACATAGCCCCTGGCAAGGAGGCTAGGACGGTCTGACTTGGGGTGGCTGATGGAGAAGGACAAGGCAGGGACAGGAGCTGCAGGGCATGATGACATCCCTCCTCAGCCACCTTAGGCTGGGCCCCCTCCTCAGTCGTTCTTACAAACCCCACATCCACAATCTTCTGCCATGGTGCTGCCCTTTGGAGCAGGTTTGATGCTGGCTCTGGCATGGCCACCATCCGCCACCCCACGCCACTAGCCCTGGGCCAGTTCCACACAGTGACCCTGCTACGCAGCCTCACTCAGGGCTCCCTGATCGTCGGCAACCTGGCCCCAGTCAACGGAACCTCCCAGGTAAGACCTGACCCCGTCCACGTTCCCAGCTCCCAGCCTGCCCCTTCGCGGCCGGCTGCCGTTCCTCACTCCCACCTCCCCAGGGCAAGTTCCAGGGCCTGGACCTGAATGAGGAGCTGTACCTGGGCGGCTACCCTGACTACGGCGCCATCCCCAAGGCGGGGCTGAGCAGCGGTTTTGTTGGTGAGCCCCTGCCTACCTCCCCCAGGCCAGGCTGTGCAGCTGCTGGTGGGGAGCACAGGCTAGCAGGCTGGCCACACCCCTGCCCCTCGCTCACCCTGCCTGCCCACCCCTCAGGCTGTGTCCGGGAGCTGCGCATCCAGGGCGAGGAGACCATCTTCCATGACCTCAACCTCACAGCACATGGCATCTCCCATTGTCCTACCTGCCAGGACCGGCCATGCCAGGTACCCCATGCCCATGCACCCCAACACTGTCTGAGCCGTGGCTTCTGTGGAGAAAGAGGAGGCCCAGGTCTCCTTGGCCTGACCTCTGGCTGCTGCTTTGCAGAATGGAGGCCAGTGCCAAGACTCGGAAAGCAGTAGCTACACGTGCATCTGCCCTGCTGGCTTCACTGGGAGCCGCTGTGAGCACTCCCAGGCGCTGCACTGCCACCCAGGTGTGTGCCCACCCTGCCAGTCACTGTCACTCCTGGATGCCACCCCCTCATATCTCCCCGAGGGCTGGCGTCCCTCTGTACTCCATCATTCATATCCCAGAATTAGAAATTCCTCATTGGGCTGGCCAGCCTCCCAGGCTCTCACCCTGGCCAGGCTCTGCCCCCTAGGTCCCTGCCACTTCCCATTTTACTAGCTGGTACTTCTTATCCCTCATGTCACCCCAGCATGGTCTTAAAAAAAAAGAAAGAAAACATCACACACTCACTCCTTGTCCTCACCGGACCCAGGCCAGGCCTCTTCTGGCCCATCCTGGCTCTGATCCACCCCCTCCCAGATCAGCCCAGCCCTAGCAGCCACGGCGACCAGCTGCAGTGGGCAGGGCTTAGATTTCCACACTGCCCCTCTGCCAACCAAGTCGCCTCAGCATCCTCTTCACTGGTCC
Source organism: Ctenodactylus gundi (assembly GCA_004027205.1). NCBI lineage: Eukaryota > Metazoa > Chordata > Mammalia > Rodentia > Ctenodactylidae > Ctenodactylus > Ctenodactylus gundi. The sequence goes on from PVKB01003114.1 coordinate 95,282, forward strand.
CTGTGCCCCCAGAGGCCTGTGGGCCCGACGCCACCTGTGTGAACCGGCCTGACGGTCGAGGCTATACCTGCCGCTGCCACCTGGGTCGCTCGGGGGTGAGGTGTGAGGAAGGTGAGTAGAGTCAAGGGTGACTCCTGGAGTCTCAGTGACAGCTGGGGTAGCTGGGCAGGACACTCCAAGGCCATGATGGGCCCTGCAGGCGATAAATTTATTTCAAAGCCCAGCGATCTCAAAATCTCCTTTGTTTGTTGAGATGTAGTCTTACTCTGTAGTCCAGGCAGGTCTTGAACTCACTCTGTGTAGCCCAGGCTGGCCACAGACACATGGTAATCCCCCTGCCTCTACCTCTTGACTGTTGGGATTATAGGAGTGTGCCACCACAGCTCTCTTATGTGGTGCTAGGGAATCAAACCAAGGGCCTTGTGCTTAGCAGGTGAGCGCTTTAAGCACTGAGCTACACCCCCAACCCTGGGCACAGTCATGCCCAGCCCAAACCCCTGCCATGAGGGAAAACCACCAGACTAGAGGTGACACATCAGCAAAGCCAAGCCAGGGGCACCTGAGCAGCTGTAGCTGGTGCCCTGCTAGACCTGAGCCTTTGGGATGGGGAGGGAAGTGGGCAGGGATCCCCGAGGAAGGCTGAGTAGCTGGGTCCCACTGGGAACCCCACTATCCCTGCTGCCCTTACCGGAGCTGTGGCTGCTGCAGGTGAAACAGTGACCACCCCGTCCATGTCGGGCACTGGCTCCTACCTGGCGCTGCCTGCCCTCACCAACACACACCATGAGCTACGCCTCGATGTTGAGTTCAAGCCCCTGGCGCCTGATGGGATCCTGCTCTTCAGCGGAGGGAGGATCGGGCCTGTGGAGGACTTCGTGTCCCTGGCGATGGTCGGCGGCCACCTGGAGTTCCGATATGAGCTGGGATCAGGTAGGCATGGTGCCAAATACTGATAGTCCTCGGGTATCCAACGTACCCTTGTCTCTCCATCCCCCACGGAGGCATGTAGGAATAAATCCAACAACCACACCCATCCAGGAACCAGTCCCTGTTCTGTCGCTCCCTCTGTGTGAGCAAAGCCTGAGTGGGACCAGGTCCACTGGGTGCCTAACCCTGTCCACCTCCCCACTAGGGCTGGCTGTCCTGCGGAGCCCTGAGCCACTAGCCCTGGGCCGCTGGCATCGCGTGTCCGCAGAGCGTCTGAATAAAGATGGTAGCCTTCGGGTGAACGGTGGGCACCCCGTGCTGCGCTCCTCACCTGGCAAGAGCCAGGGCCTCAACCTGCACACCCTCCTCTACCTGGGTGGCGTGGAGCCCTCCGTGCCACTGTCCCCGGCCACCAACGTGAGCGCACACTTCCATGGCTGCGTGGGTGAGGTGAGGAGCAGCCTGTGGAGGACTAGTGTGGGTAGGAGGGGGCCTTCTGGGCCTGCCTGAGACTCACCTCGCCCGTTACCTTTCTGCAAAATGGAGATAACAAGGGGGTGGAGGAATCGCACAGTGGTTAGAAGAGCACTTGCCATGCAAGTACAAGGCCCTGAGTTCATTCCCCACCACCACATAAGCTGGGCGTGGTAGCTTATGCCTGTAATCCCAGCACTGGGGAGGCAAGAGAATTACTTTGAGTTTTGGCCAGCCTGGGCTACGTACATAGTGAGCTCAGAACAAGCCTGGACTACAGAGTGAGACCCTGTCCCAAAAAAAAGGGAGGGGGGATAACAGCACCTTCTCAGAAGGTCATGCTGAGGAGTAGGCACTCAGTTCCTGAGGGTCTCTCATCACCACTCGGGCTCTGGCCTGGCTGAGCCTCCCACCCTGCCACAGTCGTCTTTCTGCCTGCATACCTGTGCTTCTGCCTCCCGTAGTTCTTCAAGCCCTTGCTGTCCCTACACCCACAGGTGTCTGTGAACGGCAAGCGGCTGGACCTTACCTACAGCTTCCTGGGCAGCAGGGGTGTCGGGCAGTGCTACGACAGCTCCCCCTGCGAGCGCCAGCCGTGCCTGAACGGCGCCACGTGCATGCCTGCTGGAGAGTACGAGTTCCAGTGCCTGTGTCGAGATGGCTTCAAAGGTGCGAGGGCAGAGCTGGCCTAGGGTCTGGGGGAACAAGGGGTCCGTGGCACCTCCAGCTCCTGCCCACCCGCCCACCTCTGCCCTGGCCCCATAGGAGACCTCTGTGAACACGAGGAGAACCCCTGCCAGCTCCGTGAACCCTGCCTGCATGGGGGCACCTGCCAGGGCACCCGCTGCCTCTGTCCGCCTGGCTTCTCTGGCCCACGCTGCCAACAAGGTACCCAGACCCAGCTTCCTGCCACCTCTCTCTGGGGCCCCTGAGGGTGAATATAATATTCCTGGGGTCTTCTTTGTTCGCTAGCTTGACCTTGTCCTTTCCCACAGGACCTGGACACGGCACAGCGGAGTCTGACTGGCATCTCGAAGGCAGTGGGGGCAATGGTATGTACTTGTTGTGGCCAGCCAGGGCAGCCACGGAGGCTCTGTCTCTCAGTCTCTTCTGTCTACCTTTAGCCTCAGAGCAAAACAGGCCCGCATGAGGGACTCACAGGGCACAGACAGGCAGGATAGGAAGGATGTCACCAAACGGAGCTGGGTCCTGCCCTGCGCTTACTGTCAAGGGAGACCTCAGGCCAGTCTTTGAAACACTCTGACCTCAGTTTCCTCACACAGCCAACAGTATCCACTCCGTGCCACCTTTGTCCCAGGAGCAGTAATCTGAGTAAGGCGGGGTCCTTACTCTGAAGGATTCTACTGTGTGCTTAAAACCAAGGGGCTGAGGATGTGACTCGGTGGTGGTGTGTGTGCCAGTACACCCAAGGCCCTGCGTTCAAAAGCAAAGTCCCAGTATCAAAAGCAAAATAAACTAGGAGCAGTGGCACATGACTGTAATCCAGGCTACAGGACAGTCACAAGTTCAAGCCCAGTCTGAGCAGTTTAGTAATTTAGGTTGTTTGTTTGAGAGAGGGTCTTGCTGTGTAGTTCAGGCTGTTTTGAATTCACTAAGAAGCTGCAGCTGGCTTAGAATTCATAGCAATCCAGCAATCCTCCTAACTCAGCCCCCCGAGTGCTGGGATTACAGGCACATACTACCACACCTGGCTTATTTGATGCTAGGGACTCAAACCTGGGGCCTTCTACTTGTTAGACCAGTGCTTTAGTCTCTGAACTATTCCTCCAGCCACCTTAGCAACTTAGGGAGACCCTGTCTCCAATAAATAAATAAATACAACTTAGAATAATTTTTTAAAGGAAAAGATAAAATTTAAGAGAGTGGAAATATATTTCAGTGCTAAAAGCCTGGGTTCAGTCTACAGAAACACACACACACACACATGCAGAGGAAAAAAGGTGGTAGGATGTGGGCTGGGGATGCAGCTCAGTGGTGAAGTGTTCACCTTGCATATATGAGGCCCAGTACTGCAAAAATTAACATAAAATAACTTAATATCAGTCAAAATAATAAAGAATGTCTGTTGAACATTTACAGGTCGTGTTAATTCCTTTATATACACACCATTCCAACTTAGCACTGCTAAAACAGGAGAGGCAGTGGGGAGTGGGGAGGGCATGAACTCTGAGGCCTGCCTGGCTTTAGATCTCGTCCTGGGGCTGGAGGAATGGCACAGTAGTTAAAGCGCTTGCAACCAAGGCCATGAGCAGAATTGCTCAGAGATTGGTCAGCACCACATAAAATTGAGCACAGCGGCACACGCCAATAATCCCAGCTCTCAGGAGGCTGAGATAGGAGGATTATTGTGACTCCAAGGCCAGCCTGAGCTACATAATGAGTTCAGGACCACCTTGACTGCAGAGCAAGACCCTACTTCAAAAACAAAGGATTTTTGTTGCCCATGTTGGTCTCAAATTTGTGACCCTTCTGCTTCAGATCCCAGAGATCATGGGCCAGAGTCAAGATGCCAAAAATAAATTTTAAAAAAGTTTGTTTGTAGATAAATGCAAAGATGTATGCAGCAGGCACATAGCAAGTGTATGGTAAATACGGTGGAGGGTAGCTGAGTGTTCCTTGCAGCTGATATGCCTACCAGGGTCACTGCGGGCTTCTGGGGTGAGGCTCGAGCAGGTGGCGGCAGGTGATGTCGCCACACAGTGTGGATGCTGAGCTGAAAGGCCCAGCTCAAAATTCAGGCTTCCCAGTTCTGGGCGTGCAGCTTACCCTGGGTCTGTCTCCTTGCTATGGGATTTAGAAAACTTGCAGGCTGTCAGCCAGATGCCCAGGACTGAGGTGACATGCTGTCCACATTACTTCAAACTGAGGAGTTTCCAGGAACACTGGACTCAGAGCTAAAGCCAGGCAGAACATAGCAAATGAGACAGGGACCCATCCTTGATCCTGCTGGCTGCTTAAGATAACATACACAGGATTTATCCAGGCATGGTAGTACATATCTGTAATCCTAGCACTTGGGAAGCTGAGGCAGGATAATTGCCGAGGGCTCAAGGCCAGCCTGGGCTACACGGTGAGTTAATTTAGGACTAGTCTCGATTACAGAGCAAGACCCTGTCTCAAAAACAAAAACACAGAATTTCAAAGGAAATCAGACTGGAATAAAATTACCAAGTATTTTTTATATTTGTAATTTATGTTAACACATTCAACAATCAGATCTAGAGATGGCCCTAATTACTGCCTCCATTTTCAAAACAATCATGACCGTAAACAATATTTTGAAATAATTGCAACTAAATAATAAAATACTTGCACCTACTGTAATGTGCTGAGTAAATACGAGTGCCAGTCACAGGCCCCACCACTGGTGTCTGGCTGGTGCCTGGACCCTTAATTGAAGGAACTGGCAAACACCAGTGAGGAATGAGTGGTCGTAGAGGTGTTTTCCCATGTTCAAGGCCCTCAGATTCTGCTAGTGGTCTTCTGGGTCTCGGGGACCATAAGCTCAGAGCCCCTGTACTGGAGAGGAGGCCAAGGTCAGGGGACCTCCAGGGATCACCTCTTACTATGTCCTCCTCCATCCCATAGATGCCCCTGGACAGTATGGGGCCTATTTCCATGACAACGGCTTCCTGACCCTCCCCAGTAACATCTTCTCCAGGAGGTAAGACGGCGTTGGTTGTGAGAGTTTGTGGGCCCAGGTGTGGGGGGACAGGAATCTGAGACTTCTGTCCCTTTCCCCACTTCTCCCCCTCAGCCTGCCTGAGGTGCCTGAGACCATCGAGCTGGAGGTTCGGACCAGCACGGCCGACGGCCTCCTGCTCTGGCAGGGTGTGGTGAGTGAGTGGGCACCAGGCGCAGAGTCCCAGAATCCCTGGGACAGGAGGCTGGTCTCCTGTTGGTTGGGACAGTGGGGACCTCAGATTTCCACCTGGAGATCACAGAAACTCTGTGCTTCCTTGGCAGGAGGTGGGAGAAACTGGCCGAGGTAAGGACTTCATTAGCCTGGGACTAAAGGATGGCCACCTTGTCTTCAGGTGGGTCCCAGCCCCAGCCCTTCCTGTCCCTTCCCTGGTCTTCTCATGGCACTCCAGCCACATACCTCTCTGGCCACCCTGCGCCTCCAGTCCTGTTCCCACTCACACCTGCATGGGCCTTGTTACTGCAGCTACCAGCTGGGCAGTGGGGAGGCCCACCTTATTTCTGAGGACCCCGTCAATGACGGCGAGTGGCACCGGGTGACAGCACTGCGGTAAGGGAGCCCAGCCAGGCACCAGGGAAGGGGCCAGAGTTCACAGGGAAGTCGCATTGAGTTCTGGGAGACAGCCCAGGAAGTGGTGGGGGACGAGGGGCCAGAGCACAGCTGCAGGTCCTGCCCTCTAGTGGAGGAAGTGAGGGGGGGGGGTCAGTGCTGGACTTGAGAAGCCAGGTCCCTTATCCTGTGGGGGGAGAAGGAACTCAGGGAGCAGGGGCAGGATTACCTATCTGGGGTGTCCATGCCAAAAGGTTGGGAGTCCATGAGTGACCTAGGAGGACAGGAATTCGGGACAGGGGCCTGACCCAGCTCCATTGCAGAGAGGGCCGGAAAGGCTCCATCCAGGTGGACGGAGAGGAGTTGGTGAGTGGCCAGTCCCCAGGCCCCAACGTGGCAGTCAACACCAAAGGCAGCGTGTATATCGGTATGTTCTGGGGTGGGCCTGGGTGGGTTGGGACCCACCCCCAAAACTGGGACAGGAGCTCCTGCCCCTGGCCTCCTGGGCTTCTGAAATACACAGGCACACCTGCCTCCCGTGCCCACAGGCGGAGCCCCAGATGTGGCTGCACTGACCAAAGGCAGGTTCTCCTCGGGCATCACAGGCTGTATCAAGAATCTGGTGCTGCACTCAGCCCGGCCTGGCACGCCGCCCCCCCAGCCTCTGGACCTACAGCACCGTGCCCAGGCCGGGGCTAACACACGCCCCTGCCCCTCATAGGCACCTGCCTGCTCCCCCATGGACTCCCGGGCAGTGCCCCAGCCTGACAATGTTGAGTATATTATTATTAATATTATTATTATGAATTTTTTTGTAAGAAACTGAGGCAATGCCACGCTTTGCTGCTACTGCCCTGGGCTGGACTGGAGGGTAGGCACGCCACCTCCCCACACACACATCTGGCCCAAGTCCCAAGGCTGGTGGGCAGGGCAGGTGAGATGAGTGTTCATTGCCTCAGAAAGCCACCAAGACTTGGGGTTCGGCATGGTGGCTGGGTGGGCCCAGGACTGCCCGACTCCTTCTGCCTTGATGGAGCCCCCCAAGAGGACAGCTGAGCTGCCCTGTTTCAGACGTCCTTGGGCAGCCCCTCTTCCTGACAACCAGCCCCAGCTCACTACCTGGTGCCCCGCCAGCTACCTGAAAGAGGGGGCATTGCAGGGACCTTGCCCCCCACCCCCCGAAGCTCTTTAGTGCCCACTGTGGAGCAGAAGGCAGCTCGCCCAGCCCCGCCAGCCCCTGCCAGCCCCTCCACTTCTACCCAGCGCAGACCACCTGCCCAGGCTGCCCACCTCTGAGAGCTTCCCCTCCCCTCCAGCCTCCTCATTCAACCCTCCCTCCCAGTCTGCATTTCCAACAGCCCAGGGCCCCTGCCCTTGGGGGCTGCAAGGGAAACCCTGCCCCACCTCTTCCCGACAGCTGCTCGGGCAAACCCAGCTCTGAGGTCTCCTGGTGCACCAGGCCACACCCCGGTTCTTCTGGAGGTGAAGGCCCAGGGACATGGGGAGCTGGTGGTCAGGAAGAGCCAGTGCCTTAGAGTGGGAAGCGGAGCCTACGGAGTGGGAGGGGAGGAGGGAAGATGACAGCCCCGCCCTTCTGGGAGCCTGAGGCCCCCACTGGTCAGTGGGCCCCAGATCGCAGCACTGGGGTACCTGGCCTCAGGTCCCAGAATGGACCCTCCTGTGGTCTTTGTCTTGACTTTTCTTAATAAACGGTGCTATCCCCGCCAGGGGTTTCCTGTATCCTTGGCTAGGGCTTGACTCAGTGGTGCCTGGGTTGGGCTGGCGGACAGAGCAGGCTGCTGAGGTCTTGAAGTTAAGCGAGATTGCTCCAGTGGGTGAGGCCCCCGTGCCAGCCCTGGGCACTGAGATTACTCTCTCCCCTGATCCAGCCAAGTGACATCAGGGCCTGTTACGGGGATGGGGGGCAGTGGATTATCCAATGAAGCCAACTGAGTCTTCAGGGTTTAGTGACTTGCCTGAGGGGACAGAGAGAGTGGCCCAGAGCCCACCCTCCCTCTACAGACACCACAGCCATCTAGGGATGGCCTCCCTGGTCCTGGAAGGCTGGCCTGTGCGCCCTCTGCTCCCTAGGGGCCACCCGGCCTGGACATTGGTAGCAGGGGTTGCAGGATGCACGGCATCTGAGGCAGACACCGCGACCACCCACGTGCCAGGCCAGCCAGCCGGGGGGGCAGCAGCACCAGAGCAGACCCGCGAGGAGGCCAGCAGAGGCCAGGAGCAGCAGGGAGGCCAGCACGACACCATGTAGACGGGAGCCTGCAGGAGGAAGGGGTCTACTCAGCCTCAGCCTGGGCCCACTGCCCTATCCCCCGGGCTCAGGGACAGGTGTGATTTTTGGTGGGGAGAGATGAAGCAGGTTGTGCCAAAGAGCCATCTACCTTCCAGAGCTGTGTTGCCTTGGGCAGGGTCCCCGCCTTCGGGGGCACTCCCCTCCTGCACACTCTGGACAGGGCCTGCGGATTGCAGAGCTGGGAAGGGAGTCAGGGGCTCCGGGGAGTCACGGTCAGTGCTCCCTGGCCAGCCGGGTGCCGGAGAGGGACCTGCAGTGGGCCGTAACGGGATCACACTGAGAGCTGGCCCCCGGGACACCTGCGGGCTTCATTTAACCCTCACAAGACCCCTCTCAGTCTGGCTGTACTGTCACCAAGATTAGCTCACATCCATTGGGACAGTGCTGCTGCGGAAATGAGGCTAGGTAGCTGGGCATGGTGGCCTGTAATCCCAGCACTTGGGAGGCTGAGGCAGGAGGAATGCTGTATGTTCAAGGCTAGCTGGGCTACATAGTAAATTCAAGAACAGCCTGGACTACAGAGCTACAGAGTAGAACCCTGTGTCAAAGACAAAAATTTAGTCTGGATAATGGGGTAGGACATGGTGACTGGGTGCTGGGGACTGAACTCAGAGCCTTTATTTTCTCAAAGTCTTGCTCTGTAGTCCAGATAGGCTGGTCCTGAGCTCACTATGTAGCCCAGACTGGCTTCGAACTCACAGCAGCCCTCCTGTCTCAGCCTCCCCGGAGGGCTGGGATGAGGGGCTTGCACCACCATGCCGGGCTTGGGTGGTGCTGGAGAATGGAATCTAAGGGACTTTAACCCCTGAGCTACACGCTAGCCCTTAATGTACTTTCTGTCTCTAAGAATCTGACAACTCTAAATTCCTTCTTTGAGTAGGAACCTGCCGTGTTTGTCCTTTTGTGAATAGTTTATTTAACTTAGCGTCAGGTTTATTCTCATTGTAGCATGTGCCAGAATTTCCTTCCTTTTTAAGGGCGACTCAGGTTCCATTGTTTGGAAGGCCCACATTTTGTTTATGCGGTCAACTGTAAATGGATACTTTGTTGCCTTTCACGCAGAGCAGTCAGGAAATAACCTGTGGACAGAGTTAGGCGGAAGCCCCCTGGGAGAGAAAGGGGCGGAAGCAGAGCTCTAAAGGCGTCTGGACAGCAGCTGCAGGCCTTAAAAAGTTTAGAGTCCTAGGTTCCAGCCCCACCCCACCCCCTCCCACGACGCAAACAAGGCATGTGGGTGCACACCTATGATCCCAGCACTCAGGAAGCTGAGGCAGGAAGATTGCTGTGTATTTGAGACCAACCTGGGCTACACAGTGAGCTCAAGACCAACCTACACTACAGAGTAAAACCCTGTCTCAAAAAAAGAATGACAAAAAAAAAAAAAATAGGGCTGGAGGAATGGCTTAGAGGGTAAAGCACTTGCCTAGCAAGCACAAAGTGCTAAAAGACCTGAGTTTGATTCCCCAGTACCACATAAGTGGCATGTGGTGGCACACGCCTATAGGGAGGCTGAGGCAGGAGGATGATGGTCCTGGCCAGCCTGGGCTACAGAGCGAGACCCTGTCTCAAAAAATTAAGTAAGTAAATAAAAGTAGCACTTGGTAGTCTCTCTCCCAATAAACCGTAACTCCCGTCCTACCATGAGGTAAAGCAGACAGTGCCAGTCATGGGGCATCCTGAGTGGCACTGCGTGGCGCTCAGGTTACAGAAGTCAGAGAAAGAAGGCAGGTAACGCACACACACAGCAACACAAGGACATCCCAAGAAATGTCCCCAGCCAAGAGCGGCCTAAAGAGACGGTTTGCACAGGGCTGTGATTCTAAGAGGCTGAAGCAGGAGGATCTCAAGTTGGAACCCAGCCTGGGCAACATAGTATCTTAGCCTGTCTCAAAAATCGAAACCAAACAAAAGATGAATTGGGCATGGAGCTCAGTGTGAAGGCTCTGGACTCAATCCTCCGTATCATGGAAGTAAATAAATACATAAAAAGATGGTTCCTCTGGGTTTCTATGAGAAGACTGCCCTGTAGGGAGGCAAAGGGCAGAAGCTGGGAGACCAGTTGAAAAGTTAGTAGGATAATCCAGATGAGGCACCTTGGTGGTGCTCAGGACAGGGCAGGTGGGAGGGGTTCGGGGCTGGGTTATGCATCCAGAGTTCCCAGGCGGCTGCAGGATGAGCATGGCTAGAGACGACAGGGCAGGGGAACTGGGGCTGAGGACACAGAGCAGAGCTTCAGGGAAAGAGCCAGAAACCCACGCAGGAGGGTAGGAGGACGATGGGTTTCACTACGGATAAGTGCACCTTTTTTTTTTCCTTTTTCTTTTTCTTTCTTTCTTTTCTTTTTTCTTTTTTTTCTTTCTTTTTTTTTTGCAGTAAACAATTTGTACAACTGTGCATGGCAGCCCTGTCTCCTCCATCCACTACGGGTTGAGGTGGGCAGTGGGACACCTCCAGATGCCCCATGGTTATTCCTGTGTGACCCATTCTGGTTCCCACGCTCCACTGAGATCCTTCCCGCCCAGATTATTGCCTGGTTTCATGCCATTTCTCCTAACCTAAGCCTTAGCTTTTCCATCTGTAAAATGTGGGCAGCAGACTGGATAGTTTTCAAAGTAGGTCGTGAGTGTGACACTCAGGACCCTCAGAGAGATCTCAGGCACCCAGGGCTGAGAGGCCTCAGTAGGGCATCTAGTTTGTTTTTTGGGGGGATAGGTTTGTTTTGATACTGGGGATCAAGCAAAGAGCCTTCACTCTGAGCTACATCCACAGCCCATTTCTGATTTGTGATTTCAAGACAGGGTCTCCCCAGGTGGTTGAGTTGCCCGGTTTGGGCTTGACTACGATCCTCCTGAGTCTGCCTCGCAGAGTGCTAGGGTTTCAGGCCTGTGCCAGCAGGCCCAGTGGTGATTCTCCATTTGATGTCCTAGGGCTCTCAGCCAGGTCCCACTCAGGCAGTGTTTCCACTACGGGAGCATGGCATGGAAACAGCTGGTGCACATCTTCACACATCGCTCCAGCTCTGACCACTCTGACCATCAGGCCCTCGCCTCAGCTGACCTCCCCCGCTGCCCTGGCTCCCTGCTGCACCCCTGCCTCCCGCTAAAGGTCCCACCTTAGAAAAGGGGAGATGCGCAGGCTGCCTCTCTAGCAGTTCAGTGAGGCCCTAGACACACCCGTCACTGACCTCTGCAGCTGGCTGGTGGCTGGGTACCCTGATCGCTGCCATCACCGCAGTTGTCCACGCCCCAGTGATCGCATACCAGGCTGGGGGGAATGCACCTGCCATTCTGACAGTGGAAGTAGGTGCCACAAGGTCCTGGGGCAGAAAGGAAGCCACAGATAAGGACCCTGGATACACCCAGGACCTCACACAGTGTGGGTGGCCCGACAGTAAGTGAATGTGACAAGTGTGAGCAGGGAAAGCTGTCAGCGAGCACATAGTGCACGCACACAGCAGAGTGGACATGTGCTTGAAGGGCAGGCAGGTCAGGATGAGTCCTGGCCCCAAGGATTTAGGATATTCATCTCATATACTTCAACCCAAGGCCAGATACTCTAATAGGGAATAAAATCTAAAATCCAAAATTTTAGCCAAGTGTAGGGGTGCATGCCTATAATCTTAGCATTCTGGAAGGCTGAGGCAGGATGAATGCAAGTTCAAGCCCCGCCCTCTTGGGTACCCAGCGCCCCCACCGCTTCTGTCACTTGCGCCCTTCCGGCCTCCAGTCCCGACCCACCCAATCGGAAAGAGGTAACTTCGCCCACGAAGTCCACGCGGGGCTGGCGACCTCTCGTGACCAGGCGCAGGCCTAGAAAGGGTCCAGAGGACGTCACCGGGGCGGGGATGGTCAGGCCGCAGAGAGGACGCCCCAGGGCTCGGGGCGCCCCTGGCGGCCCGTCGTAGACCTGCAGGTAGGAGCCGGGGGCACAGGCGTCCTCCGCGGGCGTCGGGGCGGAGGTGTTGTGGGACGCGGGAGCCAGGCTGTACACCAGGAAGAAGCGGAACTGGAAGCGGATCCTGTCGCCGGGAGCCGCCGCCCGCACCCAGAGGCTGCAGTCGGTGTCCGGAGCCACGAAGTAGAATCTGCGCGAGGCCGAGTGCGAGCGCAGCAGCAGCCCGTCGCCCTGCCACGCGCGGCCGCACCGTTCCACCAGGTCGGCTGCAGGGAAGAGAGCGGCCTGGTCCACGGCTCTGGCCCCAGCCTGCCTGATGTTCGGTCCTAGGAAGCCCCAGGTGCACCTGCAGCAGCTGCCAGGTCCAGTCTACAACCAGCATGACCTTTACCCCAGGGCGGCAGGTGAGAGCGCACAGCCCCTGTCCCGCCCAACAGGCATTGCGGCCAATAAAACAAGCCTTGCTTTTCAGAGCCTTCTGCGTGTTAAAACTGTACTTAAGTCATCGTGGACAGGAGCCAGGCTGCCCCCGTGCCGGGCACTTCCTGATGCCACTGACTGGAAGTGGCAGCTGTTAGTACTACCTTATTCACCGCTGAGGAGATCAGGCCAGGCGTGGCGGCGCACACCTGTCATCTCAGCACTCGGGAGGCTGAGGCAGGGGGGTTGCTGTGAGTTCCAGGCCGGCCAGAGCAACACAGGGAGTTCAGGACCAGCCTGGACTACGGACTGAAACCCCGTCTCAAACAAAAAGGATGAGGAGACATATTTGGGTACCTACCCACGTGACAGCAATTCCTTGTTTCCGTTTGCTGAAGGAGTCAAGGTTTGCAGTACTAATTCTGTTGGGCAGCTTTAAAGATTGGAATGTTGCCAAGCGTCATGACACAGATCCTGATCCCAGCATTCTCAGTGGATGAGGCCGAAGGATCATAAGTTTCAGCCCATCCTGGACAATTCAGTGACTTAGCAAGGTTCTATTTCAAAATAAAATAAAAATCCTAACAGTTGGGAGGCTGAGCAGGAGGACTGCCGTGTGTTCAAGGCCAGCCTGGGCTCCATAGTGACTTCAGGACCAGCCTGGGCTACAGAGTGAGACTTTGTCTCAAAAAAAAAAAAAAAATGCTGGAGTGCATCTGAGTGATTAGAGTGCTCACTTAGCAAGTGTAAGGCTTGGGGTTCGATTCCCCATCCCCACATAACCCAGGTGGGGTACATCTGTAATCCCAGCGCTGGGGAGGCTGATGCAGGAGGATTGATGGGAGTTCAAGACCAGCTTGAGCTGCTTAGTAAATTCAGGAGGATTACAGAGAAGGACCTTTTACCAGAAAAATAAAATAAAACAAAATAAAAAATAAAATAAAGGAGCTGGAGATGTAGCTGAGTGTGAACTCCTTGAGTTCAGTTCCTAGCACAGGGAAGGAAAAAAAAAATTATGTGATCTTGTCTGACTAGTGAGCCATAAGGAGAAGTCTGCTCACAGCTCCTGGGGAAAGGCTTTCTTCCCCGGAAAGAAGCCAGGCCTGGTGGCACAGGCGGCACAGGCTGAGGCATGGGATCACAAGTTCAAGCCCAGCCTGGGCAACTTAACAACTTTGTGAGACCCTCTCTCAAATAAATGATGAAAAGGAGCTGGGGGTGTAGTTAGAGCCAAGGCCCTGTGTTCAATCTCCAGTACACCACCAAGGAAGAAAAAAGGAGAAGCTGTGTGACCGCTGGCTAGGAGTAGATCCATTGTCTTCCTGGACGGCTAGAGATGTGAGGTCTGGGGCCACAGCCGCCACCATGTAACGCCGTGAGGTGTGCAGTGAGTGCACAGAGCCCAAAGTAGCTCTGCGTTTTGAAGACAAAGATGGTAAAGGAGAGGTTTTCTGGTGCCAGGCGGGGGCCAGTGAGTGCTGGAGGACCAGCCAGGCTGGGGATCTTCAGGGAAGTGTGCCTGCACTGGGCTGCAGGTGTAGGAGAATTTCTATGTATTTCTTCAGACCTATTAAATCCAGTTTGGTTTGGTTGGGGTAGATGTGGCACCAAGCAGGACCGGGCTTGGGGTTTCCAGCCTCCCCCAGTTGCGGGGGACCAGCCCCTCAGGGCCTCTCAGCACTGGGGCTAGAGTCCCCCGGGTGCCCCACCAGGCCTCTCAGATCTCACCTGTCTCCAGGGTGGACACAGTCAGGGCCACTGTCCCCAGCAGGAGCAGTTTCTGGGGCAGCTGCAGGATACCAGCCTCCATCTGGGATCTGCTGTACTCAGCAGAGAAGAGGATCCACAGAATCTTCAGTTTGGGGTCTTTGGGGACACTGGGGTGCGAGGGACGGGTCAGTTAGCAGGGACCCTGGCAGGACCCCGGGAGCAAGGGAGGCAAGTCCACCAGCCCCTCTAGTCTTCTCCTATGATCTGTGCCTCCCTTCGAGATCCTCCTCCCTTGGGCCAGGATTGTGTCTATGGGTTGCCATGGGATTTGGGGCCAGGGCTGGAGCCTGGGGAGAACAGGCGGGGAGGGTGTCTGCTCACCCCCTGCCAGACAGAAACCAGGAAACTCAGATCCGGTATAGCCATGGGGCTTCTGGGAGGGGAACTTAGAGCCTCTGCCAGCTGCTTCCTAGATAATTCTTTGTCTAAGGGACTGAGTTTGAAGAGGTCAAGGTACCAAAGGAGCCTCTCTGAGGGCCTAAAGAAGAAGGAAGTGAGGCAGAGGCACCAGGTGAGGAGTCTGATCCTTTACTAACAAAAGTGCCTGCCTCAGGGCCTTTGCACTTCAGAATGTTCTTCTGCCACAGCTGGCCATGACTGACTTTCTCAAGCCATTAGATCACAGTTCTTGTGTCACGTCATCAGACCTCACTTCCTTGACCATCTCTCAATCTGAATTAGACTTCATCTCCCGTCACTCAATCCCAACTGCTTGAATTGTATCTCAGTGATCTGGAATTTCATCTTGTTTTGTTTTTGTGGTGCTGGGGATGGAACCCAGGGCCTGCGCATGGTGATGCTAACACCCTCAGCCCATCTTTTTGTGTGTCAGTTTTTTATATTTTTTTATTATGCATGAACTACACAAATCATTTTTGGTTTTGGTTTTGAGGCAGGGTCTTGCTAAGTTGCTAAATGGTCTAGGCTGGCCTTAAACTTGTAATGCTCCTGCCTCAGCCTCCCCAAACGCTAGGATTACAGGCCTATGGCATCAGGCCAGGCTGTCTGCCTTGCAGTGCTAAAGTCCGTTAGGCAAGAACTCTGCTACTGAGCCACACTGCCAGCCCCTCTGAGAAACTGAGGCTGGAGGAACAAGAGTTCAAACCCAGGAGCAGGGAGTACAGCTCAGTGTTTAGTGTGCTTGCCCAGTATGCTTAAGGCCCCGAGTTCCGTTCTCCAGCACCACATAAAAATTAGAGACACACACTGTAATCCCAGCACTCAGGAGGCCAAGGCAGAATTACTGTTAGTTTGAGGCCAGCCTGGGCTACATAGTGGATTCAGGACCAGCTTCAACTATAGAATGAGACCTTGTCGCTTAAAAAAAGGTCTGGGGGAGACCTGGAAGGATGGACCAGCGGTTAGAGCGCTTGCCTAGCAAGCACAAGGCCCTAAGTTGATTCCCCAGCACCACATAAACCAGGTATGGTGGTGCATGCCTGTAATTCCAGTCCTTGGGAGCCCTTGGGAGCAGGAGGATTGCTGTGAATTCAAGGCTAGCCTGGGTTGCATAGTGAGTTCCAGACCAGCCTGGGCTATAGAACGAGTCTCAAAAAAGAAAGAAAAGAGGAGGTGGAGGAATAGCACAGCGGTTAAAGGCCTTACTAGTAAGCGCAAGGCCCTGGGTTTGATTCCCAGCACCACACACCCAGGCCCAAGACCCTGTCTTAAAATTACAAATGAAAAATGACCGAGCCTGCTCAGTCTGTCAACGAGAACACGAGAGGGGGAGTGCAGATTGAAGAAAACTGGACTCTTGCAAGGGACACTGCAAAAGACGCTTTGTTGTTTACATCTTCCCTTTTATACTCTTTTTGCCTTCCCATTAGTCAACAGTCAGGTGTTTCCACTCCTGATGGAAAACAAAAAACACCTGGAACCGCAAACGGTCAAAACAAGGAACAACAAACGGTCAAAACGACACTCGCAAAAGGTCAAAACAACGCGTGACTTAGATTGCTAACACCTGGAATTCCAAATGGTCAAACGGTAAGGAACTTGGCCAAGGTCAGCAATGCTGAGGCTCCGGAGCCCTGAGGGCCCCAACAGAAAAATCATCTGGGATGTAGCTCAGAGCCAAAGCTACATGTGTTCATCCCCAGTACCCCCAAACAAAAGGGCTGGGGGCTGGAGGTATAGTTCAGTGGTTAGAGTGTTTGCCTAGCATGTGCAAGGTACCACATAAAAATCAGCCAGGAATGGGCCGGAGGAATGGCCCAGTGGTTAAAGCACTTGCCTAGCTCAAGCACTAAGTACCCGAGTTTGATTCCCTAGCACCACATAAACTAGGTGTGGTGGCACATGACTGTAAGCACTCACGAGGCTGAGGTAGGGGGATTGCTTTTGAGTCCAAGTTCAGCCTGGGCTCCATAGTGAGTTCAGGACAAGACTGGGCTGCAGAGTGAGACCCCGTCTCAAAAAATAAAAAATTAAAAAAAAAATCAGCCAAGCATGGTGACTCACACCTGCAATTCCAGCACTCAGGAGGCTGAGGCAGAGGGATTTCCATGAGTTCATGGCCAGCCTGGGCTCCACAGTGAGTTCAGGACCACCTGGACTACAGAGTGAGACTCTGTGTCAAAAAAGAAAAAGAAAAAAAACCCTCAAGATTGAAATAATGAGATAGGTCATTTTAACAAAATTGGAGGGGCTAGAGGAATAGCTCAGAAATTAAAACAGTTGCCTAGTGTGCACATAGTGAGCTCAGGACCAGCCTGGGCTACTGTGAGGTTTCTGTCTCAAATACATTTTTTTTTGAAATTCTGCTAATCACACTTCTGAAACTAGAACATAAATCTTTCTCATTTTTTGTATTTGCTATGTAGCCTAGGCTGGTCCTGAACTACGTGGGCCAGAGTAGTCTCAGAAGCAACCGTCCAGCCCGAAGCGCCCACTAGTTCTGGGACTACAGGCCCATGTCTGCAAGCCTGGCTAATCCATGTGTGGCGCTGGGGGCAGAACCCCAGGCCTCGCGCATGCCAGGCAAGCACTCTGCACTGCACCCCTAGTCCTTCCGTCCTTCCTTCCTTAGAGCATTAATCCTTACTGACTCCAGTGAAGAGGTTTTATTTAGCAAACACTTGTAAAATATCTCCTGTGAGCCATGCGCTGTTCCGGGTAGCAGGGACATAGCAGTGAACACAGGGGTGAGGTTCCCCCTAAGGAACTAGCGAGATTTTTTTCTTTGTGTTTTTTTTTTTGTTTTTTTTTGAGACAGGGTCTCACTCTGCAGCCCAGGCTAGCCTTGGACTCACAGCAATCCTCCTGCCTCAGCCTCCCGAGTGCCACCATGCCAGTTTATGTGATGCTGGGGAACCAACCCAGGGCGTTGTGCTTGCTAGGCAAATGCTTTTACCTCTGTGCTATTCCTCCAGCCTTTCTCTTTCTTTTGAGACAAGGTCTCACTATGTAGTTCAGACCGGTCCTCAACTCACTGTGTAGCCCAGCAGGCCTTGAACTCACAGCAGTCCTCCTGCCTCAGCCTCCCGAGTGCTAGGATGACAGGCGTGTACCACCACACCTGCTATTATTTATTTATTTCTTTGTTTATTTATTTTGAGACAAGGTCTTGCTCTGTAGTCCAGGCTGACCTCAAACTCATGGCAATCTTCCTATCTCTCAGCCTCCTAAATGCTGGGATTATAGGCGTGGGCCACCACTGGTGCTGGAGAATAATGGACCCCAGGGCCTTGGGCATTGCTAGGCAAGTGGGCACACCCACAGCCCTCCCTTCCTTCCCTACCCTCCTTTCTCATCTCCTTTTCTTAAGGTGGGTGAGAAAAGATGTTATACCTGAAAGCCGTCTTTGAGCTCTCTGAATCTGCTTAAGATCAGATTCTCGACCTTTCCTTTATCAGCTAACTTACTTTATAAAATTAATGTGTCTTGAAGGGATTTTGGGTGTGGTGGGCCAGGAAGAATAGAAGCATACACAAACGGAGGGAAAACTCTGGGTGGCTTTGTGTCCTAAAGTCCCAGGTTTTTTGTTTGTTTTTGAGACAGGGTCTTGCTTTGCCATCCATTCTGGTCCTGAACTCACTATGGAGGCCAGCCTGGCCTTGAACTAATGGCAATCTTCCTGCCTCAGCCTCCCAAGTACTGGGATTACAGGCGTGCGCCACCACACCCAGCTTTTATGTGGTGTTGGGGAATCCAACTCAGGGCCTTGAGCTTGCTAAGCAAGCGCTTTAACTGCTGAACTACTCCTCCCGCACTCCCCACCCCCACCCCCACTCCACCCTTTTTGAGACAGCGTGTCACTGTATTTTCCAGGCTGGTTCTGAACTCGCTCTGTAGCCCATGTTTTCCTTGAACATACAGCAGTCTTCCTGCCTCACTCTCCTAAACACCGGGATTACGGATGTGCACCACTAGGCCTGGCTGGCTTTTTTTGTTTTTTTTCTTTCGAGACAGGGTCTCGCTCTGTTGTCCAGGCTGGTTCTAAACTCACTATGGAGCCAGTGCTGGCTTCGAACTCAAAGCAATCCTCCTGCTTCGGCTTCCTGAGTGCTAGGATTATAAGCGTGCACTGCCACACCCAGCCATTATGTGGTGCTTTGGGACTGCACCCCAGGCTTTGGGCTCCTAGCACCAAGCAATGCCCCTAACCCCAAAACAACTATTAAAATAATGATTTTCTTTGCCTCTTTTTTACCTGTCATTTCTAAGGAGGATTGCCATAAATCCGAGGTCAGCTGGGGCTCCATAGTGAATTCAGGACCTGCCTGAGCTATAGAGCAAGGCCGTGTTTCAGGTAAGAAAAGAGAGAGAGAGAGAGAGAGAGAGAGAGAGAGAGAAAGGGAGAGCTGGGCTGGGAGTGTAGCACAATAGTTAAAACATTTGCCTAGCAAGCCCAAGGCCCTAGTTTTGATTCCCTCCACCACATAAACCAGGCATTGTGGCGCACGCCTGTAATCCCAGCACTCAAGAAGCTGAGGCAGGAGGATTGCCGTGAGGTCAAGGCCAGCCTGGGAGACAGAAGGAAACCCTATATTCAAAAATAAATAAATAAATAAATAAAATTAAAAAGGGCTGGGGGTCAGCTCAGTGTGAAGGCCCTAGGTTCATGGGTTCACCCTGATCCCTTCCCCTCATAAGACTGAAGATTATGGGAGGCCATTTTTAAAAATTTCATTGTTTTATTAGCATGTATTTGTAATACATAATAACAATCCACTTGAGAAATCGATGTATTTACACATCACACCTTGATCATTTTTACTCCACTTCCCTTTCCTACATCATTAGCCCCCTTCCCTGCACCCCACATCCTCTTTCCCTGCCCAGGCTGGTCCTGACCTCACCATAAATCCCAGGCTGATCTTGATCTCAAGGCAGGCCTCCTGACTCAGCCTTCCAGGTGCTGATCCAGGTGCACATCACCACTCCCAGCACCAACAGCTCACGTGGTGCTAGGGAATCTAACACGGGCCTGCGGCTTGCTGGACGAGCACTTGATCCACCGAACCGCGCCGGCACACTCTGCGTTCTTATTTTGGTCTCTCCTTTCTCTATGGTTTGGTTTTTCTCTTTCTTTCTTTCTTTTTTCTTTTTGAGACAGGGTCTCGCTCTGTAGCTCAGGCTGGTCCTGAACTCACTATGGAGCCCAGGCTGGCCTTGGACTCACGGCAGTCCTCCTGCCTCAGCCTCCTGAGGGCTGGGATTACAGGCCTGCGTCACCATGCCTAGTTTATGATTTTCTCTTTCACTTTTTGCCACCTGCCCAGTTCATGTGATGCTGGGGAATCAACTCAGGGCCGTGGGGCCTGCTGGGCGAGCGCTCCAGCCCCTGTGAGCTTCCTCAACCACGCTCCATCTTCACTTTGGATTTGTGCAAGTCCTCAAGAAAGACCCCAGGAGCCGATTCCGATGCAAACACCCGAGAGTCTTTATTGCAAGCTCGAGCCTGGGCTCTCCCTCTCCAGCACAGTGGAGGCCAAGGAGGAGCCCCGAGTGCAATTTTTACTGGGGTTTTATAAACAAAAATTACAAGATTTTAACAGAAATCACGTAAGTTGTTTACCACAAAAACTGATTGGTTAACACTTAATGCAAGAAGAATTTGTGAATCTATGATTGGTCAGAGTGCTGCTCTGATTGTTAATTTGTGCTGGGTGGAAAATCTCTATCAGCTGAAGTTTGAGTAATGACTTGCATTGCTAGGAGACCGCATATCTTGTGATGTTTTTACTCACAGAAGCAAGAAGGGTGATTTTCTAAGGAACAGAAGAGAAAGGGGGCACACATTGTTTCTACATCGGGAAGTTTATGCATCTATAGACTTGCAACCTATCAGCCATGGCGACCTCTGGATACACAGAAACATAGTGTGGTTGTTCCCAGTACAGGTGCACGGTGAGAGCCAAAAGCTGATTTTTCATGAGCTTGGGGAGAGGGGAGGCTTTGTTTACCTAACTCCGGGGAAACAGAAACTCAGGCCTGCTAGAGAGGGGAGTTTGAAGCCTGTCATGGAGTCTCCTTGGCCTGGGTCTCTTGATCTTTTGGTCTTTCAGATTCATCTGTTGATAAATGTATTGGTTGTTTCCCAGATTTGGCTATTTTTTTTGATATAGTGCCTACCATATTTATTAAGAATATATTACTGCACTCAGATTTGGCTATTATAAATTGTACTGCTATAAATATGGGTATGTTGTATCAGTCTTGTATGATGACTGCAACTCTTTTGGGAATTACCCAGAAGAGACATAGCTAGGTAAAATGGGATATCTATTTTTGTCGTTTTTTTTCTTTTTCTCTTTCTTTCTTTCTTTCTTTCTTTCTTTCTTTCTTTCTTTCTTTTTCTGAGACAGTGTCTCGCTTTATAGCCCAGCCTGGTCCTGAACTCACTATGTACCAGGCTGGCCTTGGACTCACGGCAATCCTGCTGGGATTACAGGCATGCACCACCACCATGCCCAGCTTTATGTGCTGCTGGGAATCAACTGAGGGCCTTGCACTTTAACCACTGTGCCATTCCTGCACCCCTGTTTTTTTTTTTTTTTGAGACAGGGGCTTGACTGTGGAAGGCTGAGGCCAGAGGATCACAAATTCTAGCCCAGCATGGCCAATTTAGCAAGGTGGTGAGACCCTGTGTCAAAAAATAAAAAAGAGGCTCATGATATATTTATCCCTGCATGAAGATCCTGTACTCGATCTGCAGTATTGCCAAGAGAAAAAAAAAAAAAGAAAAAAAAGAGTAGGTTTGAGGATGTAGCTCAGTGGCAGAGCACTAGCCTACCTAGCATAAGTGACAAGGTCCAGGGTTCAATCCCCAGGACCGCAAAAGCAAAACAAAACAAAAACGTACGTACGTACGTACGTGAGTGTGTGTGTGTGTGTGTGTGTGTGTGTGTGTGTGTGTGTGTTCAATCCCCAGGACCGCAAAAGCAAAACAAAAACGTGTGTGTGTGTGTGTGTGTGTGTGTGTGTGTTAACCCAGTATCAAACTGCAGCATTTTTTTTTTTTTTTGAGACAGGGTCTCACTCTTTAGTCCAGGATAGTCCTGAACTCTCTTTGTAGCCCAGGCTGGCCTCGAACTCATGGCAATCCTCCTGCCTCAGGCTCCCAAGTACTGGGATTACAGGTGTGCACCACCATGCCTGTCAAGTTGTAGCAATTCTATGTCCTAAATACTTTTCAAATTTGTCTCCTCATTCCATAACTATTATACTGCCCCAGGTTAGGCTTTTATTATCTCTGGCCTGTATTACTGCAGTAGTCTCTTGACCTTGACCCAGACTGAAGAAACTGTACGAGGGGCTGGGGGAATAGCACAGCAGTTAGAGCGCTTGCCTAGCCAATACCTGCCCTGAATTCATTCTCCAGTACCAGCTGGGAATGGGGGCACACACCCGTAATGCCATTTCTTGGAAGGCTGAGGCAGGAAGATTGCTGGGTATTCAAGGCTTGCCTAGGCTACACAGGGAATTCAGGACCAGCCTGGATTACAGAGCAAGATCTATCTCAGAGAGAGAGAGAGAACATGAAATGCAAATTTCCATTCTATCATTCACCAGCTTCAAAACTTTCAATAAGTCCCTTGGGTAAAGCCAAGGTCTTAGCCTGCCTCTCTCATCAGTCACCTCTCCCTGTCTCCAAAATATGTCCACCACCGCTTCTTCTGTGATCCTGGCCTATTTACTTATATATTTTTGGTGGTCTTTTTTTTTGTGTTTTGGTACTGGAGATGAACCTGAAAATGCAAGGCAAGGGCTCTACCACTAACCCACATATCAGCCTGTTATAGGCCAACTTTCAAAAACCCACCATAAACCAATTAAGGCAAGATAAGGATCTTTATTGATGGGGGACTGAACCTGCTTCTCAGGGTGAGAATACAGAGAATGGCCCTGAGCCGGGACAGCAGAGGGTTGATACAGGGTTTTGGAAGGGGAGGTGACATAGGTACAGCATTATTAGACAAAAACTAATCACAATTACATAGCATCCATAGTAACAGTATCAACCACTTAAAATCTGTAAGGTGTCAGTTACATTTGACAGGACCCAATCACACAAAACTAGAGTTCTTTGAAAATGACCAGTTACAAAGTGGGCTTAAGAGCCCACGTGTGGCTGAACTGTCTGTTAGCCCATCTGTGTCTGGTCTCTGGAAGGTGTCTTAAAGATGGATGGGAGTTGATATTGTGTTACCCATCAATGTACCATGGCGCCAGTGAGGCACCAAGAGTGAGATATAGAGGCGAGAAATAAGGCCATAGATCCTAAAGGTTACAAATCATCACGGCACCCAAAGTTCACGAGAGTGTCACGAATGCCCTAGGGTTACTCCCTGGGCTAACTCAATACTCTGCTTAGTGTCACAGCAATCCTCATCAAATCTTTACAGCAAAGCCACAGCACACGGTATAGTTCGTCAGAAAAGGCTCTTTGAAATAGTACTTAGAAGAATAGTACGAAATGGAGTCACTTAGGTATGGATCAAAACTTTAACTATCACAAGCCTTTTATTTATTGATTTTTGAGAAAGGGTCTTGCTCTATAGTCCATGCTGGTCCGCTGGTCCTGAACTCTCTAGGTAGGTAGTTCAGGCTGGTCTCAGAATCATGGCAATCCTCCTTTTCAGCTTCCCAAGTACTGGGGTTACAGCAGTGTCCAACATGCCTGGTTCCCTTTTTCTTTCCTTACTGTCTCTCTTTCTCTCTCTTTTCTTTTCCTTTTTAAACAGGATATTAAAATGTAGTCCAGGCTGGTCCTGAGTTCACTATGTAGCTCAGTCTGGCTTCGAATTCAGGTATTTCTCCTGCCTCAGTCTCCCAAGTGCGATTACAAGTGTGCCATCAAACCTAGCTGCTAATCCTTTTATCCCCCAACAGGGTTTCACTAAATTGCTAAATTGCCCAGTTGCTAAACTGTGCCAATCTGAGACCTTCCTGCCTCAACCTCTCAAAGCGTTTTTGTTTGTTTGCTTGTTTGTTTTTTGTTTTTAGACGGGGTCTTGCTCAGTAGTCCAGGCTAGTCCTGAACTCACTATGGAGACCAGCTGGCCTTGAACAAATGGCAATCCTCCTGCCTCACCTTCCAGAGTGCTGGATTACAGGGGTGTGCCACCACACCCAGTTTAGGTGGTGCTGGGGAGTCGAGTCCAAGGTCTTGGACTTGCGAGGCTAGCACTTGAACCGCTGAGTTATCCCTTCAGCCCTCCCAAAGCTTTCCTTTCCCTCTTTCCCTCCCTCCCTTCCTGTCATTTATTTATTTATTTTGAGACAGGGTCTCACTTTGTGGTCCAGGCTGGTCCTGAACTCACTTCGGACTTGGACTCAGGCAATCCTCCTGCCTCAGCCTCCAGAGTGCTGGGATTACAGGCGTGCGCCACCACGCCCAGTTTATGTGGTGCTGGGGAATCGAACTAGGGTACTTAGCGCTTGCTAGGCAAGCGCTGAGCCATTCCTCTAGCCCCAGTCTTATTTTTATACAGACGTAAATGTCTTCCTTTTTTTAGACAGGGTCCCACTCTGTAGTCCAGGCTGGCAGCCCTGGGCTTCAGCTTCTGAGTGCTGGGGTTACAAGGGTGCCCCCCGGCTTAGGGCGAAATGCGGGGTAAATGGAAGTCAAGACTTTGCACTTGCTAGGCAAGCACTCTGCTGTTAAGCAGTTGAGTCAGAAATACATCATCCTTTCAACGCCTCGGGCTTCTCACTTAACTTTAAAGTCATCAAGTCTCTTTGGTGGCAAAGCCTTTACAATTTGCAAAACATTTGGCTAAGGTTACTCTTTATGCCCCAGAGCAGGTGTTAAAGAAAGGAAATGTTCTTACACCCCAGAGCTAGGGTGGGGAGACTCACAAAACAAAAAGAAACACAACAGTATACCAAAAAGCCGAGGGGGGCGGGGGGAAACAGGTAAGATCAGAAAGCCCAAGTAGTATCTAAAGGGCCAAGCTGCCTCGCCCAGGTACCTGCGTGCTTGCCCGCACAATCTAAGCCTCCCACCTTCAAGACTACATATCCCAGCATGTCTTGCGTCTAACGTGAGGCCGGGCGCACTGCTTGCCGGGACATGTAGTCCAGCGGTAACTCAAAAACAGAACGCTTCGTGACGTAAGGAGGATTGGAGAAAGGAGTCGGAACCCGCCCAGAGTCAATTCTTCCAGATATCAGACCTTGGTTTCTTTGGTGACCTGTTCTACCGTAAATAAGCCCCACCCCCGCAGTCCAAACGGACCTATGGAGTGCGTTACGTGCCTCTCGCGTCTTTCAGTTAAAAAAGTAGCGGCGGCAACAAAAGTCAATCTTCTGCAGTCCAGGCACGGATTTTTAAATTAAGCGTACTAGTATGCAGGAAGCGACTCCGAGAGAGGCTCAGACGCTGCTTCCATCGCTGGGGTAGGACGTGGCAAGACAACTTGAAGAGGCGCTTCCCTTTCCTACGCCCTACGAAACAGGGAGCGGAGAGCGCAGAGGCTACTGGGAACGCGCACGCGCGCACGGCCGCTAGCGTCGGCCTCCAACGTCCCCGGGCGCGGGGGGTGTCGGGTGTCGGCGGCATCGCTTTGCGGCCGGTCGTGCGGGCTGGGCGCGCGCGGTCGGGCGCGGCGGCAGTGGCGCGCACAGGTGATTGACTGGCCAGCTGGCTGAGGGCGCTTAGTTCTTTTTGCTGGCAGGTGGCAGAGCTCATCTGGGCGGCGGCTACCACGGCGGCGGCGGCCCGGCGCGGGGCGCGCTTCTCGCGCCAAGACCATGGCCCCACGGCTGCAGCTGGAAAAGGCGGCCTGGCGCTGGGCGGAGACGGTGCGGCCCGAGGAGGTGTCGCAGGAGCACATCGAGACCGCCTACCGCATCTGGCTGGAGCCCTGCATCCGCGGCGTGTGCAGGTGAGGCCCCTGCGCGCGGGACCTTGGACAGCTGGGGCCGGGTGAGGGGAGGAAGGAAGCCGGCGGCCCGTTGCGTGCGCTGGGGAGGCGCAGGGAGGAGCGACATGGAGGTGTCGTTCCTCCTCTCGGTCGTTGCAACCTGGGAAATGCAGCCTGCCCGGGTTTTGCGCCGAGGTGATGCGGTTTTAGACAGTGCTGAGTTCTCATCCAGAAGATGGCGGTGGAGATGTTTGAAGGTAGAGGCTGGTTGCTTGCTCTGTCTTGCCTACGGCTTGCCATTTTCATTTGCAAAAGGAACTTGGCTGGGAGTCATCGTCATCTTCTGTGAGTGTTGACGCTGAAGGCTCGATCGGCTAAGTGCTCTGGAGAGAGCCGCTTCAGGAAAACCTCCGGGGTAGCCTACGTCATTGGCACTTCATCCCCAGTTGACCTTTCCTCTCTCTTTCCTTTCTGGTACTGGGGATCGAGCGACCTTGACACCGAGATGCCTTCTTAGTCTTTTTTTCTGTTTGGTTTTGAGACCGGGCAGGGTTTTGCTGAGTGCCTCAGGCTGGGTTCAATTTGCGATCCTTCTGCTTCAGCCTCCCCGAGGTGTTGACATTACCATGCTGCGCCTCCGGGCCCGGCTTGTTCCCTTGCTGTTGTTTTTGTTATTTTTGAGACAGGGTCTCTGATTGTAGTGCAGGCTTGTCCTGAACTCACTGTACATTCCAGGCTGGTCTCGGACTCAACGTAATTCTCTCTCATCCTCCGGAGTGCTGAGTTTACAGGCGTGCACCACCACCTCCAGTTGACAGGGAATCCAATCCCGGGCAAGGGCGCTCGAAGCGCTGAGCTACGCCCCCAGCCACCTTCCCTCGCTCTTTGATGTCAATTTTCAAAATTTTTTTTCTTCCTGAGTTCACAAAATCAAATGGTGTAACATGTTTGAGCTGTGGACATACAGTTCTTTCCTTCTTACCCCTACATCTTTGCTTTAAACCCCACTTTTAGGTTGAATTCTTAGGCATTGTGCTTGTTTTTTCTTTCGCGGTATCATGCAGGAAAGTTTTCTTCCTAAAGTTGACTTGACCAGGCAGAGTTAATACTCTGTAGCCTTTTGTGGTCCTGGAAGTCGATCTAGCCTAGAGCCTTCGTGGACTGCTGTTGCCTGTGTATTGATTTGTTTATTTTGAGACAGGGTCTCACTCTGTAGTCCAAGCTGGTCCTGAGCTCACTGTGTTCCCCAGGATTAGCCTTGGACTCCTGGCAGTCCTCGTACCCCCCCCCCCCCGCCCCCTTGCTTGTTTTTGTTGAACTTTTTTAGAGACAGGGTCTTGTTCTGTAGTCCAGGCTGGTCCTGAACTCACTATGGAGCCCAGGAATACACGACAATCTTCCTGTCTCAGCCTCCTGAGTGCTGGAATGACATGCTTTTGCCACCACCCCCAGCTGTTAAGTGGTGCTGGGGGATCAAACCTGGGTGTTCCTAGCTCTTTCAGGCAAGCACTCTAATCACTCAGGTATGCCAATCCATTCCCATTTACATGAGGTGCTGAGGGTTGCATGATCTAACCACTGAGAATGCCCTGAGCCCCTGACTTATATTTTTCTAATTACTCAGTTGCTTTTTCTGTGTGCTTACTATTTTTTCTTTGCCAAGTAATATTTTGCTGTATGCTACTACATTTTATATAACAATTTATTAGTTGAACATTTAAAATTTCCTACTTTTGGGATGGAGAAAATAGCTCAGTGGCTCTGAGTTCCATTCCCCAGCAGCACCACATAAACTGGTGGGTAGGTAGTGCACGCTTGTAATCCCAGCACTCAGGAGCCTGAAGCAGAAGGATTGCTTTGAGTTCAAGGCCACCTGGGCTACATAGTGAGTTCAAGCCCAACCTGCACTACTAAGACTCTGTCTCACAATTTTTTTTTCTCCTTTTGGCTATTATGAATAATGTATGAGCATTTATTAACAACTTTTTTTTTTTTGAGACAGGATCTTGCTCTGTAGCCCAGGCTGGTGCTGAATTCATTATGGAGCCCAGGATGGCTTTGAACTCAAGGCTCCTTCTGTCTCAGCCGTCCCTAGTGATGGGATTACAGGAGTGTGTCACCATGCCCAGCTTATGTGGTCCTAGGGAACTTGACTTAGGACTTGCTAGGCAAGTGCTTTTACTCCTGAGCCATTCCTTTAGCCCCTATCAACAACTTTTCGTTTAATCTAACCAAGGGCCTCATGCATGCTAGACAAGCTGTCTAACCACAGTATCATTCCTCCAGCCCTGATTCTAAGTCTTTACTGCTTACGCTTGTAATTACTACCTTATGGATTTTATTTGCATTTTAAAAATTGCTTTACTTCAGTGGTTTTGAAGTTGAACCCAAGGCTTATGAACTGAGCCTGTCTGTATGGAGACAGGGCCTCTAAGTCATTAAATTGGTCAGGCTGGACATGAGCTTTGCATTGTCCTGCCTTAGTTACCCAGAGTGGTAGGATGACAGGCGTGTGCTGTCACATGCCTGGCCAATCTGCATTTTCTTAATGAGTAGTGTTGAACATCTTGAACACCTTTTCATGTGTTTATTAACCAGTTGTATATCTATTCATGTTATCTTTCAATCTATCATCTCTTGGTTTGCAATGTTGGGGTAGAACTCAAAGGCCTGCTGCATGCCTCAGTCTCCACCTTTGTCTGTTTTTATGGTACCTGGGTTTGCATTGAGCTACGTACATCTCAGCTCCTTTTATTTTTAAATTTGAGATAAGCTCTCATTAAGGTGTCCAGGTTGACTCAAATTGAGATCCTGCCACAGCGTGTGAGAATGCTGGGGTGATGTGATGGTATTTGCCCATTTTATTTGAAGACTTGAGCTGGAACTCAAGGTCTATGTACTGAGCTACGTTTCCAGCCCATGTTTTATTTTGATTCTAAGATAGGGTCTTCACTAAGTCACCAAATTGCTCAGGATAGGGTCTTCACTAAGTCACTAAATTGCTCAGGATAGACTTGAGTTCGCAATCTGAGTTAAGCCTGCCAGAGTGCTGAGATTACATAGGCTTGTTCCACTAAGCTTGGCTTGATGGTATTTATTATAGTACAAAAACTTTTACCTTGTCTCTAATGAAAAAAAAAAAGGACTGGAGATTTATTTTAGTGGTCCCTAGTTCAATTCCCAGTACAACCCTATTCCCCAAGAAAAGAGGTTAAAGACTAATATTTTTTGTAGAGTTGGAGTCATGGCTCAGTGTTTGGACACCTGGACTAGCGTGTACTTTGTGCCTGAGATCCCAGACTGTTATTTATATTTCTGAAAACAATTAGGACAGTCAAGGAATTAAAAACAAAAGTGCACTAAATCCTGTGTCCACAGAATCCTGCAGATATTGTGTATCTTAATTTTTTGGGGGAAAGGGAGCTACACTGGGGATTGGAATCAGGCCCTTGTGCATACTGGACACGTATTTTTTTTTTTTTTTTGAGACAGGGTCTCTTGCTAGGCAAGCGCTTTAACTGCTGAGCTCTTTCTCTCGCCCCTGGAAAAGTACTCCATTACTAAGCTATCTTCTCAGCCCTTGTGTATCTTAAAGACCAGACTTGTTTGCTAAATGTGAAGATAGTGATCAAGTAAGTTACTTGAAGTAAAATTGCATAAGGGATGTGCCATGGTGATTCCCCTTGTCTCTTACTGTCAGGATGTAAGTTAGCTTTGTGTGTTTGTCTCCCCCCTCCAAAGTCTAACTAACAATGAGAGACATTCCCAGGCTTTTGGTACTTAGAGCATGACTTAACAAGTGCTTGAGCTCTTCAACCGCTGAGCGATTTCCCCGGCCCATACCCAGGCTTTTTTGAGACCGGGCTTGCCCTGTAATGTAATCTGGTTCTGAGCTCATTGTATGTAGCACATACTAGCCTTGAACTCATGGCAGTCCTCCTGCCTCACTCAGCTTCTTAAGTGCCGGTTTTACAAGTCCTGAACTGCTATGTCTGGCTCTTAGCTCATGTTTTAGATTTGATTTTGAAACATATTCTCCGTAAGTTTTCAGACCTTCAGGCTGGAATTTGAGCTGCTCCTGCCTCAGCCTTTCTGTGTGCTGGAATTACAGGCCTGAGCTGCCAGCCTTGGCTAATTTGTAAGAAAATTGTTTCCTCATTACCCACAGCCAACACAATATAAAGATCATGACCTTTTCTTTCGGTAGACCTAGGTCTTCCCACTGAGCTACAGCTGTAGCCTTTCCTAAATTTTGTTTGTTTATATGTAATTGCTTATGTTGGTGATGCTAGGTATTGAACTGTGGACCTTAGCACTGAGCTGCATACCTAGCTCTTTTTTTTTTTTTTTTTTTCTTTTTTGAAAGACAGGGTCTTGCTCTGTAGCCCAGGCTATGGAACCCAGGTTGGCCTTGGACTCATGGCAAACCTTCTGCTTCCAGCCTCCCAAGTGCTGGGATTACAGGCTTGAGTCACCACGCCTGGCTTATGTGGTGCTGGGGAATCGAACTTGGATACTTAGCGCTTGACTTAGCGCTTGCTAGGCAAGTGCTTTAACCACTGAGCCATTCCTCGAGTCCTCCTTGCTCATTTTTTATTTTTGATTTTGAGACAGGGTCTTAACTCAGTTCCTAAATTGCCCAGGCTGGTGCTACATAATGAGTTCGGGACCAGCCTGGGCTACAGAGCCAGGCCCTATCTCAGTGAATAAATAAGTAGCCCAGTGTGGGTTTGAACTTGGATTTTACTTGCCTCCTAGAATGCTGGAATTACATGCCTGTGCCACTGGGCCTGGGTCCATTTTTATTTATATCCAATTTTATTCATTCATTTGAGACAGTCTCACTATGAAGTCTAGGCTGTATGGTCCTGAGCTCACTATGTAGCACAGGCTGGCCTTGGACTCAGCAGTCCTCCTCTCTCAGCCTTCCAATTGCTGGGATTATAGGCGCTCCACCACACCCAGTTTATGTGCTACTGGGGAATTGAACTTGACTCCCAAACCCTTTTTATCTTAATTTTGAAAAAGGATCTTGCTTGCTAAGTGTGTGAACTTCTGATCTGCCTGCCTCAGCCTCCCAGAGTGCTGATATTACAGATATGTGCCACCAGGCCTTGTTAGGGGAGAGCTCCCCGAGTGCAAAGATTACAGCATGTGCCGCCCCAGCTGGGTTTATGTGGGAAAGTGTTAACACAGAACCTTCTGGCTTTTGCTCTGCCCTCTGCTGTTGTTCCTCTAGGCCCTAGGCCAGAGTTTTAAAATTCCAGGGAGCTGGAGGTATAGCTCAGCAGTTAGTATTTGTTTGCCTGGGTCTACTCCCTACCACACAGAAAGTAGGTGGTGTGTTATATATATGCCTGTAGTCCCAGCACTTTGGAGGCTGAGGCTGGAGGCTTGCTATGAGTTTGAGGAGAGCCTGAGCTCCATAGTGAGTTAAAAGACCAACTTGGACTATAGAGTGATACTCTGGTGCAAAAAAAAAAAAAAAAAGTCCAGGGGTGAAGTTAGGTTGTAGCTCAGTGATAAAAGACCTTGCCTAGCAAGTACAAAACACAAGGTGATGGGTTTAATTCCCTAGCGACTCATAAACAGTGAGGTGTCACAGGCCTATAATCCTAGCACTCAGGAGGCTGAGGCAGGAGGATTGTCATGAGTTCAAGGCCAGAGGTTTTGGACAAGTAAAAGATGTGGCTGGGCTGGGGAGCCATTCATGAACTTCTACCAGCTCTGCTTCTCAGGACGTGTGGATTTCCTGTGGTAGCGACAGCCATGCTTCTTCCCAAGCCGTTTTCCCCACTCAGAAAATATCTTCCACTGAGGAAGTCTTCAGTTTTTAAAATTTTCCCAGTTCCTGTTTGGAATAATCATTCATGTTAGATGTGGCTTTGAGTGGTGAAGCGGAGCTGTATCTCTGGAGAATTGCTATGGTGGGAACCTTGGTGGGTCTGGGGGGAGGTGTGGTGGACGGGGGTGGTTAATGAGGAAGCTAGACAAGTGCAGGAACCAACCCACGTGTAAGTAAATGAGCCAGGAGGATAAGAGAGAGCGTTGGAAAGAAAGCATGGCCATTCCTCATGGCCATTTTTTTTTTTTTTGACAGTCCAGGTCCAGGCTGGACCAGATCTCTGTTTGTAGTTTATACTGGCTCAACTGGCAGTCCAGCCTTGGCCTCTGGTGCTGGATTATAGGTGTATACCACCACACCCAGCCCATTTATTTGTTTATTTTAGAGACGGGCTCTCAATCTGCAGTCTAGGCTAGGCTTAAACTCACTGTGTAGCTCAGGCTGGCCTGGGACTCAGGGCAGACCTCCTGCATTAGCGTGCACCACCACACCTGATTTATGTGGTGCTGGGGAATTGAACCCAGAGAGCCTTGCACTTGTTGTTAGGCAGGCACTCTTAACTGCTGAGCTAAAACCCTCCGTCCCTAGAATGGTGGTTATAGAAGGTTTATCAAGTTAAGTTGGTCTGATTTTTTTTCCTGTTTATGTCTGGGTTTGTGGACTGTTGGCAAGAACAGCACAGACGGGGTGCCATGTGCTCTGCGTTATCCTAGCAAGTGTGTGTGTGAGACCCGTCAGTGGCTGTATTAACTATGATTCATTTCTATCCTGAAAGTTTCTATTGATGTTTTTCCCTCCCTTTGATAATTACTTGGTTAACTTGTGCTGCTGTGTGGGGCTGGAAGAATAGCACAGCAGTTAGGGTGCTTGCCTAGCAAGCTCAAGGCTCTGTGTTGAATTTCCCAGCACCACTGAAACTGGGTGTGTGTGTGCCTGTGCTCCCAGCACTCTGGAGGTTGAGGCAGGAGGATTGCCAGGTGTTCCAAGCTAGTCTGAGTTACTTAGTTCAGGACCAGCCTAGGCTACACAGGAAGACTCCGTCTCAGGAAAGCTTAAAAAAAAAAAGCTAGCGCTGTGCTTCTTTTTTGAAACATTGCAAATGTTAGCTCTGTAGTTAGATTACTC
This sequence comes from Ctenodactylus gundi, assembly GCA_004027205.1. Lineage (NCBI taxonomy): Eukaryota > Metazoa > Chordata > Mammalia > Rodentia > Ctenodactylidae > Ctenodactylus > Ctenodactylus gundi. The sequence goes on from PVKB01003114.1 coordinate 127,636, forward strand.
TTGCACCCATTGGTGATTCTGCTGGATTCCTTTGTTCTGAGGATGCCAAATGGTGATATTCCAAGTCATTCATGTTGATACTAGGTTCTGTTAGTAAGGAAGAGATTTTTTCCTTTCTTTTGCCTATCTCCCTGTAAAGTCACAGACATTCATATTCAGTGAGTAGGGGCTGGAGGAATGCCTCAGCACTTAGAGCGAGTGGTTTGGCAAGTGCTAAGTACCCAGTTCAGTTCCCCAGCACCACATAAGCCAGGCTTGGTGGCGCATGCCTACAACGCCAGCACTCAGGAGGTTGAGACAGGATTGCTGTGAATCCGAGGCCAGCCTGGGCTCCATAATGAAGTGAGTTTAGGACCAGCCTGGGCTATAGAGTGAGACCCAGTGTCAAAAAAAGAGAAGCAGATTCAGTAGGTAATAATCATCTATATTGATAATCCTACATTTGTCTGCTCTAGTATTGGAGTTTAAACCCAGAGGTGCTCTGCCACTGAGTAACAACTTTAAATTTTTTTTGTTCTTTTGTTAGTATGTATTTGTGATACATAATAGCATTGAGCGTGAGTAGTAACTGGTGTATTTATTTACATGTTGCATCTTGTTCATTTTTACTTCCTTTTTGTATTTTCATCTCCTCATCCCCAGAACTTGTTGATTCATGGTCTTGCTAAATTTCTCAAATCTCTCCTGGAACTTGTCCTGCCTCAGCCTTCCCAAGTAGTTGGGGTATATTTATGAAACATTTATCCACTGTGGTACCATGTTTACCCTCCCTTCCAGCAGTCTTCTGTGTCTTTTTAATCATGTCCCCACCATTAGAATATGTGCTTGCTTTTTGGTGCATAGCAAGAGGTTTTGGGTTTGTCTTGTAATTTCTCTAATGAGCCTTGGGTTCTTTTAGTGAATTATACTTACATATCAAGATTTGGTTTATGGAGGAATGGCGCAGTGGTTAAAGGACTAGCCTTACGAGTTGCAGGGCCCTGAGTTCAATTCCCCATCACCACATAAAGTTGGGCATGGTGGCACGCACCCAGCATTCATTTGGGAAACTGAGGCAGGATAATTGCTGTGAATTCAAGCCTAGCTGTGCTGTTATATAGTGAGTTCAGAAGCAGCCAGGGCTGCGAAGTAAGACCCTGTCTTAAAGGTTTGTGGTTTAGAATGGTTAAACTCACCATTTTATGAAAAGGAAGCTGCTTAATTAGAGTTTGTTTGCTCCTTTTATCTTTTGGCTGTGGACAGTTTAACGAGTTTGCTACTTAATGACTGTTCTAGTGTCTGGCTGGACTTCCCCATTTTGTTTGCTAAATTTAGTTTTTTTTTTTTTTTTTGGTCTGAGACAGGGTCTTGTTTTGTAGCCCAGACTGGCCTTGGAAAAAAGGGTGGTCCTCCTGCTTCAGCTTCCCAAGTACTGATATTGCAGGTGCATTCCCCCATGCCTGACTTCTGTGGTTCTGGGGAATTGAGCTCAGAGCCTTGAGCTTGCTGGGCATGCTGTTCCTCCAGCCCCAGTATTGTGATATTGAGGTCAGCCTAGGTTACATAGTGAGTCCAGGACCAGTCTGAACTATGAGTTGAGACCTTGCCTCAAAAGCAAAACAAATGAGAAAAAAAACAAGGCTTGTAATCATTTGCCTGTAATTGTTGACGTTCCTGGGTACTTAGAAAAATTAAACACTTTTTCTTTTTTTCTTTTAGACGAAACTGCAAAGGAAATCCAAATTGCTTGGTCGGGATTGGTGAACACATTTGGTTAGGAGAAATAGATGAAAATAGTTTTCATAACATCGATGATCCCAATTGTGAGAGGAGGAAAAAGGTAAATGATTATTTTCTGAGTCGTACAGCTTTTTATTTTTTGTAATGAGGATAAAACCCAGAGCTTAGCACTGCTACACCCCCAGCCCACTTTAAGTTTTAATTTTGAGATAGGGTCCCGCTAAGTTGCTCAGGCTGAGCTTGAACTTGTGATCCTCTTGCCTTACGCTGGGTAGACCCAGCTTCATTCTATATTTGTGTTGTGTCTTTGAACAGAAACTACTACTGATTTTTGGGTAATTAACTGTTAAGAATGAATAGCAGAACTTCAGACATCAGCCCCTTATTTTGGGACAGTTCTCAGCGTCAGGCTTTGAAGCAGATAGCTGTGTTATCCATCAAAATTTTCTATAGTATATTTATTTAGTGAATGCTGATTTGGCATGTGCTTTAACATTGCATGTTGTATTTTAAAAAAATTTTTAGATGCTCTGTAGTCCAGGCTGGAACTTACTATGTATCCGAGGCTGGTGTTGAACTCAGAACAATACTCCTGCCTTAGCCTCCTGAGTGCTGGGATTACCGTGTGCAGTTTTTTTTTCTTTTTTCATTTGTGTTGCAGGGTATGGGTTACATTCCCAGCACTAAATGTCTTTTAAAGGAGGTGGTAATTTAGGAAAACAACCTGCCTTAATGATCCAACTTTATTTCCTGGGGCTTATGTTTCACATATTAATGTATGTATATATATTAAGCAACAATTTTTATTTAAGAAATACATGATAACATTTCACATAAAGATTTTGGATTCTCAAAACACTCAACTATGTTCTTTATGTTTTGTATATTAAAAGGAATAATTCTTTATAGGTTCTGTAATTTTCAACATTTTGCAAAAGTCGGGCCTAGTTTACATTGCCCCAACTCCCAGTGTCCCAGATCTCACCTGGTATATGATGGAATTTCTCCTGAAGTTTTGTCACTGTACTGAATTCCGGCACTTCAGGAATATAACAATTAAAGAGCCTGTGTACACACGTTCAAAGTGCCTTTCCCCCCCCTAAAATCCACAGTTCTAGCTCCAAATGTGAGGGACTCGGCGCTTCAGTGTTGGAATTCAAGGTCTTTCCCCTTCTGTGGTCAGCCCATAGCAGCGCTTTCATGAAATCTTCCCCACCACTAGCCAGGAGAGGCTTAAAGTGGTTATATACCATGGTGATTGGGACAGTTTTACAGTCTTTAATCTGAAGATTAAAAAAGAATGTTCCATATATTATAAGTATTTCGCTTAGTGGGAAGTGAATGTCATGATCTTTTGTTTCTGTAGAACTCATTTGTGGGTCTGACAAACCTGGGAGCCACTTGTTACGTCAACACGTTTCTTCAGGTGTGGTTTCTCAACCTGGAGCTTCGCCAGGCGCTGTACTTATGTCCGAGCACCTGCAGTGACTACAGGATGGGAGACGGTATCCAAGAAGAGAAAGGTTGGTGGGGGTGGACAAGGAGGAGTGAGCTCACTTCTGAGTGGATCGCCAGCTTGACTACTTGTGAACCAGCCAAGCCAACGGAGGAAACCTGAGTGCTCATTCCGTGCCTGACGTGGTGCTGGGGATTCCAGGAACACAGGATTCTAAGTTGTCTCCCTTGTATTTATCATTTATGCAGCAGAATGACTAATACACCAGCGAAGGAAGTGCATCTGATTATAGTAAAGTTTATAGCTAAGAATTTTGTAAGTAATACCCTGATTAGAGTCCACTACTTTGCAGTGATGGATAAAAATCTGTTGGCAAGGTGCAACCTTGGTTGTAAGACTTAATCTTTTTTCGAATGGTACTGGGGACTGAATCCAGGGCCTTCACACTGAGTTACATCCCTTAGCTGTTTTTGATTTCTGAGACAGGTTCTTGCTAAGTTGCCCAGGCTGGGATTACATACCAAGGAAACCACAGCCTGGGCTTGATTCCCAAATACATTGACTTATATTGTATAAAATTAGGATGATTAATCAGCCGCTAATGGGCTACTGTGCTGCTCATAAACTTGGGCAGTTCCTTGTTTCTGCTAGTGTTATGTATTTCAAATATAATGTGTGGATAGGTATTGGTGAAAAACATTGCTTCACATTTAGTGGTTTCATCTGAGCTGGGGCTTTCCAGAAATGAACTAGCTATTTCTCCTTAACGAGAAGAGGTATATAGGATTGTACAAGTCTGGAGGTCTAAGTCTCATCCATAAGTCCTATGGTATTTAAATATGATCTGGTTTAGGCATATGGCCTGTGTCTTTTGGCTGGCAGAGAAACATTCACAGAACTCATTACACAGTACGGGCAAAGAATAGTAGATTTGGAACTGAGAAGTAGTGGCTAGTGTGGAACCTAAGACTTAGGTCTTTTGGAGTTCCTTTTTTTTTTGAGACAAGGTATTTATTGCTCTGTAGCCCAGGCTTGTCCTGAACTTACTGGTGTAGCCTAGGCTAGCCTCGAGCTCAGGATAATCTCCCACACAGTCTCCCGCATCCTGGGATTACAGGCGTGTGCCACCACTCTAGTTTTTTGTGGTGCTGGGGAATTGAATTCAGGGCCTTGCCATGGCAAGGCAAGCATCTTAACCGCTGTGCTATGGCTCCAGCCCCTTTGGAGTTTTTGTTCCATGCTTTCTATTTGTGTATCTGTGCTCTCCCATTTGTTAAAACTAACAACATGAAGGCTAGGGGTATGACTCAGAAGTTGCCTGTCTAACAAGCAAGGACAAGGCCCTGGGTTCAGTTCCCCAGCACCACGTGTCCTGGGCGGTAGGGGAGCACAAGAAGGTTGGGGGCTGGAGGAATGGCACAGTGCGTTAAAGTGCTTGCCTAGTAAAGCCCCTGAGTTTGATTCCCCAGCGCTACATAGAGCTGGGCATGGGTGGTGCTCGCCTGTAATCCCAGTACTTTATAGGCTGAGGCAGAAGAATTATTGTGAGTCCAAGGCCAGCCTGGGCAACACAGTGAGTTCAGGACCAGCCAGGGCAAGATCGTGTCTCCAAAAAAAAAAACATTCTAGACTTTGGTATTTTTCATTCAAGTATGAATTATGAGGCTTGCCCTACCTTTTCTTGTTCTATTTGTGGGGAGTCCTCAGTAGTGAAATAGGCTGAGAGTACTGGGGTGAGGTAAATACTGCTAAGGTTTTTATTGTAGGAATAGATTTTTCAGTATTTGGTGACACTCTAGAAACGGGTCAGTTATTACTGCCACAATGTAAGTATATAGCCTCTGAAATGTGATGCATTTGTCCTTACAGTATTATTTTCAAAAATATAATGTATTTTAAAGCTTTGAAACCATGATAAAACAATAAATTTTGAATGTAAGAGTGTCTAATTACTCTCATGTAAAGAGGAAAGAAGGTTTTTTTTTTTTGTTTTTGAGACAGGGCTCTCTAATACAGGCTGGTCCTGAACTCTGTAGCCCAGGTTAGCCTTGAATTCAAGAAAATCCTCCTGCCTCATCCTCCCAAGTTCTGGAATTACAAGCATGTGCCACCATGCTCAGTTTATGTGGTAGTGGGGAATGGAACCCAGGGCCAGTGTATCTAGGCAAGTGGTCTAAGCACTTTGCTATTCTTTCAGCCAGAGGAAGTAGGATTTCTAAAAAGAGAAATAACAACTTTTAAAACAATTACATTGTTTTCTTTTAACAGATTATGAGCCTCAGACAATTTGTGAGCATCTCCAGTACTTATTCGCTTTGTTGCAAAACAGTAATAGACGTTATATTGATCCTTCAGGATTTGTTAAAGCCTTGGGCCTGGATACTGGGCAGCAACAGGTATGAGCAGTCTTTAAAGAAAAAAGTCCAAGATACCCAGATGTTCCTTAACATGTTTATAGAGGAAGATGAAATAAGATTTTTTTTTTGTTTTTGAGACTGGGTCTTTCCTTGTAGCCCAGGCTGGACCTGAAATCACTATGTAGCCCTGGCTAGCCTTGGATTCATGGCAGGCTTCCTGCCTCAGCCCCCCAAGTACTGGGATTACAGGTGTATGTTACCATGCCAAACTTAATGTTGTGCTGAGGAACTGAACGCAGTGCCTTGAGCTGACTAGGCAAGCGCTTTAACTGCTTTGCCATTCGTTCAGCTGCAAAAAAAGATACTTTGGAAGAATTAAATTTTTCTATTTCAAGTTTTTTGAGCCTGTTTCTTCTCTAGTATGGTACACATTATGGTCAATTTCCTTTCTGAAATTTCACGTATGAGGGGAAAACTGGCTCACCATCCCTGTAGTAGTCCCTGTTCTGAAATGCTGAGTTAGGCACAAGTTGTTTCTAGAAAACTACAGTTAGAGATGGAAGCGAGAGCTGACTTTTCTTATCCAAACCTGTAGGATGCCCAGGAGTTTTCAAAGCTGTTTATGTCTCTGTTGGAAGACACTCTGTCTAAACAAAAGAACCCGGATGTGCGGAACATCGTGCAGCAGCAGTTCTGTGGGGAGTACGCCTACGTCACCGTGTAAGTCTCTTCAGATTTGTCACGGTGCATTTTGTTATTCAAAGACACTTTCTCACGTTATCTAGTTTTCTGTTCAGTTTCATGGGCGCGTTAGTGGGTTATCATGGGCCCTAAGTATCTGAAGTGATACATGCCTGTGGGAATATGCGAATGATCCATTGGAAAATGCAGTCTACGTGATATGAACTGACAATGTAGCATGAGTTCAAAAGCACCATTGGAGCCGCTACAGCTCGAGGAGGGAACGTGCGGTAGCTGCCTCTGGGGATTTCCCAACCGCAAACGATAGGTTCTCACCAGTTTTCTAGATGTATTTAACTTTCAATATGTAAGAGTATAAATAATTTCTGTGGAATTTCTAATGCTTCCCATCGTCCTAGGATGTATCACAGTGGAGCTTGATTGCTCTTAGTCTGATCTGAATTTTGTTGTCCTGTTTTATTGCAGCTGCAATCAGTGTGGCAGAGAATCTAAGCTATTATCGAAGTTCTATGAACTGGAGTTAAATATCCAAGGCCACAAACAGTTAACAGACTGTATATCAGAATTTTTAAAGGTATTAACGGTTTATTTTATTTGTACACGTAGTTTATACTCACTAATAGCTCAGTGCTTTTCTCCATAGTATTTTTGTTCAGTCTATAAATCCATTATTTCAACTCTTCAATGTGAGATGTGTATATATTATGATTTATTAGAAGAAACTAAGGTACTGAAGTAGGTTGCATCTGAAAATGTTTTTTGGGTATTGCAGCTTATTTTACGTGTAAAGTTATGTATGTATGATTCAGGGGTAGTAGAATATTTAAAGAAATTAAGCTCTGTGGGCTGGAAGAATGACTCAGCAGTTAAGTCAAGCGCTAAGTACCTGAGTTTGATTCCCCAGCACCACATAAGCCAGGCATGGTGTCATGCCTGTAATCTCAGCACTTGGGCAGCTGAGACAGGCAGATTCCCTTGAGTCTAAGGCCAGCCTGGGATCCATAGTGAGTTTAAGATCAGCCTGGGCTACGGAGCGAGACCCTGTCTCAAAAAAAAAGAAATCTAACTAAGTAAGCTCTGTGACTATAACACATTTTACATTTTTTAGAACTAGAATGTATTAAAAGTTTTATAACCATATGGTCATTCTTTAGCCCTCCATATTTCTACTTGGTGTACTTAGATTCCTTTTTTTTTTTTTTTTTTGAGAGCCAGGGTCTCACTCTGTAGTCCAGGCTGGTCCTGAACTCACTATGTAGCACAGGCTGGCCTCAAACTGCTCCTGCCTCAGCCTTCCAAGTGCTGGTATACTGGGATTTCAGGCATGCCTCTGTCTCGCCCAACTCATGTGAAACTAGGCAATTCAACTGAGGCCTGTGCTTGGTGGAAAAGCACTCTTAACTGTGGAGCGCCACCCCATCCCCAGGTTGAGATTACAGTAGAGATGTGGAAGTGGTTCACTTTTGTTCTGAGTGGAAAACTGCTTAAAGGAAATGTTTGTTATTAAGTATAAACAGGGCATGATAGATGAGTTTATTTATTTACAGCTTCTTAAATACCTTTGTTCTTGCACTGGAGGAATAGTACAGCAAGCACAAGGCCCTGGGTTCGATTCCCCAGCCCCACATACATAAAGCTGGGTGTGGTGCTGCACACCTGTAATCCCAGCACTTGGAAGGCTAAGGCCAGAGAATTGCTGTGAATCCAAGGCCAGCCTGGGCTACATAGTAAGTTATGACCAGCCTGGGCTACAGAGTGAGACCCTGTTGTCTCAAAACAAACAAAAATAACAATTTTTGTAAGCTGGGCATGGTGGCGTTCACCTGTAATCTCAGCACCTCAAACAAAACAAAACAAAACAATTTTTGTTATTTTTCCTGCCCCCAGCAGATCCATTAGCATGTCTCAAGTAATTATCTATTGAATTTATTAACCTGAGCACTCCTCGAGTGCTTACCCTATATAGCAAGTACTACTGCAGCTGTTGGGCAATACGGAGGTGAGCCAGAGGCAGGAGTAGCCTTTGGACCATGTCATGCAGTGGCACGAGTACCACAGGCTCAGGAAACTAGACACGTATGACATGCAAGAGCTGTAGGAAGAAGAAAGCAGGGTGGGGCTGTGCAGTGTGGTGGGAGGCCAGGCGCACCTACTGTCCAGTCCTGGTGTTGGAGCAGGCACAGAGTCAGCATGGGTGGAGTGAGAGCTGGGTGGTGAGGAGTTGAGGTGGTAGAATTGCCATGAGTTCTAGGGCAGCCTGGACTACAGGGTGAAACCCTGACCCAAAGTCACTATCAGCCGTAGCATTTGATTTTTCTGTACTGCCTTTTTAACTCCATTTCTAGAATATGGTTAGTAATTCTAACCATATGTCCATCTCTATGTACATGGGACATTTCTTTTTAAAGCCTAATTTATTACCTTTTTTAAAATCATATTTTAGAAATAAACATTTTTTTTTCACTTTTTAAATTTTTTTGAGATGGAGGTTCACTTTGTATTCCAGGCTGTTTCTGAGCTCACTGTGTAACGCAGCCTGGCATCAGACTCATGGCAATCCTTCTGCCTCAGCTTCCTGAGTGCTATGATTGTAGGCATGCACCACCATGCCCAGCTATGTGGTGATGGGGAATCCTAAGTGCTTGCTAGCCATGTGATTTAACTGCTGAGCTATTCCTCCAGCCCCTAGCTTGTTTTTTCAAATAAAAAAATACTGTTTTTAAATTGATGTTACAAGGCTGGAGGAATAGCATAGTGGTTAGAGCACTTGCCTACCAAGTGTAAGGCCCTGAGTTTGATTCCCCAGCACCTCATAAGCTGGGTGTGGTGGCACAGGCCCATAATCCCAGCACTGGGTAGTCTGAAGCAGGAGGATTGCTATGAGTTCAAGGCCAGCCTGGGCTACAGAATGAAACTCTTTTCAAAAAAAAATTTCATGTTACAGCTAGGCTGTAATGGTTAACCTTGTGTGTTATTGTTAGTAACTTGATTTAGACATCTTGAGGGGAACTATTAATTAATCGGTATATGCCCTACATCAGAGGTTTTGTTGCTTATTTTAAATCGTTCTGTCAAACCTATTGTGTCTTCTCCCTGGTCAGGAAGAAAAATTAGAAGGAGACAATCGGTACTTCTGTGAAAATTGTCAAAGCAAACAGAACGCCACAAGGAAGATTCGGCTTCTTAGCCTTCCGTGCACGCTGAACTTGCAGCTGATGCGCTTTGTCTTTGACAGGTAAATACTGACTCAAGCAGGGCTACATTGTAAAGTAAAAAATACAGTACACCTTTGCCAGAGACAGATGATTTAAAACTTCAGACATGAGTGCTAGGTATAAAGGGAGCTGCTGTTTTAGTATGCCAGTATTTCATGGCTTCATCACAAAACTTAAAATCCAACTCTGTGTAACTGAGAATTAGAAACCTAGGGCATCTACCTTTACCAAAAACTGCCAGGAACAGAATTATCTCTATGTTCTGTATATTGTATTTAATTGTGGTACTCATTATATTATTGCCACTTCCATCCTTTTGTTTTATAATTAAAATCAAGGTAGCTTTTACACTGTGCAAATGTTCTGTGCTTCTGCAAAAAGTCATATTTGGAGTGCAAATGTTAAACACATACCATTGAACCTGTTGAATACTGTTTTCCCAGTCACAAAACAGGTTGGCTTACTGCTTGACATTCAGGTTTTTTTGCAAAATTGTTCAGGGAAATCTAGTTGCTATTGAGATTATTAGGATCACTGATAGAGCTTACGTACATAATGTTTTCTGGTTGTTTTAAATAGAAATGTAATTAGTATTCTTATTGTTTAGGCAAACTGGACATAAGAAAAAGCTGAATACCTACATTGGCTTTTCAGAAATTTTGGATATGGAGCCTTACGTGGAACATAAAGGTAGCGTTTATGATACTAAGCAGTGGGAATGTTCCTGCTCACGACTGTTGTGTAAAGTTGTCCCGTGTTTGTGATGAAAATAGCATTGCGTGTACAGTTTTCTCTGTTTGCTGATCTCTGGGAGCAAAAATTCTTGGATAAGACGAGGTTAATTCAGTTTCTCTGAGTAGTAGACACATAACAAAGATCAGACAATTACTAATATTTAGATAATGAAGTATATAAAATAATTTGTTAAAAATGAGAAAGAAAGCTGGAGATGGTGGTGCACAACTGTATTCCCAGCACTCAGGCTGAGCCAGGAGGAATACTGTGAATTCAAGACCAGCCTAGGCTACCTACTGAGTTTAGGACAAGCCTGGACTACAGAGTGACACCTAACCTCAGGGAAAAATCATGTATATGATTAAACACGAGGAGGCATTTTTTTCTTCTTGAATCCACATTTGTGACTTCTGAGTATTGCTGTCTGTGAATCCTGGTAGTTTCTAGACTATCCGCACACACTCACATTTGGGTGTGTTTTTGTTACTGGGGATCACACCCAGGCTTTACCACCGCTCAAGTATGTCCTGGCTCTTACGAGGCACCTTCCGTTACTGTTGTTGTAATATGGGGACTGAATGCTCTGAGCTATACTCGCACACTCCGGCCTTGGCTTTGCATCTGTCTTGCCCTGGCCAGAAGGGGCTGTTTTATTTCTTGATGAAGATTGTTCTTAATACTTCTGGAGGTTTTGTTTAAAGCAAGGTCTCATTTTGTAGTCCTGGCTGGTCCTGGACTCACTCTGTAGCCTAGGCTGGCCTTGATTGAATTTACAGGAATCATCCTGCCTCAGTCTCCTAAATCCTGGGATGATGGACGTGCACCACCATACCCTGCTTATGTGGTGCTGGGAAAAAGAAGTCAGAGCTTTGTGCTTTCTAGGCAAGTGCTTTCATCGCTGAATACCTCCCCGCCCCTGGGATTTTTCATATAAAAGTTATTTCCTACCTAAACTAGCCTTTTTTTTTTGAGACAGGTTCTCGCTCTATAGCCCAGGCTAGTCCAGAACTGAGTATGTAGCCCAGGCTGGCCTTGGACTCAGCAATTCTCCTGTCTCAGCCTCCCAAGTACTGGGATTACAGGTGTGCACCACCATATCCAGCTTACGTGGCGCTGGAAATTCGGGTACTTAGCGCTTGCCTAAGCTTTAACCGCTGAGTCATTCCTCCAGCCCTCCAAAATTAGTGTCTCCCTGGGAAAGTAGAAGCAGCTGAAAACCAAACAGTGAAAGCTTCTTAGAAGCGATCCCGAAGGTTTGGGAGGGATGCGTGATAAGTAAATATTTACACATTTTCAAATGTATGATGCCATGTCAATATTATGGTTTAAAATTCACACTTCCACAGAAGAAGGAAAGTGCTATATCCAGACTTCATCGTTGTTACATCTCATTAAATGAGTTCCTGTGGTTTTGCTGCTTGGTGTGTTTTGGTAATTGTGTAAGACTGAAGAAGTTTAAGTTAGTGGCCCTCAGAGACCTGGAATCTAGGGGAGGCTTGGTTCCACTGTCTTGAGTTGGAATGGTTATTTATCTTCAAGGTCTTTATTATAGAAACAAAGAACAGAGGGGGAGAGGCTACCACGACTCTGGGAGGAGGTCCCACGTGGGTTGTCCTTTGTGATTTATATTGTATTATGTGTCCATTTTCTATGCTGTAGAGAACATAAAGAATTTTTATGAAATAGACTTGATAACTTAAAAACTTACAGAAATATTCAGAATTAGTATATTGCTTATTAAATAGTTAACTATTTATACCTTATTTACTTTCGTGTTAGAGCTTGAGTTCAAGGCCTTCCACTGACCTACATCGCACTGAGCTCTTTTATGTTTTTTTGAGACAGGGTCTCACTCTAATTCATTCAGGCTGGCCCTTGAACTCACTGTGGAGCCCAGGCTGGCCTTGGACTCACAGCAATCCTCCTGCCTCAGCCTCCCGAGTGCTGTGATTACAGGTGTGCTCCACCATTCCTAGCTTATGTGGTACAGGGGAATCAAACCCGGGTACTTAGAGCTTGCCTTAGCACTTGCTAGGCAAGCGCTTTAACGATGGAGCCATTCTGCCAGCCTGCTCTTTTTATGTTTTAAGAGGTCTCACCAAGTTGCTGGGTTGCTAAGGCTGGGTGCCTGTGTCTCCCTGAGTGCTGGCATTGTGCTATTGGTCCCTCCTATTTTTAAATAGCTAAGTGTAGATACTTCCAACTAGATCTGATAAAATTAATTCAGCCTTTTGTAGTTACAGATTTGTCTTTCACAGGCTGTTGTAACGTTTGTCGCACGTAGAGAGCTTGTCTAGCAAGTGCAAGGCCCTCATTCCTCATCACCACATATAAGCCAGGCATGGTGATGCATGCCTCTGATCTTAACACTCAGGAGGCTGAGGCAGGAGGATTGCCTTGAGTTTAAGGCCAGGTTGTGCTACATAGGTAGTACAGCTTGAACTGTAGCAAGAGACCTTGTCTAAAAAAGAGTGATATTTCAGATGGTTATCACTGTGCAGAGTTCCTTCTATGTGATTTTGGAAAATAGGAAGCATAAAGAAAAGAATCACATTGTAATTCCACCGTTCAGATAACTAGTGTTTCTCTTTTCCTGTATTGTCCGTGTAAGCCTGCACACATCTAGCCACACCACGCTGAGAAGCTAGACCAAAGGAGGTCCTTCTCATAAGGGGAGAAGCACTGCTGGTTTCGTTGGGGATCAGTGACCTACAGCATGGAAGAATCCTTTGCCTTTGAGCATTAATGCCCACTCTAATGTGATTCTTCTTTGTTGATAAGGGATTTTAAAACTGCCATAATTATAGTTAGTAAATACAGTGAATGGATAAGTAGAATAAATTCAGGTCATCTAAAGGAATGATAACGTGATAGAAAGCTCTTGTGGAGCCATTGGAGATGATGCTGTGGGATGGTTACTGCTGATGCTTCATTCATCATTTGGGAATACTGTTTTTCCCCCCGAGACCAGATCTTGCTCTGTAGCCCAGGCCAGCCTTGGACTCACAGCAATCCTCCTGCCTCAGCCTCCCTAGTGCTGGGATTACAGGCAGATGCCATCATACTGGGCTTCATGAGGTGCTGGGAATCAAATTCAGGCCATGCACATGCAAGGCAAATGCTTTAACTACTGTCCTGTTCCTACAGCCTCATTTGGGAATACTATTAATCCCTTAGCCTATTCTTCCAGCTCGTCTCTTTTCATTTTCTTGTATTTACTGATTTTATTTATTTATTATCTTCCTCTTCTTTTCTCATTTGTTATTCTATAGAATAACAAATTTTTATAGAAGTTCAGAGCCAGGGCATCCCACTCAGGACTCCCTTCCAGGTAGTGGGAAGTTTTTTTCCTGTTTTTTTTTTTCCTAAATACAGACCTGTTCTACACCATCATGGCTTCATTCTTTGACATTGGTACCAGAAAAAAAATTCAAATCACAGGATAGTCACCTTAAAGCAAACGTCTGCTGGACCATCACCCAGATTGAGGAAGAAACCGGTTTTCAGAGCCCTGCAGCCTCCTGGTTTCCTCCCAGCTACTGCCTTCTCCCACGCCCAGGGCATAGCTACTCATTCCTGGCTCTTTTTCCTCTTAAGCATTTTATTGCATGATGTGCATCCTTAAACCTTGTAGTTCAATTTGCTTTTCCCTTGTGGGATATCACCAAATAGAATGTATAACATAAATTAAAACTTATTGCATATCTCATGAAAGAAACTATTGAAGTTAGAGACAAACACTATCACAGCTGTGGTGTTTTTTTTCTTTTTTCTTTTTTTTTTTTTTTTTGAGAGTTTGTCATGTTATCCAGGCTGGCCTGGAGCTCACTGCATTGACTTACCTCTGTATCCTGAGAGCTGGGATTACAGGCATACGCCACCATTCCCTGTTATGTGGGGCTGGAGGATTGAAACTAGGGCCCAGAGTATGTAGTGATAGGAAAAATACTTAATGATAAAGAAAGATGTCAGTAAACCAGACCCACTGGCACCAGACTATAATCCCAGCACTCTGGGAGACTGAGGCAGAGGATTGCAGGTTCAAGCCCATCATGGGAAATTTTTGTGACTTAGTGAGCCCCTGTCTTAAATTCAAAACTGAAAATAGGCTGGGGGTGTAGCTTAGTGTGAAGGCCCTGGGCTTGATTCCCAGTACTGTTAAAAAAAAAACAGTAAGTTAATGATATATTAGAAAAATACAGGTTTTGGTATTGATAGTGAGCCTCTGGGATTTACTTCCTCTGTCCCCATCCTTTCTCTGCCCCTTTCTGTTTGGTGCATACTAGACGAGCACTGTGCTACTGAGCTACCCCCACATCCTCGTTTTCAACTTCTTAATGAAGTATATGTGGTTGAAATGATCTCTTGCAGAACTTAACCTTTTTTTTCTTTAAGGAGTGGTACTGGGGATCAAGTTCAAGGCCTTCACACTGAGGTAAATCCCCAGGTCAATTTTAGTTGTGATTTATAGAGAAGGTTCTCACCCCCAGACGCCCACCTCTCATGCTGGGCTCAAGTTTGTTTTGCCTAAGCCTCTCAAAGTCCTGGGTTTACATGGGCCTGTGTGAACCTTTTTTAAAGCAGTTTTTATTAATAACTTCTAACACTTAACCTTCTGTTATATAGCCCTTTCATTTTACACTTGTACCTGATTAGTTTTTGTTGTTAATTTTGTAATAGAATGCTAGGGTTGTTCCTTGATGAGCATATGGCTGAGGTGCTTTGTTCAGAGCAGAGTCCGCTCTGTAGGCAATGATACCTTTGAGGACCAAAATTATCATAGTTACCATCATAACCAATACATTATGCTGCTTGAGAGCATCTACTTTTTATTTTTTTTAGACATGGTCTGGTTCTGTAGTCCATGCTGGTCTTGAACTCACACTATATATAACCCCACGCTGACTTTACACTCAGGGCAGTCCTCCTGGCTCAGTCTTCTGATTGCTCTGAATGCAGGTGGTGCCACTGTCCCTGGTTTATGTGGTCCTGGGGAGTCCAGCCCAGGGCCTTGTGCTTGCTATGCAAGCTTCCTAACCACTGTGCTATTCCTCCAACCCTGCTACGTTATTTTGTAAAACTGAAGGTCTTTTTAAACTCGGGTGACATGTTTTGAATTCTGTTACAGATAGATAGAATAGTGATTGTTGCCATTCATACTTTGGATATTAGAAATAATATTGTTACCCATTTTTTTAATGTTCTCATTTCATCCTCTTCCAGGTGGGTCCTATGTGTATGAGCTCAGTGCGGTTCTCATTCACAGAGGAGTGAGCGCTTACTCCGGCCACTACATTGCACATGTGAAGGATCCACAGTCGGGAGAATGGTATAAATTTAATGATGAAGACATCGAAAAGATGGAGGGGAAGAAATTACAGCTAGGAATTGAGGAAGATCTAGGTAAAACCTTTAAGTTGTGAGTGCCCTTTTAAAATATAATTTTTTAAATCAGATATTTATTATATATTCTGTCACAGCCCAGAATTGTTACAGATCATCAAGGATGCTTACTTTTCTTTCTTTTTCTCCTTTTTTTTTTTTTTTTGAGACAGGGTCTTGCTCTGTAGTCCAGGCTGTTCGTGAAGTCACTATGGAGCCCAGGCTGGCCTTGGACTCACAGCAATCCTCCTGCCTCAGCCTCCTGAGTGCTGGGATTACAGGCGTGCGCCACCATGCCCAGTTTATGTGGTGCTGGGGAATCGAACTCGGGTACTTAGCACTTAACTTAGTGCTTGCTAAGCAAGCACTTTAACCACTGAGCCATTCCTCCAGCCCCGCTTACTTTTCGTAAACACATGAAATCATCAAACATTGTTTATTAGCAATGTTTGCCTTAAAATGTTTTGTTCCACACATGGTTCCATAACATCATGCTTGAGGAAAGCTGAATTTAGTTACATGTTTATTTCATGTTTAATGGGAGAACAGTGGATTCCTGTAGGGAAGGATATCATCGTCCTTCCTTGGCTTAGGTAATTTCAATTGCAGACATACCTCCAGCAGGGCAACTTTGCACTTGGACAATATCTCCTCTGCCCTGAGCAGTGTTGCATCCTCCTGCATGTGCAGGCAGCTGCTGTTCGTGTGCATTGGGGAGGTCACCCTGGGAAACATGGATAGAAAGGATCGGAGTATGTAATGCTTATACCTGGTGGCCTTTGGAGAACACCCAGAGGTGGGCACATCTTTCAGTTGGAGCTGATGCAGCTGAGCTTTTCACTACTACTTCTGTCTTTCATTTTGGATGACATTCAGGGTATGGGGCCTGAAGGGGAAAGAAAGAACCCCAGTAGGAGCAGGCCTCTGCCATCCGCTGCTTCTTTCTTGACAGAGAAGAACCAGAGATCCCGGAACTCTGACAGCCAAAAGCTTCGACATTTGAGCTATTTATTATTTATTTATTTATTTAGTGAAACAGATTCTCAATCTGCAGTCGAGGCTGGCTTAGAAATCACAGCAATCCTCCTGTCTCAGCCTCACAAGTGCTGGGGTTATGATGGGTGCATCACATCTTGTGTGATGCTGGGGAATTGTCCGAGCCTTGTGCTTGCTAGGCAAGGGCACTGACTGCTATTCCTCCAGCCCTTGGGCTTGGTTTTCAAGATGTATAATCATTGCCGCAGACCCGCAGGTAGTGGTTACTTTCTTTTTTGTTTCTTTTTTGTTGCTGAAATGAACATTCTTAGTTTTGAGAAATACTTCATTTTAAACTCACGCATACATCCTTATCTACTTTCTACAGTCTTCCTTTCATTTATCCTAAGTAATAATAGTTAAATATATAATTTTTTTGTTGTTGTGGCATTTTTTTTTTTTTTTTTTTTTTGGTTGCTGTGTGACCCAGGCTAGTCTTGAACTCACTGATATAGCCCAGGCTGGCCTTGGACTCAGCCTCCCAAGTGCTGGGATTACCAGGGTACACCACCACATCCAGCTTCATGTGGTGCTGGGGAATCAGCTCAAGGCTTTTCACTTGCAAGGAAGAGCTTTAACTGCTGTGTCATTCCTCTAGCCCCACACTTTAAATATTTAGGCGGGCTTACGAAGTTGCCCATGCGGGTCTAGAACTTGCACTATTCCTTCCTCAGCCTCTCGAGCAGCTACATGCTTACAGGCATGTGTCACCACATCCTACTTCAGGCCCTGCTTGATACTTTCCAAAATCCAAAATTTTTTTATTATACAAGTATTTAAGTAGCTCCAAATAGTGAAATTTACAGCAAATGATAAATACTGAAACAACACTGTAACATCATTCTTTTAGAGTATCTGAATGAAAGTATCACAGGTAGTTTGAAGCCTGCTATACTTTTCTAATGCACATGAATGGAAGTCAGGAGTGGGGCACACACCTGTAATTGTAGCATTCTGGGAAGCAAAGACAGGAGGATCACCAGCTCAGTCAGACCAGCTTTGGGCAACTTAGCAACTTAGTAAGACTTCACATCAGAATCAAAAATAAAAATGAGCTGGGGCCTTGGAGTGTAGCTTAGTAGTTAGAAAGTGGGAGGCCCTGGGTTCACCTCCCTAGCACCACATAAACTGGGCATGGTGTGATGCATACCTGTAATCCTAGCACATATGATGCTAAAGAAGCAGGAGGACTGCTCTCTTAGGCCAGCCGAGCCTACTTAGTGACTTTAGGACCAGTCTGGACTACAGGGTGAGACTCCAGAAATAAAGATAGGCTAAGGATATAGGTCGGTGTGAGGGCGCAGGTCTTGATCAATATTGCAATAAATAAATGTAAGTAATAAGTGGTAACAATGTATATAATATATATGAAGAATGAACATATATATATACATATATATATGTATGTATATATATATATAACTTAAGAGTAAAACAAATGCCTTTATTTTTCATCTTTTAAAAAAAGGACATGACAGATAAGAGTCAGTAGTAAACTTTAATGTGTATGTCAGAGTTTGTGGGTATCTGTTTTTAAGATTTGTTATGCTCGCTACTCCTGTGTACAGATAATAAAAGTTCTAGTTAAATTACTTTTTCTTTACCCCAGCAGAACCGTCTAAGTCCCAGACACGGAAGCCCAAATGTGGTAAAGGAAGTCATTGTTCACGAAATGCATACATGTTGGTGTACAGACTGCAGACCCAAGAAAAGTCTAACATGACTGTTGAAGTCCCAGGTAATCTGTCTTTCAGAATCATCTCTGGCGGATGTTTTAGAAGGCTGTGCTTGAAGACAAGTCCTAGATTGCTTTAAAGTAGCAAGGCTGGAGGAATAGTGCAGCCGTTAGAGTGCTTGCCTCGCAAGTGCAAGGCTTTGGGTTCGATTCCCTAGCACATATAATCTGGTTATGGTGGCACATGTCTAATCCCAGAACTTGGTAGGCTGAGGCGGGAGGGCTTTTGGGAGTTCAAGGCTACCTTGGACAACAGAGTCAGATCCTGCCTGAAAAACAAGTAACAATAAAACATAATAGCGAAGAAGCCAGTTTACAAAGCAAAGGGGAGTAGTGCTTTGTAAGCCAGCTGCTCTTCTGTGTTCACTGTCATTATTGGGGCCCTGGTTGGGGAAGATGAGACAGGGTCTGACTCAGGCTTGTCCTGAACTCACTGTATATCCGAACTCAGTATAATCTCAAACTCAGTGTATATAATCTTCCTGGCTCAGCCTCTCAAGTGCTGGGAATACAGGTGTGTGCTGCCATGATTAGCTAATTTTATCTTAAAAGTGGTGCTGGGCATTGCATCCAGGGTCTTGTGTGTGGCTAGGTAAGCACTCTGGCCACTGAGCCATGATCCCAGCCCCTCATGTGTTTTGAAGGAGTGCTTGAGTCCTGTGGTGGTTCTGGGTAACTGGTAATGTCATGAAAAGCTAAGTGGGGAGAAGAAGTTAGTGTTATTTCAGAGGCTTTTTACTTCAACCTGATACATTCAAGTTTAAGCATACCAGATATTGGAGACTAATAGGAAGTGACCCTGGAGTCTTAGGCATATAATTCAGATAGAGACCTGTATGAATTTTTTTGTTAGTGTTGTCGATTTCTTTTTTGTCTTGGCAAAAAAGGATGAGTTGGTTTTCTCTTTTGTTCTGAACAGCTTTTCTTCAAGAGCTGGTAGATCGAGATAATTCCAAATTTGAAGAATGGTGTGTTGAAATGGCTGAGATGCGCAAGCAAAGTGTAGATAAAGGAAAAGCCAAGCACGAAGAGGTTAAGGAGCTGTACCAAAGGTTACCTGCTGGAGCTGGTCTGTAAGATATTCTAGGGCTGCACTATTGCATTAAGTGTCATTTTTTAGGTTAAATATGTACAATCAAACATGTACTGCTCTTTATTACAACTCCCCAAAGCCAAGTGTATAGCTGGAAGCCAGCTATAACTTGGTGTTTAACCCTCCATGTGTTTTTTTTTTTTTTAATAATATAGTCTTAAAAATGAGAACTATAAGGTTTAGGTCAGTTGTCTGCACATGTATGACTCTTGAAAGATTTTTCTCCTTTATAGGTTGCTAAGTAACTACTTCTCTTCCCAAAGACATTTATTTGGGTTACAAAGGAAACAGATTGCCCAGTTGGTTTCTTCTTAGTACAGTAGTCGCATGCTTACTTTATATGAATAATTTTTGATACTGTAAGGTTAACTTACAGTTTTATGTATCAAGTTATTATAGTAGTAGAAGATCATTCTACAGCTTGCCTCTGATTTTTTTGAGTTGTCCCACAAATTGTCTCTACTTTCTCATACTTAGGTTACTTTGTTTCTGAAAGAAACCAGTATTTTTAAGGCTGATTTGCCTTTGGTTATATAATTGATGTTTGTTATTTCAGAAGCATACATTCTGTTACAGGGGAAGGCTACTGAGTTAAAGTAGGAGACATTGAAACAATTGTACTTGTGGTTTTGTCTTTTTGATACTGATTTTTCATTGTAGGTAAAGCTTTAAATCAAAGATAAATATAAATTGTTAAATATGTGAGCATAGATAGCTCTTCTAAATCGGGTTAGTTCTTGGCTGAGGGCCTAGCTTAGTGGTAGAGTATTTGACATTCAGGTCCACTGGGTTCAGTCCTCAGCCTTCGGACAGAAGCAGAAAGAGAAAGAGAGAAAAGCTGTTTCTAAGCAGCCTCACAATTTGATTTTCACCTTTTTTTTGTGTGTGTGTGTTTCTAGGCTTGAACCTATAGTCTTCACATTGACCTATATTCCTGGCCCATTTTATTTTTTATTTCAAGACCAGGTCTCACCAAGTTGTTAAATTGCCCAGCCTAGACTCTAAATTGGGATCCTCCCTCCTCAGCTTCCCAGAGTGGCAGGATTACAGGCATGTGCCACCACACCTGGCTGTGACTGACAACCTCTTTCTTTTTTTTGACAGTGTCTTGCCCTAAACTTGCAGTGATCCTCCTGCCTCAGTCTCCTGAGTGCTAGGGTTACAGGTGTGCGCCGCCAAGCCCAGATTTGTAACCTGTAATTTTAACTCTACTCAGGGGTTGGTACTGTGTTTAAAAATTAGACTGACCTCAGTGTAACAGAAAATGATTTGTTAATTACACTGTGATTCAACACTTTATATACCTTTGTTTAATGGAATTGGGATTTAGGAATCTTTTTTCAAAAGTGTGAGTACATGTGAGTATGTGTGTACACTTGTGGATTGGAGATCAAGCCCATGGCCCTTGCACTGAGCCTTATCCCCAGCCGTTTGTTGATATGTTTAGTTTTTGGAATAGTCTTGCTAAGTTGCACATGCAGAGCCTGAATCTGTAATCATTCTATCTGCTGCTTCTACAGTGCTGAGGTTATGGGGACGTGCCACTACTCTGACTCCATTTTCTGAGCTTTGCCTAAAGGTAGTTCCCTGTATTCTGTGCAAGAGAAAAGTGATTTAGGTTTTTTTTTTTTTTTTTTTTTTGAGACAGGGTTTTGTTTGCTGGGTAGCCCTGGTTTGTTCTGAACTCACTGAAGTCCAGAATAGCCTTGGACTCACAGCAATCCTCCTGCCTCAGCCTCCTGGTTATGATTGCCGGGGTTTGCCACCATGCCTGGCTGTATGTGGTGCTGGGGAATCGAACTCAGGGCCTTGTACTTGCTAGGCAAGTGCTTTAACTGCTTTGCCATTCCTGTAGCCTGGGACTTAATGTATCTAAAGCAAAATAACATTGTCAGGTCTCGCAGTAAGAGTCCTTCCTTGCCTAGCTTCCCTGAGGGCCTGTAATTGGATCCCACTATGGAATGGGAAAAAAATATGCTGTCACAAAGGAAGTCCTCCTCCTCCTCCTTTTTTATGGTGCTGGAGATGGAATCCTGGCCTAGCATACTCTACTGTATTTTCATCTGTATTTTCATTTTAATTAAAATACCTCACCTGGGCTTGAACTTGTAATCCTCCTGCCTCAGCCTCCCAGACCTCTGAGATTAGAGGTGTGGGCCATAAGGCCAGGTTAGGTCTGCTTGCCATGCCTTCTTTTTGTGTATAAGACCCTGTACTTGTGCTTTAGAGTTAGCCCTGAGATGACAAGTGTTTGTCATCACACCCAGCTTTATGTGGTGCTGGGGAATTAAAATCAGGGCCTTGAGCTTGCTAAGCGAGTGTTTTCACTGCTCAGCTATTCCTCCAGCCCCTCATATCTTTGGCATGCTTTTCCTGTGTTCTCTGTCTTTCTAATAGTTACCCAATTTTTAAAAAACTATTTCTGGCATTTTGTCTGCTATCAGTTGCTTTTCTGGTTTGTCAGATCCTGAATGCTGGTCTTTTTTAATAAGACAAGGTATTGCTCGCTAGGACAGGCTGGTCCTGAACTCTATGCAGTCAGGCTAGCCCCTTGTCTCTCCTCAGCTGGCCAAGTGCTGGAATTACAGGTATGCACTAGCACACCTTGATTATGTGGTACTGGGGAATCCAACTCAGGGCCTTGATCTTGGTAGTCAAGTGCTGTAACTGCTGTGCTGTTCCTTCAGCCCACACACTAACATTTTGTTAGTACTCTAGAATTCTCTGTCTGTTTGGTGGTGCCTACTTTGTTTTGGGGTAGTGGTGCTTGGGTGTTTTATTAACTACTATAGGGCACATCTTCGGCAGCCTTATCGGAAATGGTTGTATAGGGTAAAAACATGTACTGTTAAATTTTTGTTACAAGCGTAAGTTAGCTATTTACTTGCACCTTGTCCCTTGAATGTAGATGTCCACCCAAATCATAGAAGACAGATTTAAATTGAAAAGGAAGACCTTGTGTGACCATGCTGTTCTTCCTTCTTCCACAATTCTCCCAGCAAATAGAATCTGTAGCTGCGCTTATACAAAGTTGGTGTTACGTCAGGATTTTGGGCCCAATCTCTGTTCTCTTCTTAGTGTGAAATCATCATACATGATTTTTTTATTCTAGTTTTTTTGTTGAAGTCATTGAAGTATTTAAAAACCAAAACAAGCGTCTCTCAGAAGTTTTCCCTAGGATGCATTGGAGGCCTGGAACATTTTTAACACATACCATTGTGTTCCAGAAGTCACCCAGTGGGTAGTTACTCACATTTCCCTAAGCTGGACATAAAACCGACTACCTACAAGTTAAAAGGGGAAGAGATATAATTTGCTTTAGGATTTTTTTGGGATTCTTTTAGTTTGGGGAATTCAGTCTGTATTCTTCTGGTTCCACTTTAGAAACATGGTAGAAGGTTATGGAGGAGCACGGATAGTCTGGAAAGCAGCGTAGGGGGAACAGTGCCAGGGAGGAAGGGACGGGGGACCACGACTTACCCAGGGTTCCAACAGTGCTCCAGGCCAGTCATGTTAACACTGCATGCTCACCACCATAGTGGGTTACGGTTAGTCGCCCTGGGGTTTGAATTTTAGGAAATACTTCTTACCTGGAGAGCTTTGCACTTTTGTTTCCTTGTAACAGTTCGAAAGTGCCAGCAAATATTGCCCTCTGGTCAGTCCTCCCTAGCCGCTGAGGAAAGGCCAACACTTAGAAAATAGTTTTGGATATGTCTCTTTATAATCCTATTTCCTGTCCTTTGATTGTATGCAGATTATTCAAAATTTTAATCTATGACTTTCCGTGGGCAAAGATTAAACATGCTAGTAAGATTTATTTTGAGTTCAGGTACAAATAAATCACTGATCTTTACCATTTTTAGATTCTCAGTCTCTTCTGTCTCTGCAGATTAAACTTGAAAAGTGGCAAATATAATATTGGGAAGTTATCGTGAGTGTAATTATCCATATCGTGATGTGGCGTAAGACTCTACCACAGTGTCACCTATACTGCATCTTATGGTCTCCTCTTAAATATTATGTTGATGTAAATTAATTTTTCTGCATCTCTTTTCTTACAAAAAACTCAAAATGCCTCATCTTTTTTACCACCTCTGGGGTTGGTAAAAGGCAGGTATTATTACCTTCATTTTACCACTGAAAGGCCTGAAGTGTAGAGCTCTGAGGAGGTGTCCTTCTCCACCCACTCCCCGCCCTGCATCTCCTGGCAACCCAGTGCACCTCCCCGCAGCTCCCCAGAGCTGCCCACCTGGAGGCTCTGTCGTAATGTCTAGTTTTAGCACAAACAAGGGGTCTGAGAAGTTGAATTTACGTCTTTGTAAAAATTGAAATGTTTTACACCAAAATGCAAATGGGAGATGTGTAATTTTCAGCAGAATCTGAAATTAGCCCAAATAGTTTTTGCATTAAGTATCTGTCTGTCCCTCCGATCTCATCAGAAACAATCATACAAATACATAATTCACCCTCTGTATGTTTTCTTCTATGTTTTGTGCTGGGACTCACTGGAGATCTTTGTAAGTAATCAAAGCTGTCCCTTTATTTTCAATTCTGGCTTTTAGAGAACTGTGGGACTCCCTTTCCCCCAAATTAAAACCCGTTTGTAAGTGCTTATTTTTGCTTTTTATGTTTTGCAACTTTATAATTCATAACGTAATTGGGGCCCAGTGTGCTTCATCCTAGAACTTAGTTAAAACAGCATATTTTCTCGAAATAAATATGAGATGACCAGATGATGGCATGGATTGGGTGGCAGGGAACTGAATGCTTTTCTTAATTGACATCAGTATCATCTTGAGTTTGGAAAAGATCTGTGGTTAAAAAATGGGCAGAAAAATGGTGTGGAAGTTAATTTCTAACATAAAGGTCATTTTAACTTACTTAATTTTCAGAGCTGCATCACATATTTTTAGAAAGGTTTTTTTTGTGGGAAATGTTTATGAAAATTCATGAACTAAAACTAGTAGGGGATCATGTTATAAGATTGGCCAGCCAGTGTGGACCTTGACTTCTCTTCAGCAAACACTGTCCTTACTGAGGCTCTGCTGTGCTCTCAGGCCTCTGTGGATGTGTCTTGTAGAATGTGGCTAATGACACTAGACAGTACCAGGGGGCTGTGCAGATGGGTTACTGGCACAGCCCCGTGCTCAGAGGAGTGGTAGTTACCTGGGCCTTCGCATCACACTCCTTGGACATCTCTGAATGGTGGTTTTTTGATTCTGCTACTACCTTTGGACAGAGTTTGCATTATCTTTTGAGGAAAATGTCTGTCACTCAGTCCAAAATGTAAAAATACATAGATTCTTTCCATTGTTTTCTTCCTCAGAGCCCTATGAGTTTGTCTCTCTTGAATGGCTGCAAAAGTGGTTGGACGAGTCGACACCCACCAAGCCTATTGATAATCACGCTTGCCTGTGTTCCCACGACAAGCTTCATCCGGATAAAATCTCAATTATGAAGAGAATTTCTGAATATGCGGCGGACATTTTCTACAGTCGATATGGGGGTGGTCCAAGACTAACTGGTAATTCCAGATGTTTTCTCTGCTTAAAAAAAGACGTGCAGTCTTCATCATGTGGTCTTTGTGGTGATTTGGCAAAAATTTTGTTAGACCAGTGTTTCTATAGTTTGCCAACAGGAATTGGTAAATGGAGCTGACTGAACAGATGATGCAGTTCTTGGAGGTTTGGTTGTTGCCCACACACCCCTTCTGCCCCCTAGAGTAGACGAAATATAATAGGACCATTGAAACACAAGCATCTGGTAGTGATTTAGTGGTTTAGTGTTCAAAGCATTTGAACCTTTGTGGGTTTTTGTGTTTTTGTTTTTTTCCCATATTGAAACTTTGTTAATTCCAGCTGTAGTTCATCCAGGTTAAGATTTCTTACAGTGTCTGATCTGCAGGTTTGTTTATGCTTAGTTTCTAGGAGGAAGCTACTCTGTCTACCTTGAATGCATAGAGCTGTGTAACCACAAGCTATCCATAGACCACTTGGTTCTGACCGTCTGCCTTTAAACATTTTTTGATTTTTAATGTACATCTCTTTATAATCTATAGAAGAGGCGAGGAAATTGTATTCCCTGCCAACTCCTAAAAACTGAATGCTGCTTTTTAATTTACTACATTAAACCATGAATTTAAACTGGATGTAGTGACACTTCCTTGTAGTCCCAGCACTCAGTCAGCTGGGGTAAGGGGGTTCATGTATGTTCAAGGCCAGCTTGGGCTATGTAGGAAGTTCAGGACCCACCTGGACTGCAAAGGTGATTGCCTCAGGCAGAGAACAACAGGCACCTAAAAAAGGAGGAAAAAACATGAATTCACAAACCTGCATCATCTACACATTTGAAGTTCTGTTTTCTAAATCTTTTTTTTTTTTTTTTTTTTTTGAGACAAGAGTCTTGCTCTGTATCCCAGGCTGATCCTGAACTCACGCTGGAGCCCAGGCTGGCCTTGGACTCACAGCAATCCTCCTGTCTCAGCCTCCCAAGTCCTGGGATTACAGGCGTGCGCCACCACGCCTGGCTTTCGTGGTGCTGGGCAATTGAACTCGGGTACTTAGTGCTTGAGTTAGCATTTCTTAGAGACAAACACTTTAACAGCCAAACTGTTGGTTTTAGCCCCTAGTTTTCATTTTTATTGAGTGTTCTGTGTTACGCTAGGTTGGCACTGAGCCCCGATCCCCAACTGTCTGTGCTGCGAAGAGCAGTCCCACATGAAGATCAGCACATTCATTTATGAGGGTCAGATGTGCTCGACTTTGTCCAGCCTTAACTTGTTGATTACTGTCTTAGAATATTTTCATCTAAACTTGGTAATATATTGTGATTTATGGTATAGTCGTGGCATGATACAATATTTTATCCCTTTATATGGATGACATATTACTATCTGGCTAGCTAGGTCACCAAAATAATTTGGATGTATACCATTTGGCTATATTTCCAAAAGTTGTGAGGCTGATTAGAATTTGTTTGTATTGTGTGCAGCACTTAAACCACTTCCCTGGTAGAATGTCTGTGTCTGAAGTAAATTTTTTCCTTTTCTCTAGTGAAAGCCCTGTGTAAAGAATGTGTAGTAGAACGTTGTCGTGTGTTGCGTCTGAAAAACCAACTAAATGAAGACTACAAAACAGTTAATAATCTGCTAAAATCAACAATAAAGAGGTATGTAGGCAATTTTATTGTGTATGATACATTAAAAAACAATTTACAAGAACTAATAAATGGGGCTGGAAGAATGGCTTAGTGGTTAAAGCGCTTGCCTAGCAAGTGCTAAGTCAAGTGCTGAGTACCCAAATTTGATGCCCTAGTACCACATAAGCCAGGTATGGTGTTACACCTGTATAATCCCAGCACTGGGGAAGCTGAGACAGAAGTATTTCTGTGAGTCCAAGACCAACCTGTACTCCCTCATGAGTTCAGGACCAGCCTGGGTTACAGAGTGAGACCCTGTCTCAAATAAATAAATAAATAAATAAATAAAAAGAACTAATAAGCAGCTCACTATTTCTTGGCAGTACAGAGTGGTGGTATTTTTAGAAGGATGGTGAAGTGGAGGTCAAAGCCAAGTCAAAAGTAAATGTGGAGATGATTTGCCCTTTGCAAAAGGGAGGCTGCCTCAGACAGGTCTTTGCAAGTTGGTCTTATACATTAGACAGAATGAGGCCGATTGAGTGTAAGCCCTGACAGATGAAAGTTGTGTGTGAGCCTGAACTCTGACACAGAGTTCTGTGTTGGATAAACATCCCGGCAGACATGCACTTACCCGCTTAGTTAAGCTGAATAAAGTAGGTGTGTTACACACAAACCCAGTGCTCTTATATCCAGGGTGCTTGAATTAGGTTGAAACCCCCTGTACACCTCCGTACTCAGGGGACAGTAGAATGATTAGTGCATGGGGTTTATTTTGTCTGGGGTTCAAGATTTTTAATCTTTCTAGCAAAGATTAATGTATGGACTATTTTGGGTGATCGTATAAACAGCCTGAGTGCCCCAGACATGATTTGTGCACACGGAATATCCATGTATATCTGAGCTTCTGTGTGCTGACCTAAAGAGATATGGAAAGGCAGAGCCAGAAGGATCCCAAGCCCAGTGTGGGCCATTTGAGAGAATCAGTGAGATCTTGAGGCAAAATTAAAAATAGTAAAAGCGGTGGGGATATATAGCCCATGGATTCAGCCCTCAGTGCCAGGCGTGGGAGTGTGGCTATATGTAATTGTGAGGGTGTTCACTTGAATTAGAAGTCATTTGATTTGTGTGAATGCCATGATTATAAATGAGAAGGTAGGAAACAAAGGACAAGATTTATTTTGGAAAGAGAGTATTAGATACCATTGATGTGAAGGTGACTTTGCTACCCATCTATTACTCTGTTGATGACCAGAGTTGGTTCTGGTGACACATCCTCCCAGGCCCACCTTCCAACTTTCATCTCAGCTTCACGTGTGGATACGCATTCAAAGAGGATGACCTTTGTGGATGGAGGACTCTTTAGTTCAGGGTACATGAAAAGCTGGGCTCTCCTGCGAGACTCTCTAGACAATAAATACTAATATCTAACATTAAATGACAAATACTAATCTAATATTAAAATATTAGGTACCTACAGTAGTGAAAATCACTGTAGTGAGAAAGTGGGCTTAAAAAATGCTCTGGGCACATTGTACAGGATAAAAGCCGATTCTGAATGTGTGTAGTTTATTCTGGTTGCATTCTTCCCAGGGATGGACAGGAGGAGATCATTGAGAAATGCTGACTCGCATGATGTAACACTCACTCTTTTCCACAGCAGTGATGGATTTTGGGTGGGAAAGTCTTCCCTACGCAGTTGGCGCCAGCTGGCTCTTGAACAGCTGGATGAGCAGGACGGCGATGCAGACCAAAGCAATGGGAGGATGAATGGGAACACCTTCAGTAAAGGTAACCTGCAGGGAGAGACTTCCCCTGGAATTGTAAATATTTGTGTGTACTAAGTCTGTTAACCACCTATCCATGCAGATTGTTTTTTGAGGCAGCGTCTTGCTCTGTAGCACAGGGTGGCCCTGAACTCAGAGTAGTATTCTGCCACAGGCTCCTGAATGCTGGCATTGCAGTTGTGTGCCACCATGCCCACCTTACGTGATGCTGAGGAATTGAACTCGAGGTCCTATGCCTGCTAGGCAAGCACTCTAACCACATTTTTCTACCCTTGCATGAAATTTTTTCTTTCCCTCCTCCATGCAATCTTAAAGACAACTTTTATTAAATTCAAAGCTCTTTAAAAATAGCTTAGGGCAAATAAAAGACTTTTAAGCTATTGAAATTGAATGAAAACACAGCAGCTCCCATGTGGAATTTTCCTTTATGACAAGTCGTGCTTTGGGCTCCAGTTTTATCCAGATAATCACATGCAAAATTAATGTTAATTCTGCTCCAGGCTCAAAAGTTTTAAGGTAATTCTGCTGCAGAAGTGCGCATTGTATTGTGAGTTCAGTGCTTGTGCCTGCCACGTTGCTAGGCTGCTTTCTGTGAGCAGGTGACAGTGTACTCGTGTGTTTATCACCCCGGACGGGATGTTGTCTTGGAATATTAGCTTGTTATTTCTCCATTTTTTCAGGATGCCTAAGTTATCTACATCTCTGCTTTCAAATAGGAACAATCAACTAATAAACTTAGTTTTATAAAGATGTTCATAGAAATAAGAGGAAATTAATATATTAAAAGTACTTTTAGGGGTGAGAGGAGTGGCTCAGTGGTTAAGTGCTTTCCTAGCAAGCACTAAGTACCTGAGTTTGATTCCCTAGTACCACATAAGCTGGGTGTGGTGGTGCATGCCAGGCTGAGACAGGAGGACTGCCGTGAATCCAAGGCCAGCCTGAATTTCATGAGCTCAGGCCCAGCCTGGGCTACAGAGCCAGATCCTGTCTTTAAAAAAAAGTTACTTTTAGATTTAAAAAGGGCTGGTGACTTTGTGTAGCCAGCAAGCAGGAGGCCCTGGGTTTGATTCCCACTATTCCTAAACGAAAATAAAGGAAATGGAGACTAGTTTCTTGATTTCATAGCTTTAAATCAGAGATGAGGTACCCATACCAATCCAGAAGCACTTCTTTCACTTTTGTGGGTTTTGGTACTGGGGGTCGGGTCCAATGCCGCCTTCCGGCTGTGCAAGCGCCACAGCGCTGTGTGTGCTCCAGGCCTCGCTTGCTTCCAGGTTTCCACATACTCGCATTTCCACGTGCACATATATGTATTATTATTATTATTTTAAGTTACAATTTTTATTTTTTGGAGATTGAATGGAGCTCTTTTTTAAAATTAATTTTTGTATTTTGAGAAGAGGGTCTCAATTTTCTGGAAGGCCTCAAAATTTGGGATTCTCCTGTCTCAGGCTTTTAGAGTGCTGGGATCATAGACCTCTGCTATACTGCCCCACTTATTTTAATGTTCTTTTTATTGAAGTGTATAATAAACTTTGTATACATCAGTGTTTCTTATCTTGATACAATTATGTTTTCTTTGGGTTGGATCTTCCTGTGTCACCTGCCTTTCCTTGTGCCTAGAACTGAACCCTGGGCTTTGTCTCATGCAGGCCAAGGATATGCTCTAACACTGAGCCACACCTGTAGGCCCTGGAGTTGTGTCATAAAACATTTTCAAATTTTATTGGACTGCTAAGTATGTGACCTTAACATTAATTTCAGTTTATTGTCCTATATGAGTAATCACACTGCAGGTTTTGTGGTATCCCATGGCCAACCCAGCCTGTTGAATTTGCTGCTCCTTGGAGCCTCTTTGTATATCAGTGCGTCTTTACTGTAGGTAAAGTAGGGTGCCATAATACTGAATGGCTCTGTGGTAGCCTGGCGCAGTGTTTTTCTTGTTACTCTCAGAGAGTGGTGTGCTTCTTTTCCCATTCAGAACTTTTGAAAGTTTGAAGCCACACCAATGTAACAGTATACAACTCGAACACCCTTCCATGAGATTGGATCACTGAACACAGTCAGTGGCTCTTTATAGTGGAGCTTGGATAGACCCTGCTGTGTATCTCTTCCTGCCAGAATATGTAGCTGTTTTTATTTTTGGGTGCATTTCATTCTATAGACATTTTACCAAAATTTAGCCATACACTTCAACTTTAGTCTGTTTTGTACTTATACGGTATAGATACAGGGAGGATCCTTGGGAATTCTTATACGTACATCTTTGTACAACTTTCAGATTATTTCTGAGATAACTTTCTAGAAAATGTTGATTCAGAGAATTGATATATTAATGTAGTGCCACACACTGTCACGTATTACTATATATTGATATCTTTAGAAAGCATAACTTAGGGTCTTGTTTTTAATTCTTTCCATGTAAAGAGTGTATTAGTCACATCAGTTTGACATGAACATGATTTAGCAATGAAGGTTTTTCAAAACTCTTGACGACCGTCTTCTTATTTGAGAAGTCATTAGTATTTGTGGGTTAAGAGAAAGAGAAAACAAAATAGGCAACATTCCTTTTCTGCACTTAGGCTTTGTTGATATTTGGTTTTGTTCAGTACTGCAGATTGAACCTAAGACTGCACATACTCGGCAAATACCTGACTGCTGAGCAGTGCCGCCATTCCTTTCACTCAGTTGAGCGTTTTGGACAGTTCATAAATGTTCTTAAGGTACATTAAGTGCGTTAACAATGCGTACAGCACACATAACTTGGAAAGCCACGGATAACCGTTGTCACCCCCCAGTATGTAATATTTCATTATTTTGTTATGACCCTTAGTATCACCTAGTATAAATTGGCAGTGGCAAAGTAAAGGTTTATAGGAAAAGCAGATATTGGAAGAGAACTATTAATAGGAAAAGCAAAAATTGTTATTATGTAATATATTTGGCATTATAATTTAAGTTCCTATTTATTGCCTTTGGAAGTTTTGGTTCACCCTCTTAAAAAGATAAGTGAAAATGACAGAAGGGATATGATTGCCTAAATTGGCTCATGATACAATAGTCTGAATACTTTGTCTAGAATTAGTAGAGTGATGTAAGTTATTTTCAAATTGAAGAAAAAATCTTTCGTGCATAACCTAAATTTTTAAAACGTTAAATGTCATTGAGATATTTTTCATCCTTTTTAAAGGAAAGAAATATAACACTTCTTAGCATAACTCTGTAGGAATCATTTGGATCTAATTTTCAGAAATCTGGCTTTTGATCAAAATTTTGCATATTAACTGGGTGTGGTGGCACATACCAGTCATCTCAGTACTCAGGAAGGTGAGGCTGAAGACTTTCAAGTTCAAAGCCAGTCTGCTCTGCCAGGAAGACCAGGTCTATAGTGTACAGACACACACACCCTCCAACAGCCAAGAAGACCACGTATACAGCATGTCCGCGCGTACACACACACGCCCTACCCAACAGCCGGGAAGACCAGGTCTACATTGTACGTACACACACACACACCAAACAACAGATGAAAAGTGTGCAGTAGCATGTGTGCTGCTTGAACTTCTAAGTACAGTATCTAGAACCTTTAGTGATGTGTTGTTTCTTTTGATTAGATGAATCAAAAGAGGAAAGAAAAGAAGAGGAGGATGAATTAAATTTTAATGAAGACATTCTCTGTCCACATGGTAAGCTGGAATTATAAGCCTGTTGTTATTTTGACCTTTGCATATCATAATATTTTGTTAAGTGTCCCACTTTTTCTTAGAGTCCAGGCCTGTTGTGGCACGTGCAGTGGAACCTATGCGTGTTCTGATGTTTCCGTCTTGTTATTTCTTTAACGGTTACAATGAGCTCTGCTACCTGGTGTGTGCCAGTCCTTCTACCTTCACACTTTGCGCAAAGGGTCCCCACCCCATATACATAAAAGAATTCATTGGACAGGAAACATTTTGTCACTTTTGATATTAACACATTTTGAGTTGGAAGGGAAGAATTCCATTTGTTTTCTATGACTGTATTTTTGTCTAATTAAAACACTTTGAGACTAGTTTTTATATTATAAGGGCTATTTGTACATTCAATTTCTTTGACCTTTACTGATTCCTTGATGCATTTTTTGTGCTGGGGACTCTTTATAAACATGTGCTGAATCCTTTAATATTGTTTATATTTCTTCATAGATTCCTTGATTGATCTCAATGCTCACTTTTTGTGTGTCTTTTTAAATGTGATTGTGGAAGGGACTCAGTACACACAAGACAGGATTTTAAAGTCAAAGAACTGCCTACTTGACAAAACTTTATTTTGTGAGGCATGGTTTCACCATAGTTTCTGTGATGTCCTTGAACTCGTGGAATCAAGAAGCCCTTCTGTCTCAGCTTCTGAGCAGCTGAGGTCACAGCACCTAGCTCTCTTCCTGTAAATATACCCCACTTCTTACTTACAAAAAGAAAGTATGCTGAGAAATCGACTCAGAACTTAGGCCATTAACCATCATATTTTAACCCAAATTTGTGTATTTCTGGTCATGTGTTTACTAATAACGTGTTGCTAATACTCTTAAGTTCCACTTGGTCCTAACAAAGTCCTGATGTTAGTTTTGATGTCATTAACTAACTGTGAACCAGCACATGATGTGTATACCCTTACGTCAAGGATCATGGTGGGGTGTGAGCAGTCCTTGTTGGCTAGACTTCCTTACCACACCTGGCTTACCAGGAGAGGCGCATTCTCGACTGCCGGCAACACTGGGAAGGGATGGTCATGGGCTGGGAGTTCCAGCCTTAGATCGCAGGTCATTTTTTCTGAGCACGTCACCCACCCTTGTCTTCTGTTTTCCTTTCTTTCTGTCTGAGTCACAGTAGGAAGTACAGCCCAGGCAAGGCGTGACCTGCTGAGTGTGGGTTGTGAGTCAGCAAAGCGAAAGGAGCCAGAGGCACAGCCAGACTGAGATCAGTGTCTAACGCGAGGTCGGCCTCACTCTTTCCCTTCACATCACACAGGCAGATGCTTGGTCTATTTTGAGAGTCATGGCATCCATACCAGAGAACTGGGTTTCCTGTTTGGTGCTCCCCAGTAGTTCGCATGGCCGGAACCCTGTTCACTATTTTCCTGCCGAGCTCCTTTCCTCACCTTATTATCTATCTCGTTCTGCTAGGCACTGGCAGCTTTGTCTGGG
Organism: Ctenodactylus gundi; assembly: GCA_004027205.1. NCBI lineage: Eukaryota > Metazoa > Chordata > Mammalia > Rodentia > Ctenodactylidae > Ctenodactylus > Ctenodactylus gundi. The sequence continues at coordinate 161,165 of PVKB01003114.1, forward strand.
AAAAGCACATCTTGCTGTAGTGGACTGTGGTCTGCGGGATGCGCACTGTGCTCCCCGTATGACACAAGCTGACCTCTGGCTGCTGTGCTCCCTTCAGCTTAGCCACTTCAGCTGGCATTTTTCAAGAGTAGTATTCTGCTTTTGTTTTATGTATGCTCCCTGTCTGTGTCCTGTGTGCTTCTAAGGTAAGGCTGTTCAGAGGTAAAACCTTACATAGAAATATGATTTATTCATTCAGTTTATATTAAGTCTATCTCGGGGTATGTTGATGGTAGTGGTGGTGGTAGTGGTACTAATAGGACATGGCAGTGGGCAGTTGCTTAGTGTTTACCCTTGTAGCTGGGGAGTTAAATAAGAAAGTCACGTAGTCTAAAGAACCAGTCTGTGAAGCCAGTCCTATCACATCGTTGCCCTGATAAACAGGTGAGAAGATTTTGCCAGGTCACACCCCTTCTCCTTTCCCTTTTTTCTCCTTTTGGAACGTTTTTGTCACCCATGTTGGACAATTTCACAGCGCTCTACCATAGTGTAGACTCATTTTCACTTGCAGTGCTAAGCAGCCTGGCAGTCAGGAGTGTCTTGATGTCCTGTGGGAGCCTGCTGACTGCAGGTAGCACTGGGAGGAAATCCTGTCCAGGCTGCCAGACAGAATTCCTTCCCCATCAGTGTGTGCACTTGGGCTGCACGGATTCTGCCGTAATTATCTTTCCTTCAGTCAGGACCGACTGCCACAGGGAATAGGACTAATTTTCCAGTGTTTTTTATCAAGTAGAATACTGGCGTTATTTAACCATACATCACATGTCTTAACACCAATTCCAGTTAACACCTGAAAGCCCCACAAGGCAGTGCATCCGTCATGGCAGAGGTGTCTGGGGGAGTGCAGTGATTGGCGTCCAGCCTGGTTAGTCCCTCAGTTGTTCTAAGGGAGACCTGTACCACTGACTTACTCCTGCTGACTTACCATTAAAGGGGTATTGTATCATAAGGGTGTAGATAAGCACTTTTCCCCCCATTTTTTGAACACAGAAACTTTTAGTGCATGAAATTGATAATTAAGTCAAGGGCTTTTCTACAGAGCTACGTACCCAACTCTTTAAAAATGTTTTTTGGAATGGGGAATTTTAGGATGGCCTCACACTTGAGATTCCTCTGGCCTAGCTCCCTGCACAGCAGGGGGGACAGGCATGTGCCTCCTTTTGCTTTTTCCTTTCTGATTTTTTTTTTTATAGTGTGTTGGGCATCAAACCTAGGGCCTTGTACCTACTAGGACAGTGCTTTACGAGTGCTGAAGTGCCAGCTCATGCTTCTGCCAAAAAAAAGCGCCTACTTGAAAATTGTAGTTGCCCTGTAGCTCTTTGAAATAAAACCAGGTCATGGAAATCTGCCTTAACCTTTTAATATGGCTTCAGTGCATTTCCCCACAAGGGTGCGCTCAGTTGGGATTTAATCATCCAGTTGAATTTTTCTTTTAAGAAAAAGTGTGTGTCTGTGAGTCGACATGAAGGAATACATGTTTATAGCTTCTGAGGAAATGTAAATTAACAGCCTAGAAACTGAAGTTTTATGTCATGATCTAAGTTGTTCTGGCAATAAGTTTTCTAAAGCAAAACAATCTTTCCTTGAGATAATTCAAAGCACAGGGAAATGGATGAAACAGACACAGGCTCTTAGCTTTTTTTTGTGTTCACTCTGTAATGATCCTTGTGTTCATCTTCCTGATCCTCAAGCTATTTACTATGTACTATGTATCAAGTCCTTCAAAAAATCCCCCACATCTGTAGGTGTCTTGCCAGTGGGCACAAAAGAAAGCAATTTGGTTGGCATACCTATGTAGGTACATTAGTCAGTTGAGTTTATTATTTCTCATGGGGAACAGCTGAAACAATAGAAAATATAACCACAGATTGAGTCAGAGAAAAAGACCTGACAAGCTGACTGGAGAGGCCAGCTGCGACTTCTGCTTGCTGTGTTCTTGACGTTCCCGAGATGTGAGAATAGGCAAGAATGGCCGTGATGAGTGGCATTCTTCGTGTCTTTTGGGATTTTTGCATAGTTGAGGGTTTCTTCAAAAACATTACGTATGGCAGAAAAATTCAGTCTTGAAGTAGTTTTGAGGTTTGTTACTACTTAAACCTGGGAAGACTTCATGACCTGGACAGTAATCTCAATCTAAGATGATTTCAGTAAAATCTGTAGGGAATTGTGACCTTGGAGCTGGGCAGCACACAAACTGCTGTATTATCCCTTTGCGCAGCTTTGGGATCGTGGGGTCTTTGGCAGCGTGTTTATTGCGGCCCTGCTGGGAGAGGGACGGACCAGGAAGTGCGTGGTTCCAGTCTTTGTGCGCTTGGGTTTCGATCTCTTCACTTGTAAGCCACGGACCTGCAGTGAAGATGTAATACTGGGGGTAATAGCTACTTGGCTGCTTTTTGTAGTGTTTTTGTATGAGGTGGAGAGTCACTATACATGTAGGTAGCCTAGCTGGCCTCATACTTCTGCCCAGGCTCCCAAGTCCTGGAACCTCAGCCGTGTGCCGCCACCATATCTGGTTTATGTGGTGCTAGGAAATTGAACTCCTCAGGGCCTGGGCATGCTAGGCAGGCACTTTAACTGCTGGGTTATTCCTCCAGCCTCCCCAGTTAACTTCTGTAGAAGTAATGGGAAATATTTTAGAGGATGTGAGTATTTGTGTGTGCATGCACAGAGAAACCCAGCAACAAGCCCTAGACATTTTTTAAAGCAAGGAAAGTGCCTATATTTTTAAGTTGAAGTCAGAAATAACTTGGGAGGAATATTTCTTAAACTTATAAAGGGATGGGGCTGGAGGAATACTTCAGTGGTTAATTAAAGCTCTTGCCTCACAAAAACTGGAGTTGGATTCCACAGCACCATGTAAGCCGGGCTTGGTGCCGTGCGCCTATAATCAGTCGCAACTCTTACAGACTTAGGCAGATGGATTGCCATGAATCTGAAACTAGCCTCTGCCACATAGTGAGTTCAGGAGCAACCTGGGCTCAAAACAAAAGGGAGGGCTCAGTCTTAGGAGTTTGAGGCAGAAAGTTTTCAAGTTCAAACCCAGGCTGGACCAACTTAGTGACTTAGGAAGACCTTGTCTCAAAATCAGAACCAAAAAGAAATGGGAAGCAGGTATTGACTTTTTTAATTCTTGTTTTCTGTCTGTGTATATGTGTTTTCCTTTTTAACTCAGGGGAGCTGTGCATATCAGAAAATGAAAGAAGGCTTGTTTCTAAAGAGGCTTGGAACAAACTGCAGCAATACTTCCCAAAGGCTCCTGAGTTTCCAAGTTACAAAGAGTGCTGCTCACAGTGCAAGGTACTGAACTCTGCTGACCTTGTGGGAATAGCACATCATCTCCTTGGGTTGTGTCCCAGGGGAATGAGCGCTGTGGGGGTGTAGTGAGGAGGCAAGCCAGGTGCTGTCAGCAGGAGACAGCTGACTGCTTGATTCTCTTTCAGATATTAGAAAGAGAAGGTGAAGAAAATGAAGCCTTACATAAGATGATTGCAAATGAGCAGAAGACTTCTCTTCCCAATTTGTTCCAGGACAAAAGCAGACCGTGTCTCAGTAACTGGCCAGAGGTAGATTGATGCCCGCCAAGGAAACTTCATCTACTTTTTGAAAAAGGCTTTTGCCAACTTCCTAATGAGTTCTCTCTGCATGTCCCAGAGCATCTCTGGTTTGCATTATCTGATGGGGAGGTACTCCACCTTACTGTTTCTTGACACACTGCTGTGTTTCCATTAATAATAAAACTATAATAAGAAAAACTGCATTATATTTGTCACAGAAAATGTGTGTTAAGAATGTGGTGAATTGATTGTTTTCATGATATTTATTTATATTCCAGGGTACTGATGTCCTCTATATCGTATCCCAGTTCTTTGTGGAAGAATGGCGGAAATTTGTTAGGTAGAAACCAGAAATTTCTTTTTTCGGAGTTGATTTAACGGGGTTTTCTTTTTTCAAAACTCATAGATTCTATTTAATGTATTACTCATCTCAGTTACCTTACCCAGCATGCATTGAAAGCTGTCTTTTCTATTAAGTTAAATAATCTGAAGAAATGGATCTGATTACTAATCCTCTTAAATGTTTATTTAATACATTCTTAAATCTTTCGTGAGATAGCAAGGTGTATTTATTCTCTTGGTCTTATGTTGATAGGAAGCCTACGAGATGTAGCCCTGTGTCTTCGATTGGAAACAGCGCCTTGCTGTGCCCCCACGGGGGACTTATGTTTACATTTGCTTCCATGACCAAAGAAGATTCTAAACTGTGAGTTTCTTCTCATCCTGTGATTGCCTATTTATAATGATTAATAAAGTGTTTAGAAAATCACAAAGTGTGCTTTCTCAACATACTCTGTTTTAAGAATCTAATTCTCTTAACCATGCTCTACTCGGAGGCACTTGCCTTTAAAAGAACAGAGTGGTAGCACGTTCTCCAGACAGGGTGCAAGGCCCGTGGCTTGCTTTCTACTTCCTCACCTTCCTTATCCTTCCCCTTCACCAAACTCAGCACTTTTCTCTTCTCAAGCAACAGGTGGCCCACACCGTATCTCTGTCTAGCCTGCCATCTTTTGAGAATCCCCTAATGAACCAATCATAGTCATAGTTGATACTGTGCAGTTGCCCCAGAAAATAGAAGGAGGATGACATTGTGGCCCTGGAGCACAGCCAACAGTTTGGTCATCCCAGGGATTTGAACCCAAAATTTCATTACCTTCCTCATGTGCTTCCAAGGACTCATCTAGGAACCTTACCCTTGATGTTGCCATCTTATCGTGCAAGATAGTAGCTATGAGAGGGCGTATCGTATACCTTCCTGGCATTGCTAGGAAGCCAGTGGAGGTGTTGAGCACCCCCAGCTGAGGGTGTCATTGGGTGGTAGAGCAGTTGCCTGGAGCACTCTCCCAAAACGTCCCCTTCCCCCTGCCTTCCTTTCTTTATGCTGTTCTGTTTCTGTTGCAAATGCCAGGCATTTGGGAAGTTATCTTTAATAATAGTAAAGGTGTGCTACCAGTCAATATAAAGGTCATGCAGTGATTGAAGGCTCCAGAGCACGCACTTACCCTTCTCTGTTTCTGCTTTGCTCCCTCCCTTCCTTCCCTCAGTAATCATTGTCTTGAATTTAAATTTTCAATTCCAGAAACGGTTTCTTTAAAAAATAACCTGTACAGCAGTGCCTTCTACTTAAAACTTTATAAATGGCATTGGACAGTGTTTATTTTTTCCCCTGTCTTGTTTTATGTGATCTGTGAGTTTGGGTTTAGCTTAACTAGGTAGATCCGTGGAACTCCAGTTCACTTATTTCACTGCTGCTGTAATATTCCTTTGTATGAAAAAGCTACCATTTCTTGTTAATGATAATGTGTATGCTTTCCCTCCTATTTCTTTAATATTGGTGTTGATTGTTTCAGTTTAGGAGAGTAGGCAGGGGTCACGTCCTGCACTCGCCTCCCTGTGTCCTAAGGCGTGTTGTGTTTTCTTGCACAGTATAGCTCTCGTATGGCCCAGCGAGTGGCAGACGATACAAAAGCTCTTTGTTGTGGATCATGTCATTAAAATCACAAGAATTGAAGTGGGAGATGATGTAAGCCCATCAGAAACACAGTATATTTCTGAGCCCAGTAAGTTTTCATATCGCATTTGGTTTCAGTTGTTGACATTTTAAAGGAGGAGCAGGGGGTGCATTGATAATGTAGTGTGTTTCAAATTAAAGATCAGGAGATGCTGGGGGTGTGGATTAGTAGTGAAGGACCTGGGTTCAAGCCCGAGCACTAACAAAGTCATGCGTTGGCCCAGGCTCCCTAGGCAGGAACTATCGTGTGTGACATCTCATTGGTTTTGGAGAGGAAATGGATTTATTATTATAATTTGCTATGACAGTAGATCAATTAATAGAATAATAATTTAATGGATACACTCTGATTTTGCTATGTCCCATACCTGGTCCTTTGTCAGTGATTTCTCAGCCACGCTGCTCTTCCTTTCCAGAGCTCTGTCCCGAATGCCGAGAAGGCTTACTGTGCCAGCAGCAGAGGGACTTGCGGGAGTACACACAGGCCACCATCTATGTCCACAAAGTCGTAGACAATAAAAAGGTACTGGTCCCTCTTGTGGCTGTTCTGAGTAATGACCTAGCTTGCGGTGTGCTCTCAGGTTGGCTGCTTAGTTAGGGTCACACTGTTTCCTCAGAGCTGGTTGGCCTCAGAACTAAAATTGGGTGCAGTTGAAAATAAATAGGTATGCATTTTTGTGTGGATTCGCTGTGCTGTGAATCTAATAGAGAAAGTCAGTTGTAGCTCAGGAGTGCTGGGTGCTGGGGTTACACTGATGCTGAGGACAGACATGAGCCCAAGTTCCTCAGTCTGGAAGGAGATTTTTCCATCACAGTGAGTGCGCAGGGGGAGTTTAGCTGGTAGAGCAAGAGGCTTGTGGAAATGTAGGTGGAGATTACGCTGTTAGACATTCAGTAGGCAAAAGGCTTCTGGAAGGAGGAGTCCATCCGAGTTCTGTCTGTGACCCAGCCAGGGAGGAGTCTTCCAGCCAGACAAAGAAGCAGGTCAGAGGGAGGTAAGTCGTCAAGATGGACCTGCCACAGAGCAAGACTCACGGAATCCAGATCAATGCCGCAGAGTGCTGTGTTGAGTGTGACTTCTGTGTTGGGGCTGCGCATTACAGAAGGCACCAGCCTGTGTGGCTGTGGGAGATGTGAAAAGGAGCAGATGTGGCTGACAAACTAAATTTTGTTTTTTGTCATTTAAATTTAAGAAGCGATGTATGGCTACCAGAGTGCTCTTGTGTGACTCTTGAGTTTCTTAGGCTGGATAGTGATAAGAAGCAAGAACAGAAATTCTGTTGGCTTTATTTATTATAGCAAAGCTTTGAGATTTTATTGTCGAAGGATAAATATCAGACACTGGAGAGTTTCAAGCAAAATAGCAACCTTGCTTAAAAGAGTTACTTTCGCCAGGTCTGGTGGTAAGCACTTGTAGTTTTAGCTACTTGGGAGGCTGAGGCAGGACTAAATTTGTTTCAGTCAGAAGTTTTGGGGAGCCAGCTTTCTACTCCTTGACGTGGTTCCAGTACAAAAAAGCCCTGCTGGGTGTTGTGTTTGGACATGGCAGGGCTAAGAAAGGACAGTTCAGGGCATCGTGCATTCCTTTGTCGGGGAGGGTATTAGATTTTGACCTGGATCTGTCGACATCCTGTTGATTTCAGGGTTTTGGGGGATCTGTGAAAAAAGTGGAATACATTTTTATTTTATGGTGATTACTATGCAGGTTGTTTTAGAAGGAAACTTAAAATTTTGTTCCACCTTTATACGTTAAAAGTAAGGGTTTCATTTTCCATTTTGGTAAGAAAAATAATATAGTGAATTTAAGTATATCAAACTTTCCCGTAGAATTTCCTTAAGATTTTCATACCTTTTATTTAGCACATGTATACGTTAGTATTTGGTACAAGTAGTGCCCAGATTAGCCAATGGTTCATTATTTTGATTTTAGAAGCAGTATTTTACAGTAGTCTGCAAAAGAGCACATATTCAAGTATTTGTTTCTCAGTTTAAAGCAATTTTTTTTTTCTGTGCTATATAGAGATGCAGTGTTTCATGTGTGCAAAGCAAACTCCTGCCTTCAAGCTATACCTCCAACTTTTTACTTAAAGTTTGAGACAGAGTCTTGCTAAGTTGCACAGACTGACCTTACGTTTGGGATCGTCTTGCTTCAGCCTCCTAAGTAGCTGGGATTTCAGGCATACAGCACCACATCTAGCTTCATTTCTTACTTAGGAAGAAACATTGTGACTATTGTCACGTCTTCAGTTTTGGGCCATGAAAAGGCAAGGAACTTGGTACAGGGTAACATTATATATATAGTCTGATAATAGTAACCACCTGTTAGTAGTACCTCTTGCATTTATGGTGCATCCATCAAAGATGAGTTATAGGAATGAATAAAAATCCTAACATGTTCAAAGAGTAAAGAAAACAGAACACATGATTCGTTATGTAGTCCCATCTGTGTCACTTGCCAGGAGAAAGACTTTGTCTCGCGCGGGCCGCCCATCCTCCCGTTTCCCAGTACACACCTTCCAAGGATTCACATGCTTCTCTCTTGTTCCCGGCCTCTTCAGGTGATGAAAGATTCGGCTCCAGAGCTGAATGTGAGTAGTTCTGAAACTGAGGAGGACAAGGAAGAAGCTAAACCCGATGGAGAAAAAGACCCAGATTTTAATCAGGTACACGAGGAAGCTTTTTGTCACTGTTGCACATTTCGTGTTGTCACAGAACAGTCCCTGCAGACCCCTGGACATCTCTCTGGACCATGTGGGAGCTGTGGCCTCCTGGCTTCCATCTTTTTCCTGTCCTGTTTCCTCAGTTGACATGGCATGCCACAGTTAGTTATTGTGATTTCTCAGGAAAAGCTATGGGCCGTATTTCTTTAAGGTTAAATAAGCTTCTTACTCTAAGAAGAAAGAAAGGATGAAATACAAGTAAGACATTTTTAACTGAAAAAGAGCACGAACACAGACTCACATTTTGGTATATCCAGTTATATGATTTTTTTTTTTTTTAAGACAGGGGTTTGCTCTATAGCCCAGGCTGATCCTGAGCTCACTGTGGATCCCAGGCTGGCCTTGGACTCAGGACAATCCGCCTGCCTCAGCCTCCTGAGTGCTGGGATCACAGGCATGTGCCACAACACCTGGCTTATGTGGTACTGGGGAATTGAACTCCGGTACTTAGCTTAAAGTGCTTGCTAGGCCTCTGAACCATTCCTCTAGCATCAAATTACATGATCCTAACATTAACGAAGATTCTGACATTATAGAGAAAATAAACAAAAGCCTGTTTTTTGGAAACAGGGTCTTGCTGTATAATCCAGGCAGGCCCTGAACTCATCACAGTCCTTCTGCCTTAGAATCCTCTAAGTGCTGGTCATACAGGCCCAGTTGCCAATAGCCTTAATAATGTAGCACATAGCGAGTTTTGTTTCTCACAAGTCTTATATAGATGATTGCATTTCTGGTATATTAATTCTTTTTATTCTCCATTGTGATCAACTCAATTTTATTTATTTTTCTCGAAGTGCTTGTAAAGTTGATTTTTCTACCTCTCCCTAGAGAATATTAACTTTATAACAGGAAATCATGTAGGAATGTGTTTTGTTGACGTACTCTGTAGGTAAATTTCAGCTTCTTGGAAGGAACATTATGTTCCTAGCACATTCTAAAGTTATTTTAAATTCATGGAATTCCTATTCAACATTTCATTTTTAACGGGCAAGAGATCTTTCTTTATTGCTAAAATAGGGTAGGCAAATTATGGTTCATATTCTTCCTGAGTGATCGAAAGTGCTGTGACGGCCATCTGCTGTCTCTTACAGAGCAGGGTTGTTGGCCCATCTGCACATGCTGATCCTGGTACTTCATTTTCACCATTGATAAAGAAGGTGTTCACCCATCCTGTCCCCAGGGTGAATTGTACTTGGAGTTTCCCAGCTGGTGTAAAGGAATAGTGCAGCTTTTATTTTCCCGTGAATTGTTGGAATTTTGTAAAATACCTTAGATCACCTATGAAAGAATGAAAATGGACAATTTAATACACCATCATTCTTGGCAGTGACCTGCCAATCTGATTTAATTTTAACCTGTCCTGATGGGCTCTTTTCATAAGTGCTAACCAAGTCTATGTTTTATAGAGGTGCAGGTTTTGGCTTTGCCTTTTTTTGAGAGAGGGTCCCGCTCTGCAGCCCTGGCTGCTCTTAAACGTACTATGTAGCCCAGGCTGGCCTTGAACTCACAGCTGACTTCCTGCCTCAGCCTCTTGAGTGCTGGGATTATAGGCATGTACATTATACCCAGCTTTATGTGGTACTGGGGAATCGAACTACTGTGCCATTCCTCCAGCCCTAAAAATACAGATTTTTAGTTATGAGAAGAAAATAGTCTTCTGTAAGTGATATCCTTGACAAATCCTGCATACATGTATATATCGTGTGATCGTCTAACCTGTTACTTCATATTTCTGTCTTCATCTCCCTATCTTGCCCATCTTCTAAGCTGCAGAATTCCAAAGATGCTTTTGTAGCTGAAAAATTAAAATGCTTGTGTGCACACACGTAGGCATTTGTATGTGGGCTCCCATGCGTGCTGAATGAAGACTGTTCTCTTTGAACTGCTTGGCTTGCCACCATGGTAGTTTAGTTCTGTTGCTTGGTATGTGGGACAATGATGAATGGAGAATCTTGCCCTTTTCCCCGTCTCTTATTTGCTGTTGATAATGTCTGCTTTTTTTTATTTGTCTAGTAAACTTAGTATATTAGTTAAACTCAGTACGTAATTTTGTTATCTTTACTTTTCATTTGAAACTTTGCGTTTCAACTAGAGTCACTTAGTAAACTCTTTCAAATGATTTAGATTTTGAAAGGCTAAGTTTTTCTGCTTTTAAACGTATGGTTTTATTCATTGTGGTCATAACCACAGCAATGTTTTTTAAGTAGATGTGGAATTATTCTTCAGTTGTGGATGACAGAGATTTCACATTTATAAATATGATAGAGAATGCTGAGGAACATTGCTCTTCATGCTGTAATTATTCCTTATACTTTACAATTTTCCTCTGTCTTCTTTCTCCTTGTTTGGATGTTGAAATAATCTAGGATTTTAAAATATTTTTGGTTGGCAGAAAAACCTCAAGTCTGACGTTTGTTCATGTTTGTTGATGAAGAGAGCCCCTTTCAGTGTGCCACTGTCCTCTCCATATTTCTTTGTGACGTGTCATTGTGTCTCAGAACATAGACGGCTTCTGTAATTGCTGTTGCAAATCCTTATAATACAAAATGATGCATTTCTGCTTGTCCTTAATGGAGTTGAACAAATCCCTTCCCTCTTTCCTAAGCTAGATCAACCCATTTACTATGTTGTTATCTAGAATTTAGGTTAATAATATACTCTGCATTCAGTACCACTTAGGGAATTAGAATCCTTCTAAACCCAGTGTACTGGTTTTTGTCAGTTACTTTGGTTGTTAAATTCTTTGGATTTAATGGAAAAAAATCCAGGAATGTAATTCTAGAAAAAAAAAAAAGCCTTTAGTCCCATTTGAAATGAGTTTTTTTAAAAAAAAGTATCTTGCCTTGCTGTTCCGAGGTTTGTGTTTTGGTTACATTTTGTGTGTCTAACGTGAAATTATATATTGCTGCAGTATTCCCCCTTTTACTACTCAGTGTGGAATGTAGGCTCAACTTGATCTCTCAGCAGTTGAGATGGAGAGAAATACTCTTTTTTGTATGTGGAACTGCTTAGTTGAGTTACCCGATTCTTGGAAATCTTGGAGTCATGCACATAGCTGTGTAGAGGACTGAGCCCAGCCTCCTATAGTGGCTCCTCAGTGGACAGCTCCCTTGTCTCCTCTGTGTAAACCTATGGGTAAAGGACACGGGACACCCATGACCGTAGTGACCCTGAACCCCTCTGCTCATCACCTCTAACATTCAGTGACCTCGTTCTGATTTAATTAAGCCAGAGGAAGATTGTTTGTTTTTGGTTTTGGCTTTTTAAAAATCTTGCTTCCATTCCTTGGCTTGGTTTGCAGAAGAATCTTGATTGCGTGGTGAGCATTTATAAGGGTTCTTGAAGGAGCTTCAGCCTTCAGCCCTTTTTTTCATGGTAATTATCACGCTCTGTATTAGATGCCCAATATAGGTTTTTTTTTGCTGCATCTTTAGATAAATTGTGACCATTGTGATGTTTTATCTCAATGTGTAGTCCTCCATGTCGTAGAAGACAGTGTTCTTTATGTTACTGTTACTGTGAGTAGGGAAATGAGCAAAAATTTTTTGATGTTGTCTAATACCCAAACCTCAAATGGTCATCCCCATTCCTTTTACCCTTTTGACCCTCCTCAACATGAAGTCAGAGAGGCCATGTTTGTTGGATTCTTGCAGGTTTTTGCACATTTGCACTTCAACAAATTGCCTCCTTAGGTAACTCCTTTTTTGAGACAAGGTGTTAGTCTAGTCCACACTGGTCCTGAACTCACTGTGTAGCCCAGGCTGTCCTTGATCTCACTCACAGGAGTCCTCCTGCCTCATCACCTAAATTCTGGGATTATGGGATTACAGGCATGAGCTGGCACACCACCCTTCATGGTACCGGGGAAACAGACTTACAAGGGCAAGCGCTCTTAACTGCTGAACTATTCCTGTAGTCCCGTGTAATTCATTTTTAACTTGTTTAATTTAGTATCCTGTAATCTAGTTTCTTTAAATTTTGAAGTTCAGTGTTAATAACTACATTAAAATTTGCTATCTTTTCTGAGCATATTTCAAGATGAACCTGCATATTTTACTAATATAATGAGCACAGTGTCCCGTCTTTTGACGAAGTACTGTCTTCTCTTTAACATTCTGAACTGTTTATATACTTGTGTGTCATTCCCAAAAAGAGAAAAATAGGTAAATGTAAAGCAAACCAGTTAGAATTTAAAATTATATTTGTAAACTAAACTGAGTAATTGTTTTGGAGACGGGGACTCATTCTATAGCTCTGGCTCTTCCTGAAGTCACCGTGTAGCCCAGGCTGTTCTTGCCGCCATTACAGGCACGAGCCGCCACACCTGACTGATGTGCTGCTGGGGAATCTTAACGCAGGGCCTTGTGCTTGCTAGGCAAGTGCTCTAGCCTCTGATACACCTCCAGTCTCAAATGTAGTGATCGTTAAGGTTTTTCATTTGTGTTTTGGGGCTCGATGTTGAAATTGCTTGCCTACTGATTCTTCCCCCCATTTTCTGATTTTATGTATGTATGCAGGTATTTATTTTTCTGGTGGGAATGGTGGTGGAACTTGTGACTTCTGCTGAGCTGCATCCCCCATCCTTACTTTATTTTCAGACAGTGTATTCATACCTTTCTTTTTACATTTAAATGTTTTATATAACAGAAATGCTGCTAACGTGCGGTTCGAGGCATATTTTACTCATTTTTTAGTTCAGTTATATGTGAACCTTCTAAGAAACTCTAGAATTTTACTATTGATGTTGCAGCTCAGACAGGTAAGGAGAGGGACAATATGCTCACTGCTGCTATTATCCTGAAGAACTTTCTAACCAAGAGTCATAGCATACATAACTTTGCGCCTTTCTTTGTTTCGGAACTGTATTATAGAGCAACGGAGGAGCAAAGCGGCAGAAGGTATCCCATCAGAATTATATAGCCTACCAAAAGCAGGTCATTCGGCGGAGTATGCGACATAGGAAAGTCCGTGGTGAGAAAGCACTTCTCGTGTCTGCTAATCAGACGCTAAAAGAATTGAAAATTCAGGTGAGGAAAATCTTAACATTTGTTCAAGCCGGCTTTGGACTTGCGAGGGCCTTTATGAATTTCTGGTTTCTGCCCCTATTATATATGTAGAAGCTTTCTTTCAAGTTGACATTTTAAACCTCTATCTGTTCTAATACTAAGCCATTGAAGCGGCTTTTTTATTTCAGAATAATGTACAAAGGATCCCCAAGTTAAAATAGATCTTTCTTTAAAAATTTGTAGTTTTCACAGTGGTAGAGAAGGTTTCTATGAAGTTCACAGTGATTTTTCTATTGTCAAACCTTGAATTTGGTCTGAGCAGTTTTCCAGTAATGAGAAATATTGAGAACTGTCCCACGTTAAGGTTGTTCTGGTATAATTATTCACTCACATTATGGTACTGTATTTTGTTTTTTTCTTTAGAACAACAGGTCTTTATTTAGAAAGAATGCAGAAAGGGGCGAGGGCTTCCACTGTTTAGGAGGGAATCCCCAGTGGGTTTCCCTCTCCCTGTATGGTTTTGTTTTGTTTTTTTTATGACCACCTAATTAGTATTTATCAGCATCTGCTGTTGCGTTTAAGGGAGTTTATAAAAAGAGAACCAGCTCTCTGGTAGCATGTTCACTAGCTGAGGTAGAAAGTCTCCTAGCCCAGTATTCTTGGTGTCAAGATTAATCCGTTGATAGGATTTTAGGTTATCTGTATCTTTCTTCATACAGTGGTGTTTTCTGAATTGCTAATAGAGTTTCACTTTCATCCCCTTTCTGCCTCCTGTTTATTGCAGAACAGTTCGTTGATTGCAATATAGGTATTGTGGAAATGCTTTGATATTGTTACTTCTTGTATCAGTACGAAAACGCTGTAAATGAGCATTTCATTGATGTGTCTCCAACCTAGGCACAAAATGCTGAGAAATTTCAAGATGTCCATGAAAAAAATTCTGGCCCCTGTTTCGTTAGTCACTGCGTGATATCCAAAAAGTTGACCAAGTCCCCCCTCTGTGCTACTTTTATGTGGCAGGGTTTACTAGTTGTGCATTTTTCTTGTTGCTGATATTTATCATTGTAATTGAGACAAAAGTACCGGCTTCCTTTGAGAGTGTTATGTGTTCCAGATTGTCCTGAGAACAGTATTTCCCTTGGTTGAACCCATGGGTCTGAAAATAAACGTATTGGCATAATATCTTCCCTCTGTTATTGTACCCTTTACATCTAAGAAGGTTGTTTTCTATCACCGGCTTTTTTGCCTGCCAGCGGTAAACCTTGAACATTCAAAACCTTTAAATTACAAAAAGAGCCCTGTGAATAAGGACATTTGAAAAAAGCCTGTGCTGCTCTTATTATGAACTACTATTTTTGAGGAATAAATCAGACGCCAGCAGAAATAACCTCTCCGTGTGGGAGCGTGTTACCTGCATGGGTGAGCTGCGCGAAGACAGCAGCTGTCCCAGTGGAGCCCAGGTGTGCGCTTCCTGGCTCTCCCTTTGCAGTGTCTCTCTCCTCTCCTCTCCCACTCCTGCTGCCGGGATCACTGCGAAGCATACACAATGAAAGAAACGGCAGCGGAATGTCATTTTCCCTTGCTCAGTGGCGTAGCTTTTAAGGCTTCAGCTAGATCTCACTGTGGTGCCTGGCAGCCTCCGTTGTATGGGAGTTTGTGGTGGGTATTGTGTGATCCTCAGTGGGTGGTAGTGGGTGCTTTTTTAAAAGGGTGCAATTCTTTTTTGTTTTTTGAATGTGTAATGGTTCCTTTCCTTTGTAGATACTTACCTACTTCCAAGTTAATAGGATGGTAACCTTTAACAAACTGTAAATGCTTGATTCTGTACATAATCACCATGTATATGATTGCTTGAAAACTTAAACTTGCTTAGCCTAATTATTCACCTACCAGTTCCATGGTGCCATGAATGAAATATAACTGATTTCCTGCAGAAGATGCTCAGTTTTAAATTACATTATTTGTGTTTTGTTTTGTGTCCTTACTCTGCCTGAGCACTATCCTGCTGAACTGCATCCTCAGCCCTGAAGTGCACTCTTTTCCCCTGAAAGGGCTTGGTGGTACCACTGTCTGTCCACAGACAGAGGCATTTGGCACGCAGGGTTGATGCCTGCCTCCTCTGGGGCCGCCCCACTCTGTATACCCAACACCAGGTTTTTCCCTGCTCCTGCTATGCCTCACAGGTCAGGAATGTGGCGCCCACTCCCCACGCTGACTTGTGTGTCTTGTTAATTACACTCAAGTGCCAGGGCTTGTGGAGTATGTACTCGGGCTTCCATGCCTTGCCTGGCTATTTCCTAGTTCTGAAATGGCTTCTTCTCCTTTGCTACCATTTTCTCATCTCCCATGAAACCTCTCCTTCCTTTGAAGCCATCTAGTACTCTGTAGGCATGAGCATTCATAGCCCAGTGCTTCCCCCCCCCCCCCCCCCCCCCCCCCCCCCCCCCCCCCCCCCCCCCCCCCCCCCCCCGCCACCCCCACCCCGGATTCCACCACCCTCTCTGGGGCAGTTACACCTTCCCCTCTGGTAAACCCCCTGCCGTGGGATTATTCAGGACTGTGTGTCCCATCCCTGCAATAGCATTAGACATTGAATGAATAACTCAGTAGTTACTGGGTGCATTTAAATGTCCTTAGCAGTGTGCCCAGAATACGGAGTGTGTACTCAGTGCTCACTTCCAGAGGCAATTGGTGTTTAGCAGTCGCTCAGGGCCATATAGAGACACTGAACATCCAGGGAAGCGAAGACGGGTTCCTGAATCCAGTCGTCTGTGCGTTGCCCATTTGGGGTCAGCACCTTTGTCTCTGTCTTCACTGCTCCCAGTTGCTGTCCCAGGGCTGAGTACCCGATGCTTTCTATGTTGGGCTGGGTTCTGAGGAGCTGGTTGCCACTACTAATTAATTAATTGCACATTCGAGACAGGCTTATTGCTGTATGAATTTTATTTATGACAGTAGTGCAGTCTGTACAGCTGGCCACAGAGGTCTGTGTAGTCATTCACTGCTCTAATTTTCAGGGGCTGATGTCTTTTTGAGAAGAATGTGGGGATCGGGGCCGGGTGCAAAGCTCAGCATGTTCAAGGCCCTGAGTTCCACCCCAGCACTTCTAAGTAAAGATGGCTGAGAGTGTAGCTGAGCAGTTAAAGTGCTTGCCCAGTAAGTGCAATACCCTGAGTGTGATTTCCCTAGTACTACATAAGCACACACCTGTTATGCCACCACTAGGGGAGGCTGAGACAGAAGGATTGCTATGAGTTGGAAATCAGCCAAGACTATACATAGTTCAGGACCAGCCTATCCTGCAGTGTAAGACCTTGCCTCAAAAAAAAAAACAAAAAACAAAAAACAAAACAAAACAAAAAAAAAAAAAAACACAGATAAGATTGATTCTGGCCCAGCAAGTTAGGGAAGTCACCATCGTTCTAGTCTCTGAAGCTTTTAGGCTCTGTTACACTTGTCTTTGGCTCTAAAGAATAGAATGTAGGGAAAGGAAGAAATCGGTTTTCCCATGTACCACGGATGTTAGGATAAAAGAAGACACATGGGCTAGAACACATATGATGATCATGTTGCTCAATTACAAAGCAAAATAAATCGTCTTAAAGTTGGTCTCCTGGTTTAGATTTAGAACACTAGGGCCTACTGCGTAGCTAGTGGTTACGGCCCTTGCTGGTCCCCAGCCCTGGTTTCATCCCCCAGCATAGAGTAGTAATACCTGGTCACAGTGGTGCATGCCCATAATCCCAGCACTCAGGAGGCTGGTGGGGATTGCTGTGAGTTGGAGGCCAGCCTGTTCTACAGAGTGATACCCCATGTCTGTGGGGGTAGAGCCATATTGTTGAGGGTACCACTGCTTACCTTTGTCTTTTTTGTTGTTGTAGAGAGAGTCTCTCACTGCAGTTTATCCTGGTTCTAAACTCATAGCAGTCCTTCTGCCTCATCCTCTCAAGTGCTGTAATTACAGGCGTGTGCTGCCATGCCTGCTTTATGTGGTGCTGGGAGATCAAATTCAGCGCCTTGCGCTTCCTAGGCAAGCACCGTAAATGCCGTGGTATTCCCCAGCCCCCACTGTTTGCCTTTTTACACCCAGCTCCTTGCAGAGATAATTACTATCTAGAAATGATAAAAATTGAAAAGACATTTAATAATTACACATAACAGCCTTTTGGAATTTATTCAGTTTAAGCATTTAGCCAGAATTAGGGTTCGACATGGCTTCTACCCTGAAGAGATTCTTTGATTTCTAAAGATATGATTCAGTCTTAAGAATATCTGGTGGTCATAAGGCTGTGATTACATAGTCTAGGCTACTTGTTAAAGAAGTAAAAATAGAATGGAGAAAGTGTGAAGAGGTTCCTGGTCAATTTAAGAATGAGATTTGGAGCCTGGGAATGGAGGGTGGCGGTGCTGACCGTTCTCCGTTCTCCGTCACCGGGGAGCAGAGCAGGAGGGTACGCTGGGGGGCCATTCTGACTTTGCCTCCTGTGGTTACCCCACTACCTCCCCCTGCCTTGGGAGGTGGGAAGAGGCAAAACAAAAGGATCTGTGTGTGTAATTGTTTCCCGTTCTTTACTTTCACTAGACCTCCTAAGGATGTTCCCAGCTCTGCCAGGGATTATAGGCTCAGTGGGAATGTAACAAGTAGGCTGACTGCAAACAGTAGTGTCTTTTGTCCTCTGAAGCCTTTTTATTTGTAATTTTTAGAATCTGTGCTTTTATTTATTCAGATGAGGATAGGTCTCAATATTTGGCTTTATACAGACTTTTCTTGGTTTTTGTTTTTCTCGTTTTTATATTGGCACAGATCATGCATGCATTTTCAGTTGCTCCTTTTGACCAGAATTTGTCAATTGATGGAAAGATATTAAGCGATGACTGTGCCACCCTCGGTACCCTTGGCGTCATTCCTGAATCTGTCATTTTATTAAAGGTAAGTAATAGCTGCTGAGGTTTTAAATGATAAAAATACTCCGCCCCCCACACCCCATGTGTAAATGAGGTGAAATGTGGTTAGAGGATGCTAGGATCTCCACCGGGAGCGAAGGACAGTTACCATGGTGAGCTCTGCTTGCTGAGCCTCAGGAGGCTTAGGAGACATCAAGACATCACTGGGTCTTGTTTTTGTTGCCACTGTGTGCTTAATGACAGCATATCAGCCACTGCCAGTACCCTGTGAGAAGATGAGTGAAGACTTCCAAGCAGGGCTTCCTGAGTGACCTGGCTCAATTTCCATGTCCTGAGTGGGTAGAGAGGTTATAGTCCCTGTGCCATGCTGAACCTCTCTCCACAGCTGCTAGGCTCCACTCCTGATTGAATCTCTGCTGTGTGGTCCATCTCTTCCAAGTACAGATGTTCCCTCCTTCATTTCCCCTCAGATTAGGAGGAACGGGGGAGGGAGTGTCCTCTCTCAGAGTGAAGATTGACTATTGCCCTAGGGGCAATAACTGGGTGTTTTTCTGGCCCGGGTGGGTAGCCTGGTCACTGGTCAATTTCTGTGTGCATGCACAAACTCCATCTATGTTGAGTGTGTGTATCTGTCTGTCCATCTGTAGATTTCTGTCATGCACATATGTACATATATACACACACATTTTTGTTCTTGACTAACTGGAAAGTCTGCCCTTAAAAAATGATTTAGGCATCCAGAGCTTTGAAATTCTGCCCCCTTCCCTAAACTGGGTAGAGGAGATCACATGATCAATGCAAATGAGTAACTCTTAATCTATATTTTAAAATCGTGTGTGTGTGTGTGTGTGTGTGTGTGTGTGTGTGTGTGTATCTTTTTTTTTTTTTTTTGAGACAGGGCCTGGCTCCAGGCTGCTCCTAAACTCCGGTCAGCCTTGTATTCACAGCAGTGCTCCTGCCTCAGCTTTCTGAGTGCTAATAAGATTACAGGCATACACCACCACACCTGGCATATGTGTTGCCTGGGAATTGGTCTCAGGGCCGTGCACTTTTGGTACAGTATTCTTAAACAAAAAATACTAAAATTTCAGTGAAGGTAGTAGCAGTTCTCATGACACTTGTTAAAAAATAATGGCAGACATGGTTATCCTTGCAAGACTGCTACTTCCAAGGCTGAAGCAGGAGGATTACAAGTTTGAGCCCAGCCTAGGCAACTTTGTATCTTAGCAATTCCCTATCTCAAAATCAGGAATAAAAAGGGCTGCAGATGTTGCTCAGTAACAGAGGAGTACTTGCCTTGTTGTCAGGTCCTGGGTAGGCTTAATCCCCAGTAATGCTGAGGGGGGTTAGGGAATGTAGATCGAGCCTTCTTCCCAGCCTCTGGATCAACAGAATTGCTTAATAATACCTCTGAGATCAGCTTCTGCTTTGTTCTTGGCTCAGGTTGAGGATCCCTTAGCTAATAGCTTTGGGACCACACCTGTTTTGGATTTCAAATTTTTGCCCATTTTGAAGTACTTGTATATGCAGTGTGAGATACCTTTTGCAAAAGACCTAAGTCTTAACACAAAATGCATGTGTTTTATACGCATTTGGAGTTAATTTTGTGCAATATTTTAACTGTGCCTGTTTTAGTTTCAGCTCATCATATGTGATATGTCTGATTTTCCACTGTGACATCATATGAAAACACAGAATTTCAGTTTAGGGGAGCGCAGCCTGTGCCAGCCAATCCAGCTAGAAGCTGTGTCACAAATACCAGAAAACCAGTGGCTTAGTGAGATTCTTGGTCAGGATATAGAAACTGGCTTTGGATTTACTAGACATTGGAGAAATTTTAGAACATTGGGGATTCTGGGACCTGATAAGCCTGGCTGCTCCTTCTAATCCTTTTTTTCTCTAGCCTCTTTGGTCAGATGGGCTCTCACAACTTGCAGAGGATGCTGCATAATGTGACAGAATGATTTTTCAGGTCTCCCACCCGTGAGGAAATGTTTCTCAAGCCCTCAAGCCCCCGTCTCCAAAGCTGATGCAGTGAAGTTAGGCCTAGTGCAGTGAAGCGCACCCATACTTAGCCCTGTAATGTAATATACACACACCCCATCCCAACACCTACCTACCTCTTGTTTTTTTTTCCTGGATTTCTAGGAACTTTGGTATGGTCTAGAAAACCTGCTGAGTTGCTGAATCTTCTGGCTAAAATCCTAGAAATAGCCCATCATGTTAAAGTACTCATAACATAGGTGGCAGCTGGAGCTGGGCCTGGTCATTGTCGTCTTCTGCCTTTGCCAGAAACTCACCATAAGCTCTGACTCTGCATGGAACTCTGCTCCAAAACAGATTTGTGTTTTGTTTGTGATTGTGAAAATGACAAAACAAGAATTATAATCGAAGTGATTGGGTTTTTTTTTTTTTTTTTTTTTTTTTTTTTTGAGACCGGGCTGGTGTTGGGCTCAGGACAATATGCCTGTCTTAGCCTCCTGAGTGCTGGGATTACAGGCGTGCGCCACCACGCCCAGCTTTATGTGGTGCTAAGGAATCAAACTCATGGACTTGGGCTTCCTAGGCAAGCGCGTTAACCACTGTGTCATTCCTCTAGCCCCTATAACCTAAGTGTTATCTTGAGAGACCATCTAACTAGGTGGTGCTACTAACATCTTCAGTCATGATTAAGGCAGTTTAATAACCCCAGAATATCTAGACTCTTAAAGAGACATTTTTGTACCTAAAGGTGTTTTTAGCAGGAAGAAAACAGTATCTTTTTTCCTGAGGCTTTTTGAGGTGAGTGGTCTGGCCTATATTGGCTGGACATCCACTGTAAAATCTAGCCATCACTGGTCATGCCATGACCTGAGTTCTCTGCTGGACAGGAGTCGTATTTGCTTTGTAGCAGTGTTAGTGTTCAACTCACGCACAAGCCAACTTCAGAGTGGCAAGTGAGTGGCCGGCCTCTTCTCTCCAGCTCCCACTCCCTCGTGGGTCTGAATTGTGTCCATTTGTTTTCTAGGCTGATGAACCAATTGCAGATTATGCTGCAATGGATGATGTCATGCAAGGTAAGGCCGAACTCACGGTAGGACTCTGTTAGCACAAGGTAGGGTCACAGAAACTGAAGCTTCAGTGCACAGTGCGCTTTCTTTTAGCCTTGGGGAAAAGCTATGTTGTTGAGGTGATTGTTCATTTACTTTAAGAATTCTTCAGAAGGTGAGAATGAGCCTGTTCTTTTGCCACCACGAGACTGCCCCGTCCCCTTCTCCTCATGTCCTGGCAGCCCTTGCCTTGCCTCTACATGGGAAGGAAAGTGATTCTTCTCCAGGGAAGAATTGGAGCACTTCAGGAAAACCTACATATATGGGCACCAGTTATTGATGCTCACCGCTGACCCTGAGCAGAACCCTGAGGCGGCCTTTTTAGTAGCACACTTACTTGGACAGCCAGGTCCATCAGACATGAGCACTGAGAATGGAGCCCAGACAGGTCAGTCGACAAACAGAAGAGGACATAGGACAGTAAGCTGTGGGAAAGACAGGCAAATAGCAAGTTTGCAGAAGCTGGGGTATTGCTTAATTAGCATGCTAAGTTTCCCATTACTACTTAAAGCCAAAACAGAAAATCAGAAAAGAATTCTTGGAACTAAACACTGATAACACTAATGGTCTGATAATATGGATAAAACTGCAGCACCAAGAGGACCCTACCAGTTGTGACACCTGCCTATGATCACAGCTACTCAGGAGGCTGAGGCAGGAGGATCACAAGTTTGAGGACAGCCTGCACACACAACCCAGCAAGAACTCAAGGGTAGAGCCTTTACCTAGTGTATGCTGGTCCTGGGTTCAGTCCCTAACAACACGAAACAGGGTGGGAGTGGTGAGGAGAGTGGAGACCCTGAGAGCGTGGAGACAGTGATGACCAGCTGAGAAAATCATCCTCACCCAGGCGACGCTGGGAGATCATCAGTTCCACTTGAGAGTTAACGTGGCCACGCTGTGTCTGTCCCACCATCACACCTTGGCTCTTTAATTCACTTGAGGGCCTCAGAGATCTCATGTGCCTACGTTTGGCTTGAGGACTTGCTATTGCACAAGAGGAAGCTTAGCACAGAACTCTGAAGTGTGGATCCTCCATAGGGCAGGATGCCTCAGAAGAGAGTAGAGGTTCCAGAGCAGTGTTGGGCAGCAGGCAGTGAGGACACCTGTCCTAGCCACAGTGGGGTTGCCGTCATGAAGAAAGGACAAATTGGAAGGGCTAGTGAATGCCAGGACGAAGCTTACACACCCCTGTAAATTTACACTTGAACTGAAGATAGGTAGTAGCCCTGGGTTTTCCAGGACCAGGAAGACTACAAAGTCAGAATAAGCAGAGCTTCCCAAGGGCTTTAGCTGCAGGCCTTCATCCATGGAGGCGGCAGTAACAGGGCTTAGGCCAGCACAGCAGCAGCAAAAGCTGGTCTGTCAGGAGTAGGCCCGGAGCCTCTGTGGCCTCAGAGGTGGGATGTGACAAAGCTAAAGTTTGTCTTTCATTGATGGAAGTTTTGTGATACTGTCTAAAATTACAGATAACAGTTTGAGCACATTATTTAGAACGAAGACTTACCTAATACTAGACAAAACTGCTGCTAGAGTCAAGTCACTTGTTATATATAGAATGTGGGAGTGGCAGGATGGGGAGGGGGAGTTGATCAGTTCATTCTCTAGGCTACTCTGAGAGTCATGCAGGGTGTGGAGTCTGGGCCAGTGGCTTGCCCCACCAGTATTTCTTAAATGCCTACAGAAATCACCATCAGATTAATGGCATTGGTAAGTTATTATTAGATGTGGCTAAGGTAATTAAAGGTTATTTTAAATTCTCCACCTCAAGGCATCGAAGTCATCTTAGTACTAACACGATAGTGTTCCCAATTTTAAAGACTTTTTTTCTTTCTCCAGTGTGTATGCCAGAAGAAGGATTTAAAGGTAAGTCACATTTGTCATGTTTTGTTCATGAATGTCAGAGTCATACTGTAATTTTCTATTAAAGTGAAGGCCATAATTTGATTTTAAAATTTAATTTGATCTCAGCCTCACGACTGAAATTAAATCTAGTTAGAGGCATTTTTTATTCAAACTTGTTCATCGTCACATGATCGCCGAGCCCCCGGAAGCAGCCCAAGTGTTGGGCCGCCCTTCTGCAGGCCACCCCTCACCCTCCAAGCTCTTCCTGCCGTGGGAGGTTGAAACATGGGCTCCTGGCAGCTCGAGCTTTCTGTGTAGACTTTGCCCAGCTCCTTCTATCAGGCCCTCTTATCAAAACAATTTGTTACGGAGACGCTTTAGTGTTAGCAGAAGTTAGTGAATTATGTCGGGTCTTATAAGAAAATTTGTTTCCTTAACATACTTAGAATTGAGAGAGATCTGTAGGCTGGGACCTCGGGTGGAGATGCAGCGGCGCCTGGTGCTGCGTTGCGGCCCTAGAGTTGTGCACCAGCACTAGTTGCTGATCCAGGAGAGGTGTTTTACATTACAGACTTAACTTGGCCACGCTGGTTCTTTGGGCCACCGCAGAGATCCAGAAGTCTGTGACAGGCAGCCTTTTTGCTGCAAATGAGTTTGAATTGAATATCAGGCATTCTTCACTAAAGCAACTGAGCAGCAAAGCCAGTGGTCTTAATAAAGTCTTCCTCCTGGGTGCCTCTCTATTGTCCACCTGGTACCACACAGTAACTCCTGGCATGGTCAAAACAAAGCAAACAGTTTCCCTATGAGAAATGGCTATCATACAAGAGCCTGGATCCCATGTGTATAGCCTGTGTGCAGTCACACACGGGGCACACATGGCTCTCAGCAGGAACGCGAGGTAGTTGGGAGCCAGAAGTGTGCCGAGCCTTCTCCTTTCAGTACCAAAGGGGCTGCTGTGTTCACTTACCACATTGGACATGCCTGTTGATGACGCACTCTGCGCAGATGGACCACATGACCCCCGCGCAGCTCACGGCTCTACCTGCCCGTGTGTTTCTTTCCTCAGGTACTGGTCTGCTTGGACACTAACCTTTGAACACTTGATGGCTGCTAAGAAACGACCAGAGGGGAAGAGGAATTTGACATGTTAGGGCATTAAAGCAAAGGCAGATACAGGAACTGCACAGTTCACACGACTCTTCTTCCAAAAGGCAAAAATGCATTCTGAAGTGACTGTCCCAAATGCCTTATGTTGAATAAAGCAGATTGCACTGATGGACGGCAGATTCGAAGGAAATGTTTCAGATTTTCTATTTGAGGGAGTGTGGGAGGGGCAGACGCGAGGCTGAGCAGCTTAGTGGCAGCGACAGTGAATCATGTTTACACATGAGATTTGTAGTCACGGGAGGGAGGAAGTCTCTGCTATTTCCTTGCTGGAGTTTCACCCCCGGCCGCACTGCTTCGTAAAGGACTTGTGTCCCACTACACGGGACAACATTCTGCTCTGAACGAAAGTGATTCTTTAAAGACATAACCTGCTTCTGTCTTTGACTCATGTTCTACTTTCAATAAAGCATGAAAGTGAAGAACTTCATTGTGGACAACTGTCTTCCCAGCTTGCCTGTCCGAGCCAGCTGCAGCATCCTTGCCGTGTGCACTGTGCCTCCGCGTTGGGTGGAGGAAGGGCACCACGTGTCCTGTAGCAAGCAAGGGCTGCATGTCACTTTGGGTTTCAAAGGCTTTATTCCTTGGTTTATTTCAGAAAAGATGGATGATGTGTATTACATGTAATAGCAGCTTCTGTCTGATAATCAAAGTTGGGAAATCAAATCTCCTTGGACATTTGAAAAAGCTGAGCATATTATCAGAGGAGTATGTTGGACTGGCATGCAAACAGGGCTTTATAAAGTTTGTCTCTGGTCCACTACATGGATCACACTTCTCTTTTTGAAAGTGGTCACCTGATGCCCAGAAAGTATCTTTCAGATCACTTTGGAGTGGGAGGGAAAAAAATGTATGAATGGGGTGTGTTCTTTTATCCAA
The DNA here is from genome assembly GCA_004027205.1 of Ctenodactylus gundi. NCBI lineage: Eukaryota > Metazoa > Chordata > Mammalia > Rodentia > Ctenodactylidae > Ctenodactylus > Ctenodactylus gundi. Next base: position 186,380 of record PVKB01003114.1, read on the forward strand.
TTCAGGATTAGTCTTATTAGCAATAAATAATCAGAGTAGTTATTTTTACAAAATGATTTTTCCGGGCCTAGTGGTACACGACTGTAATTTTAGTACTGTGGGAGGCTAAGGCAGAAGGATAATAGGTTCAAGCTTAGCCTAGTTGTTTTAGCAGAAGGCTTTTCTCAAAATTAAAATGGCTGGGGGTGTAGCTCTGTGTGAAAATATTTTAAATGCAACTTACGGCTGGATTTCTTTGTAATTTTTTTCCTTTGCCCTCTATTGAGTGTGTTTGAGTTTGTAGTCTGGATGCTGACACAGGCACATCTTTGAGTTTTTTCTTGACCTCACATTGGTGACAGGCACTTTCCCCCTGCTTTTTTTTTTTTTAAATCTAAACTCAGATGATGCAGGAGGCAGATTTCAACTTGAGTACCAGTAGTAACCTTAGCATCCTGTTTGAATTGCTTTTTATCAGAATAAATAAGGCTGTTAGGTATAATTCTAACTGGTGGCTAATGTTTCCTCTTTGTGTTCGCAATGTATTGAGTCCTCCTCTGCCCCCCACGTGGGCATTTAATGAGCATGTGTGGATCACTGAGAGCTGCTGTGCACAGCTTCCTTAAAGCCATTCTAGCTGACATGGAAAGACCTTGTCTAAACAGGAACCTTGGGTGTTAGGAGCAGCGCTGCTTCCACTTGAAAGTGCCTGGTGCTCATCTTGAGGTCAGTCCAGGGAAGGGCTTACCTTGTGGGTAAGCCCTTGTGGGTAGCCAATCCTGATTTTTTAGATCTCAGGCTTGCTTGACTCCAAAGAAATGAAGCTGGAGTCTGAAAGCGCTAACAGAGTGATGTGTTCTTTCCCAGGGCAAAGGCTTGTTCATTTTTTTTCTGGGGCTGTAAAACAGCTCAGGAATTAAAGCACCTGCCTAGTAAGCTGTAAACCCTGGACGCCTTCCCCACACCACAGAAGTACATGGTACCAGCCTGGGCTGCAGAATGAGACCCTGCCTCAAAAAGAAAAGAATTTCCTTGGGGTGCCTATGGTTTGGCCCATTGGCTGGATGTGTCAGTCTTTCGGGATGATAGAGCTAGTCTAGGTCCTCTCTCCTGTACTGGCTGTTCTGAAAGGTGTGGTGTAGGTAGGTTAGGTCCAGAATAGGATGTATTGCTCCAGGGGTTGGAAGAAGCTGGAATCTGCATCTGCTCTGGATTGTAGCCTTTGTTGCACCCGCATATGAGTTAGTAAGGAGAGAAGGAGAGAGAGAGACTGTGTGTGTGCGCGCGCACACATACGTATGTACGTACTTAGCTGCAACTTTGTACAGGGAAGCAAGCCGAAGGATAGCCTCAGCCCCCATTCTCTGTTTACAAGTAGGTGAAGTCCACTTCTCTTCTGGACTGTGACTACAATAACGTGTGGTCTGTCCCTGCTTTTTTAGCCCAGCATCCTGAAGATACTAGAAAGCCTGTGTCTCCCCTCCTTTTATCTGGCAATTTATTCCCACACGAATCTGTGACATTCCATTCTTGGACTGATTGTTGCCGAAAGTGTGGGTTGCCTTTTGGTGTCTTCATGCCCTGTTTTTTTTTTTTTTTTTTTTTGTGACCTTTACTGTTTAGAATTACTATTACCTTTCTGGCAAATTAAAATGATAGTGTCTCCTTGTTTTTGTGGGATCATAATCCAGCATGAGTTTTTTGTCCTTTCAAACAGCCAGTCATTGTTGAGGTAATACATGTGCTGGTCAGATCCTCATTAATATTAGAATCTAATCATTGGGGCTGGCATCGTACCTTTGCAGTTAAGGCACTTGTCTAAAAAAGTGCAAGTCCCTGGGCTTGATTCCCCAGCACCTGGGAGGCTCAGGCAGGAGGACTGCTGTGACCAGCCTGAATACAGAAGGAACCCCTGTCTTACAGAAAACAAACAAACAAACAAACAAAAAAACCATCCTGGTTGAATTGAACATCCTGCTTTAAATAACCATGATGACTCTAAACAAAAGTGTTGGAGTGAACTGAACAGGAAAGCCTGTCTTTGTGTTCTGTACCCCGGCAGGCCCCCCTTGAGCACACCACAGGTTCAATATGCAAGGTGCCGGGGGGGGGGGGGGGGGGGGGGGGGGGGGGGGGGGGGGGGGGCAGCTGAGAAGCACCGCCTTCACTTGAAAAAGTCACCCTGGTCTCAGCACCCACCTCTCCCCTGGTGAGGCACAGGCCAGGAAAGGTAACGTCCTCGCTCCCGGGATAATGTATGGGTGGAAATACTGGCTGGGGGCCTGATGGTCAACATTGACGGCCTTCATTAAGTTCCAAGTTACTAACAGTTCCAGTAGACACCACTTTAAACAGCCTTCTCCTTTGGCAGCAGGTCTTTGCCAAGTCCTATGTTCTGATGAAGCACACAGTCCTGAGACACAGGAGGCCACCCCTGTCCCAGTTGCCCCAGTCTCCAGTGGCTTTTCTTAGCCTGCTGCTAAGTTCCCTTGGCTTCTGCACAGCCCAGCCCTTGAGCAGCACATACACTCGGAGAGGCACTCACTGTACGGTCTTAGAAGCTCTGCCACCTGTGTCCAGATGGAAACAATGCGAAGTTACTTTAGCCTGGCTTTATGTCCTTCCTCATCTCTGAGCTGTGGATCATCTTGCGAACCCTCCCGTGCCAGACAGCAACAGTGCATCCTACCAGGTAAAAAGGCTAGAACGCCGTTACTGTCCTCAGGCTTCCCAGGAAGCCTGGCATCTTGACGCAAGTCCCTAACGAGCTGTCTCGTGGCCCCACAGTGAATGTCCCCAGAGCCCCTCCATGAGAACTTCAGAGCACAGCTCTTGCTCAGAGTTCTTCCAGACCATCACTGGACTGATGCCCGTGTCCAGTTTTGATGCCTGAATTTCCCAGGCCCTTAAGGATGGTAAAACCAGCGTTCAGAAGGAAGTCTGCTTGAAAGTTTATTTTCAGAATCCATTTAAAAGGTGTTTGAAACACCTTTGGAATGCATGAAGACTGATGCCTTTGTGATGGACGGTTCCTGCCCCAGAGGGCCAACTTCGGTTGTTTTGATTGTCATTGCCAAGAACAGATTGCTGGAGTCTCAGTGGCAGGGCCACACAGGTACCGAGTCGGGTCATGAGCCAGTGCCAAATCCCATATCCAGTACTTGCGGCTCCCTCCTGGTCAGAAAATCATGTTTTCATTGCTTGTTTGCGTGTGGATGTGGAATGAATAATAATGTTCAGGGGTAGAGGACACAAAACAGGTATTTCTAGTGTGTCTCCCATCCTTCAACAGGAGGACCTCAGAACTAGTTTATCAAGTTAACATACCACATTGTTAACCATGGGACATATGTATGGTAAAGTTTAAGTATTCTGTGTATCACTAGATGTTAGGAAGGAGGTGGCAGGATTTGCCAAGAGACGGAAAGGTGCCTTTGGATCTGTGACCTGGCTTTTTCTTGACCTCTTCACTGGAGGCAAACGTTAGGCTGCTGTACAAGTGGATTCTCTTTCCCAGTGGGCTGTTCATCATCCCTCTCATGGGGTGAGTATATACTCTTTCATGAGGTTGTCTACGTGCCCTGGATTTATCCTGAGAGTTTGTTCACCACAATTGCTGTATTGATCTTAGCATCATCTGTTACCCCCTTCTGCTCCCCACCACGACATACTCAGGAAAAAAAGGGTGAAAGACCCTTGCCTTCTAGGCTTGGATAAAGCTTTCTTAGACCTGAGCCTTTGAAGCCAGTGCCTTTCCAGTGGCTGGGTTGACTGCACAGATTCCAGATCTGTGTTGGTGCTGCCAGGCCAAGTAGGCCGGGAGCCACGGGAGGAGGGAAATACTGGAAGCCAAAGGTCCACGCAGCCACTGCCTGCGTGGGTGGGACTGTCACCAGCTGGCACACTGGCCTACATAATCCTATCAGAAGTTTCTTCCCTACCCCATTCCTCGCTGTTGGGTGATTTGTAACCAAGGCTACCCCCGGCTGTAGCTAGCAACCAGCTAGTTTTATGATCCTGGATAAGTCTGTTTCTATTTAGGCAGAACAGGGAGTCGGATGTTCGGAAACTGTCAAGCACAGACTCAGCAGGAGGAGACACTGTGGCCTGGTGGCTTCTCTGCCACCTCTTCCACAGTGACCCATTCCCTGGAGGATGGTCCAGGGGGAACATTTGGAAAGTGACCCAACAGGCCTGCCTCTCAGGGCTCAGGTCATGCCACCAGTCACCTCTGGTGGGTACCTGGAGCTTTTGTAGGGTCGTTGGAGCTCTGCAGCATGTCACTGGTTTTCTGGATGAGGTGTTTTAACTAGAGTTCTATATTTTTTATTTTTTAATTTTTTCCAACTCCAAACGAGTATTAGGGCTGGGCTGCATTTTGTCTGTACCTAAAACTGCCCATCTCACAAAATGAATGAGCCTAGGTTGTTCACCATGGATAGAGCTCCCTGGGAGGAGTGCTCTGGTCACCTGATTCTCCACTGTGGACCCACGGTGTTCTCAGCAGGGGGGTGGGGAAAGGAACATTCCAGAATCCCCTAGAGCTTCAGTGGCAGTGAGACCCCTGTGAGAGAGCTCCTGCTAGGATTTGGCCAGAGCTGTTCTCACCTTTTTGTTTTTCTCCTTTGTCCTCAAAACAGGCACTTCCTGTATTTTTACCCATGACCCACAAACCTATAGCTCAAGAGTAGGTTCCCCAGAGCTGCGCCCCCTGCCCTGTCCACAGCATCAGCTTGGCAGCCTTCCACCCGACAGCCTGCGGTCCTCTGACAGTCCTCAGTCAGTCCTGGGGCTGGCTCCACTAATTTGGACTTAGGCATCTCCTCCTGCTATGGGCTCTAGGGGCCAGTCACTGGCCCTGCTTTCCCCCCTTTGATCTGGCTGGGGAGCACTGGCATAGGTAGGAAACTGTCTCATTTCAGGACCACCCTCCTGTCCCCTGCTGCCTTGAGCATCATTCAGCTGGGCCACGCACATCTTTGTTCTCCAGTCTTCTGAGATGTCAGAATTTTTGAAGCCAGCTTTCATTTGTCAGCAATTGGAAAGGCAGGGGTGGTGGCTGGGTCGCAGCGTATTAAGTGTTTAAGAAAGAGAAGGCTTGTGCCCAGGGGCAGCCATGCGTGAGTGGTCAGTCCTGAGTGGTTTGGATGGAAATAGGACAAAGAAAGCGAAGCTCCAGGGCCCACGTCCAGTCTTCCTTCAGTAGCCAGGCGCCGTGCCAGGCCCCACACCCAGCCCGCTGTGACACGTGTTTCCTCCTCCCCAGGGTCCTTGGCAGCCTCAGAATCGTGCCCTCCAGGACACAAGAGATTGTAATCTTGTTGAGATATTCTATAAAGGAAAAAAATGCGGTGATTGTAAAGGTGCTTGGTTATAAAGAACAAGGCCTGGCACAGAGCAGCCTTCAGTCTGCTCGGGCATCACTGGCTACACTTAGCACTCCCTCCCCACAGGAGCTGGCCTTTGGGTGACCGCTCCAGATCCTGGAAGGGTAAGGACCATGGGCGAGTCACAGCTAAACTTGGTTGGGTGCATTTCCCTCCCTTCCCCACCAGGTGTGTCCACTCACAGGCTGCACAGGACCATTAGCATGACCTTCCTTGTCAACCCTGGGGAGGCCGTGGTCTCTTTGTCGTGGCACAGAGGACGAATCCTCTTTGGGGAAAAAGGGAATCAGAAGAGTCACAGGCGTTCTGCTTAGAAATGAAGCTTCAGTCCAGTCAGTTCACTATACAAAACAAAAAACAAAGGAAGGGTGCCTTCTGGAATTCAGACGTCCTAGGTGGGGGAGGCCTGCCAGTGCGTGCTGCCCTCCCAGGGTCTGCCGGTGCTCTGGTCCCTTCCCAAATAGTATTTATCTTGTCAAGCATCTCCTGGCCCAGAGGTTTGCAGAACCACACAGCCCATTCCCCATCGTTCCCAGAAGGGCCTTGGCCAACCTTGGTCACTTCTTTTTACAGCTTTGAGCCAATTGTGTAGTCTTGTCATATTCCTAGGCAGGAAATGAAAGGGCCCCAGGGGGTGGCATCGGTCCACAGCCAGCAGGTGATGCTCCAGGGGTCTTGTTCCTGAACCTGAGCGTCTTCCTCCTCCTGTCCTAACAGCTTGCCATTTTCTACCAGTTCTCTAGGTAACTAACTCAGTGGCAGAGCACGTGCCTACCATGCATGAAGCCCTTTAGTCCCCTGTCACATGACAGCGTGTGTGTGTGTGCGCGTGCGCGCATTGCAGCAGATGCAGGAGCTCAGGCCCAAACTGGCCGGATTGGAGCACGCAACAGTGGGCCTCTCCCATGTCCTTAGGAGTTGCAGACGCGCACCTAGCGGGAAAGGGGCCCTGGAGGAAGGGCCTCACACCGGAGAAGCACCTGCTTAGTCTCTACTTCCTGAGCCCCTTTCCCGCGTGTTGGGGGTGGGATGGTGCATTTCCTGCTACTCCATCTTGAATCTCTTCTCCCTCCCTGCAGGAGTCCTAGCCAGGAGCCAGGAGCCTGGTTCCCTGCCCCGGTGGGCTGAACCCCTGGCCTGAACGCAGGTCTGTTGCAAGAGATCTTTTCCTTAAGGAAATGCAGTCCCTGTGGCTGGGCAGGTGGGGTCTGACAGTCACTGTATTAAGCATACAGCAGCTGCCCAATGAATAACACTAATTACATAAGGGAGTCCTTTTTGGTATCCCCAAGGCCTATCTTGGAACTTGGAGAACCAAGAACAGCTTGACCACACATTCCAAACGGTTGGTGAGGTGGGCATCAGTACTCCGCTTGTAGCCTGTTTCCCCAGTTAGGAGAACAACGAGGGGAGACCCGGAGATCCCGAAGGAGTGTTCTGTGACTGGTCACGATCTCCGGGCCACTAGCCGTGCCTCGTCGCACTGTCCCCACAGGTGTCGCCTCGTGTGCACGCTGCTTGCTCCCTCTGGGGTGGTGGGGGTGGGGGATCAACCCCAGTGGAGAACACAGAAAGGTGTTTGCTTGTGCCTGAGTGGGCAGCCAGCTCTGGGCGCTGCGGCCCTGCAGGAGGAGGTGGGTGGATCCGGTTGCTCTGTGACCTTGGCTGGTCTCTTCTCATCCTTGATCGCAGAGGTCAGTCCGCTGTAGTCTCAGCCGCCCTTCCCGCTGGGGTCCACTTGTCCTGAGCTCACCTTCCCCCTGCTCCCCCTTCCCCCTGCCTGCGGCTGACCCCTCGGACGAGCGGGGAGCGGGGGCGAGTCCAGGGCGGTCAGGCAGCCGCCACGGGGCTTGCGGGGCCAGCCCCCAGCTGAGCCCTATGCCCCTGCTTCCTTCCTCGCCTCACTAGGCAAGCCCAGCTCTTGGGTGGCAGGCACGTCCCGTCCCTCGCATCGCCTGTCACCCCACCCGTGCCCCACAAGTTCCTCCTCGTCCCCTGGGAGCGCGGCTGTTGGCACGAGAGCGCAGGAGCGGCTGCCGTCGGGCTGTGTAACCCCGAGCCGCTGCCTGCCCGTCTCTGGTCTTCAGTTTACCCACCTGTGAGATGGGGGCGCAGAGCGCCCACGGCTGGCACCCGCGGACCGGGACGCGCGCGGGGAGGCGGCGCTCGGCGGTCATGTGACGCCCCTCCCGAGCTGCGGCGGCGGCGGCGAGCGTCCGGCAGAGCTGCAGCGGCCGCCGCGGCAGCGGACTGCGAGCCCGGGACGCCCGGCCCAGGCCCGCGGGGAGTGCGCCGCCGGCGACCTTGCGGCGGGGACGGGCCCACGCGCCCGGGCCCTCGGCGGCGGCCGGACCGCGCGGGCGCGGAGCCAGGTCGGAGGGCGCGGGAGGGGCGGGCGCGGCGGGCGGTGGGGGCGGCGCGGGCCCGGAGACCCCGTCGCTGCCCGGTGCGGGTCCCACCCCGAGTGGGCGGGTGCCGAGTGTCGCGGTCGCTCACGCTGAGGAGGGGGCGCTTTGGATTTCGGGAGGGTCTGCGGGGAATTGGGCGCGTTTCGTCCATCCCGGGGAGGGGCCGCCCCAGCAGATGCCCCAGGGGTGGCGCCGGGTCTTCCGTGCCAGGAAGTGGGGATCCTCGGGCCCGCGGACGCTGAGCTGGGCGACGGGCGGAGTCCTTGCCCCTCCAGGGGTGGAGCGCCCCCCACCCCCGTCCCTGACCCCGGAGGGCAGGGCGCGGGCGTCACGCGTCAGGCGCCCCTGTCTCTCCCCTGACTGGGCAGGATCAGCCGGTCCTTGAACCCTGCAGATGCTTGGTTTCGGGGATCAGGAAAGAAGCCTGGTATCCCCAACGCGTATGCGCGCACACACACAACCACAACACACCCGAACCCGGGGGGTGAGTGGTACCCACGTCCGCCCCAACCAGAGTTTGACCCCGGAGTCCTTGGTAAAGTCGTAACACAGGCCTGGTGGGGGATTCAGGAAGGGCACCCCACTACTCACGGGGCACACTGGCTTCTATTCCTGGCCTGGACCTCCCCTACAAGGGTCAGAGTCCAGGTGGCGGGCAGGAGGGTGCTGGGCGAAGCCAGCCGGGTGAGAAGTGGGGGAGAGGGGCAAAGGGAGCTGGTGAGAAGGTGCCGCGTCCTCCAAGCAGGAGCCGGGGCTCCCCGCCCCACCCCCACCCCTGCACCTGGCAGTGCCCGTGCTTCCTGAGCATCCTGGGGAAAGAAGCTTGGCCCGAGGCGGCGGCTCCCAGTCTCCTAGTCAGTGCAAGAGAACTGGGGCCACAGGTGCCCCTGAAGGGCATCGAGACTGCCCACACAGCCCTGGGTAGCGGTTGGGGTGACTGTCAGACCCTGATGGCCCCGGGGTTCACCTGCCAGCAGGATCTTAGCCTGACTTCGAGGTTCCCCCCAGGCCCTTTCAGTTGTAGGGCCTGGGCGTAGGTGGGCGCAAGGACCCCAGGCCAGGGTCATGAGTTCTCAGCCAGCTCGAGCACCTTACCTAGGTACAGCAGCCTTCCAAGGCAGGTGCTGAACCCTCCATGGTACAGACGAGGAAACTGAGGCTGAGGGAGGTGGTGCTGACTGACGTCACTGAGCTGCCTTCCATCCCGGCCAGAGTCACAGCTCTTCACCTGCTGATCCAGGGTGGAGACCCTGGGTAGTGGAGACTGGCTCCCCTTGGCTACATTGTGCTGGGGGGAATGGCTGACTCTGGATGGAGGTGGGGAGAGGGGACAGGTGGGGAGAAGGCTCAGACCCCACACGCTTGGCTGTCCCTTCCTGTGGCCACAATATGGCCCCACCCGCAGCCCTTCCTGGCTCACTGCTTTTCTTGGGCAAAGCCCTCTCCTACCCTCACCATGGAACCCTCCTGGCAGAGTCCCGGGATATTCCCGCCCTGGTTCTCACTGTCCTCCACCCCCAGGATACAGTAGGATTCTTCCATGGCCTCTTGAAACTCACAAGTCTTTTTTTCTGCCTTAGGTGAGGGGCCTGTGCTGCTCTGACCATAGGCACCCCCAGCAGGGTCTGCACAGGCATGGGGTAGGGGACCCCTGAAACCCTCCCCTCTGCCTGCCCTGCTGTCAATTTACAAGACCCAGTAGCCCTTCGAGGACTCCTGGGGCAGGTCTGTCTCCCACACCACCTGTCTGTCTACAGAGCCTTTGTCCTGGCTGTCACGCTGCCGAGCAGCCAACATGCCGCACGAACAGCCAAGACCCAAGGACACAGCCAGACACAGATGTAAACATGGCTTGACTCACAAGTGCCCTGAGACCCAGACATGGGGCACACAGGCCAAGCCCCGCACCCGGCTCTGCTCGACATCGCCCAGGAGGCTCTCCATGCAGGTGTGGCCACTGTACACACACAGATGAGGGGTTGTCTGCGGGGGGGAGAAAGCCCTTTTCTGGCCAGGATCTGAGTCCATGGCCTTCTCCAGTGCATACATGATTCCTGCATGTGCAGCAGAGAACGTGAGGAGGCCCCATGCCCTTAGCCAACCTGGTAGACATGCGCGTATGCCCACCTACACCCGGGCCACCATGGGTGCATGCACTCGTGGGTTACATCAGCTTCCTGCGTGTGGGATGCAAATGCCTCCTCCTGGGGTGTGGCCCAGGCCCTGTGAACAACCCCAGCAAAGCCCCACGGGCTCTCTTATTTTCTTTCTCTCTTGTTTTGAGACAAGGCCTCGCTCTGTGGCCCAGGCTGGTCCTGAACTCACTGTGGAGCCCAGGCTGGCCTTGGACTCAAAGCAATCCTCCTGCCTCAGCCTCCTGAGTGCTGGGATTGTAGGTGTATGCCACCACACCCAGTTTATATGGTGCTGGGGAATCAAACTAGAGAGTGCTTAGTGCTAGGCAAACACTTTAACTGTTGAGCCATTCCTCCAGCCTCCACACCTGGCTGATTTTCATGTAGTGCAGGGGAATCGAATCCAGGGCCTTGCACAGGCTAAGCTACACCCCTCCCTGCTGTCTACTCTGTATAACCCCAGTTCAGCTGAGCACTTGTGGGAAGTTGCCTGGTTCTTCTCTCTCCATGGATGCTTCTGTGAGCAGACATGGGCCCCAGCACACACACTTGCAGGGCAGTCACAGAGCCCCTCCCCAGGGCTGCCAAGGCCACTTCACAGGTCCCTTCCAAGGCAGGACACACCCCAGCACGGGTTCTAAGCAGCCCTGGGTTTTCTTTGCTGCTTTTACCAGATGCCTGGCCAAGCCCTGGTTTTTGCTCAGCACTCCCAGCAAGGCTGGGACCAGCTGGTGTGATTGGAGGGGAACCTCGGAGCTGTCCGTCCATCTCCTCACGTGTCAGAGCTCCTACCAGGCTGGGCCCTGGCATCCTGGCTGCACCTCTTGGGTATTGGCACTGGAGGGAAGATGCTGGTGAGAGGACTCCTGGGGCAGGAGGTCACTGAAGCCACCTCCAGGGCAGGTGGGCACAGGGGGCCTTGGCGCCATAAGGCTCACCTTTGCCCAGCCTGGCTAGAGCACTGATTCTCAGCCCCAGCCTGGCCCTGCTTCTGGTTGGCTCTGTGGCCCAGGCAAATCGTTTTCCCTCTCTAGGCCCATGTCCAGCTCTGAGAGGCAGCTTAGCACAGCTGGGAAGTCAGGAAAGCCAGGTGTGAGGTGGCAGTCCCCTGCCAGTAAGGGAAGTCAGCTTGGCTCAGCTGGGCAGTGTGGTACCAGGGGCCTCTGGCCAAGGACTCCTGCAGCCTGGAAACCCCAGCTCACACTAGGTCAGTCAGCGATGGCCCAGCAGGGAACTTCCTGGAGCAGCCACCTGAGGTCAGCCCCAGGAAAAGGGGGACCCGAAGGCAGGGCTATCATTGTAGTTTACATCTGTGAATATTTTTATCCTTCAAAACGTGCTCTATTTTTAGGGCTAAAGACTGGCACTTGCAGTTAGTGACTCAGAGAGGAGGAAATGGAAAGAGACAGAGGGGTGCTGGTGGGAGACACCCCAAAACAGGAGGGTCTAATTGGAAGGCCTGCCTTCCCTGTGGGAAGAAAGGAAACAAAACTTGTGATCTTTGTGCTGCGTGCCAGCGCAGTGCAGGAGACCTTGGCTGCGTGCTCACTAAACATGTCATGATCATGCCACATATCCCCGAGACCGTGACAGGCAGTAGGGACAGAGCTGGCTGGCAGTGACATCCTTCCGTCCCTGCCAAAGCCGGCTGGTATGTGCTACTGTGACTGTTGCCTGCGTGGGGGTAATACAGACAGGTGTGGTACAGCATGCTTCAAAGACACCACGTGACTTGTCCGCTCTGCTAGTAAATCCGGCGCACGTGGGGCTTCTCTCTCCTGGGTCACCTGTTGGAGAAAGCAGACCTGAGTTTGAATTTTTTGTTTCAACCTGGGGCGAGTTAGTCTATCTCTTTATATGCAAAGCTGGGATCATAGTTCCTACCTGATGGTGTTTTGCAGTGCCAGGATTGAACTCAAGGCCTTTGTACTAAGCTGCATTCCCAACTCTTAAAAAAAAAAGTTGTGCTTTTTTAAAAAAAAAAAAAATTTTGAGACAGGGTCTCACCAAGCCATTAAATTGCCTACATTGGACCTGAATTTGCAACTCTCCTGCCTCAGCCATCCAGAGGGCTGGGATTACAGGCATGGGTCACCATGGCTGGTGCTTTCTTTAGAGGATTAGAAAGACTAATGTGTGTCTCAGGAGAACACTTCATGAGTGCGAGCAAGGCCTTGAGTTGGAGCCCAAACTAGAAAAAATTAGGCAAATGGCAAATACCTAGGGTGGTGTCTGGCTCACCATGGGCATTTGTCTAGGATTTTTGTTTGTTCATTTAGTTTTGTTTTGTTGTGTGTGTGTGTGAGAGAGAGAGAGAGAGAGAGAGAGAGAGAGAGAGAGAGAGAGAGCATGCATCACAGGAAATGAACCCAGGACTTTGTGCATGTTGGGCAAGTACTCTTATTCTAAGTACCTGCTGCCTGGTTCTTAAAGGACGTGGACTCAGAATCATCTAGTATCCAAGGTCAGCCAGGTATGTTTTAGTATGCTAATAATCCTTGCATTCTGGGAGGCTGATGCAGGAAGATCCCAAGTTCAAGTCCAGCCAGGACAACTTAGGGAGACCCTAAAATAAAAAGAATCTGGAGATGAGTCAGTGCAATGGCCCTGAGTTCAGACCCCAGGATCACACACACACACACACACACACACACACACGCAGAGAGAGAGAGAGAGAGAGAGAGAGAGAGAGAGAGAGAGAGAGAGAGAAAAGGGAAGACTCTACAGTTAGTCTCTGTTGTGTAACTGTGTGACTTTGGCCAAGTCGTTAACCCTCTCTGACTTCGTACCCTCCTCCACAGACGGAGGATGTCGAGGCTGTGTTTGCCTACTGACAAGTGTTGTGTATGAGGATCAGACCTCATGACTGAAAGCTGCTTTGAGCAACACAGAGCTGTACTCAGAGAAAAATGCAGAAATGCGCAGAAGGGAAAACAAACACCAGAAGAATCTGGAGAAAAACCTTCTAAAATAACTTCAAATTTTTCTTTACAGAAAGAAAAGAAAATAAGCTTTTTCTTCAGCATTCTGGGGTAATGAGAATCTTCTGCCCTCACTGCCCAGGTCCAGGGCAGTGGGCGATGGGTAGCTGCCCCCGGGGAGGAGTTAGTGCTGGCACGTAGTAGCTGTTCAGTCAATGGCAGTGTGATCGTTGGTGCAGTCACGAGTTGCGTAGTGAGGAGTGAAGGCTTCCGAGTGGTGTGGCACACGGCAGGGTGGGCAAAGGCTCGGAAGTGGCGGGCAGGAAGCTGGTTTGGTGTCATTGGAATGTGGCATGGGTGAACTGAATCAGTTCATTAAGTACCTTGAGTGCCAAGCTGAGGGGTGTGCGTATCCCCAGAGCCACTGGGGGCAGAACAGGGCTGCCTGGCCAGGCCCCCAGCCAGGACAAGGAGCAGCATGGCGCCGTGTCCTGCCCTGCCTCTGCGCGTGTCTTCTTGGGCCGCGTCTACATGCACAGGCAGAGGAGCAGCTCCCGCAGCTCCCCTCCCGGGGAGCGTCAGCCCCTCCGAGAGCTAGTGGCTGGCATGAGTGGAGCTGTGCTGTGACCTGTGGAAGAGGTCAGGGCCTTGTGTGTCCCTCCGCCAGCACATATGTGCCGATGGCCCTGCCGCACCGCTGCAGACCGTGGCCTGGCTCCTCCATGTGCCTCTGAGGCCCGGGTAGGCGCAGCGGCCACCTTTGCGGTTTGACGCCAATTAGCCGAGTTGGTGGCTGTGTTGTGAGCCTCAGGTGTGCTGGTCCCTGGAGAGCCGTGGTGTTTCTTGCAACTGCCGTTCCCCTGGCTGCCCTGAGAATTCAGGACTGTTGGTGAGGTGTAGGGGAACAGTGGGTCAGAGTCAGACTTCTGGGCCACATGAGAGGTTGTGAGTTCCTTGAGGCCACGTGAGCCACATGCTTGGTGCAGCTGGGCTGCTGGGGAAAGGGAGGGAAAGGCAGAGCTGACGCCAAGGGGTTTCGGCTACCTGCTCAACTCCCGACCCCCAGGCCCGAGTCTGTGAGAAAATGGGGCTCCTTACCAGGCCATGGCAAGTCCTCCCCATGCCCTGGCTGCCCTCTCCTTGACTCAAGTGCCAGGGGTGGGGTAGAGGAGACTGAGGGAGGATGACCTTGGGGACTTCTCCAGTGCATTCTCTCTCTCTCTCTCTCTCTCTCTCTCTCTCTCTCTCTCTCTCTCTCTCTGTCTCTGTCTCTCCCTTCCTCCCTCCCTCCATACCTGCCTCCTTCTACACTAGGGACTGAGCCATCCTCAGCCCACTTTTATTTTTGATTCTGAAACAGGGACTCAATAAGTTGCCCAGGCTGGGCTCAAATTTGAGATCCTCCTGTCTCAGCCTCCCGGAAGTGCTGGGATTATAAGGCATGCTCCACTGGGCCTGGCTCAGTGCAGGCCAAAGTGGTCAGCATCATGGACCCACCAAGGGCTGCCAGGATGAGCCTGTGTGGATGGGAGCGAGCCCCTTGCCAGGCTGCCTCTCCCCCAGCTGTGGAGGTCCGGATGAGGCCACCTCCCCCTGGCAGGTTCATGTGCCAGCCCGGTGACAGTCGAAGGTGACCTGAGGACGAACCTCCGGTTAGGTGAGCTGGAGCCTCATCCTTTAACACCTGCCTTCCCCTTGAAGCTCCTCCCCCAGGGCTCCAGGCTCCTGGTAGCAAGGCGGAGAGACCCCCTGGGACAGAGGCCTCATCTGTCTCAGGCCACAGCCTTCCCTGGCTGGAGAGGAATAGGTGTCTGTGGGCCTCCAAAGAGCAGAGAAGCCTGGGACCTGCGCCTTCCCTGTCCCCCCTCTCCCCTGTCAGAGAGGGAGCTGCGCAGCTGGCCCCAAGACTCTCGAGGGTTCTGGCAGGAGAAGCAGAATCAGGGCTGAGCTATAGAGTGCAGGGGGCAGGAACTGAGAGCTCACAGTCTGCTGGGCTCTGCGCTACACACTTGTCACCGGCCTGTCTCTTCTCAGAGGAACGGTTAGCAACCATGGGAGACTTAGAGAAGCTAACAGCTTGGCCAGGATCCCCCTCTGGCGAGGCGCTCGGGCTGGGATTTGAATGAAGGCTGACTCTACTTTTAGCCTTGTTGCTGTGTGGGCAGAATGAGGGCAAAACGCAGAGAGGTAGGCTGTCCCCTTGGGGGGGTGGCGGTTCCGGGCTGGGGCGCTGGGATGGGGCTAGGCAAGCCCAGGAAAGCTGGGCTCTGCCCGTCAGCCCTGCCCTCAGCCTGTCGCCGCCGGTGTGGAGCAGGGGTAGGGGCGTGCTCCCATGACAGGGAAGAGGGGAGGCGTCACTGGGCGCCCTAAACCTTGCCTGATTCTTGCCCTGTCCCCACTCTGAGACCTCTGAGAACCAGCCCCACCACCCCTGATGCCCCGTGCAGCCCCAGAGCTATATCATGTGGGGGCCCGGCCCATGCAGTGGCCTTCAGGGAAGAAGCTTGGGCTTGGAGCCCAGCATCCATGTCAGCCGAGTGTCTCAAGGCCCATCTCTGAACCTCCCTTTTCCCAGGCATAGAATGGGGTGAGGGAGGATAGCCTCTGCCGCGTGAGTCCTGCCACACGCATGGAGTCAACCCAGATGCAAAGGCCCTTTGTGAATTGCTACCATAGGGCATAATCATGATCATTATTATCTGTAAAATGAGGGGGTTGGGCCAGCTGATCTCTGTGGGCACTGCTCCAGCTCTGATGCAGGGAATTTCTTGAGTTTCCGAGCTGGGATTTCGCACAGACAGAGGGGACCCGCAGACGTCAGGGCCACTGGGATCCTCTGCTGAATCTTCCCCATTTCTCTGCTTCTCTCAATCCAATCTAGAGTGCCGGAATGGGCCACAGGATGGACATGGGGGCGCTGGGAGCTTCAGGGACAGGGCCTGCAGGAGGGAAAACAATCCTTGCCCCTTCCCAGCAGGCTTCCCTGCTTGCCACGCCCGGGAGGCCTGGCTGCCCCAGAAAAATCAGAGTGATCAGGGCAGTTGGAGAGAAGGAATTGTGAGCCAGTGTGGAGCTGGGCTTAGGACCAGCTCTTCTCGTTCAGCATGTGGCTGCTCTGGCGCGTGCCAAACCAGCAGTCTTAAAGACAGTCTCCACTTATTGGTGCCGCAGGGTGGAGCGCTTTAGGCTGAATCCTAAAAACAACCCTGTGAAGCCAGTCCCATGATCCTCTTTTACAGATGAGGAAATTGAGGCTTTGAGAGGTTATAAAAATGGCCCAAAGTCACCAGCCAGCGGGTGTCAAAGGAGGGACTCAAACCTAGGTCCCTCTGATTCCAGACCTTGCTGATACCAGTCCGTCCGTGCGTTCCAATAGGAACAAAATTGATTTTTGTCTGTCATGTTGTTCCTGGTGATGTAGGGCATGATTCATTCATTGGAAGATTGTGGAGAGCTGACGATGATAAGGGACGGTGGAGCTGGTGGGAGTCGAAGGTCAGAGATTGGACAGTGAAGCAGAGACCTCCTGGCACCCCTAGACTCTCTGGTGTCCTCAGCCCGGCCACAGACGTCGCTTGCAGCCTCTGCAGCACACCTGATTTACCCTTTACAGAAATGGGACGTGACTCAGCGGGGTCCCCTGGGCTTCACTCTCTCGGAGATGACCCTCCAGGCAACTGTATTAATAGCCACACCACCCGATTCCTTGGCAGGCACAAGGCGCCGTGCTAAGTCGTCTGTGGACATCGCCTTGGTTAACACACCATTAGCCTGAGAGCTAAGAGCTAGTGTCTCCCGGCTTTCCAGCTGTGGGAATTGGAAACTCTGCTCCTTGGAGCTCCCAGGCCTGTGCCCCAACCTCCTGCTTGTTCTGCCCTGCTCTGTGTCCTGGCTCTGTGCCCAGGCAGTGTGGTTACCCATGTGGAGGCCTTATTCTCAGAAAGCAGGGCTTTGGCTAAGTACATGTATCCATTAGGCAGCTACTGTGTGTCCCGGGGAGGTACCTTCTGAAGCGAAGGTTTGGGAGTCAGGGTTGCTGGGTGAGGAGCGTGGGTCCCCACACCTCCCCCTGTCTCTGAGGATGTTGGGGCAGAGCCGCGGGGGCAGGGCAGAGTGTGCGGTTTGAAGCGTTTCCTCTTGCCAGGAATGTCCCTGAGAGTGGCTCAGAGGAGACCAAAGACCTCGGAGGGTCCTGACGGCCACTGCCATCTCCACAGCCCCTGGGGCAAGCCACTCACCCCTGAGGACCCCAGTTCCTGATCTGGGAAATGGGGAAGGTGATTTGACTTAATCTGCAGGGGGAACATAAGGTCTGAGTGAACGTCCTTGGCACAGGGCCTCGGAAGCTGGTAGCTGCTGGTTTTCCTGAGCTGAAACGTGTGTGATGGGCACTGAGATCTTGAGCTGCTGTTTGCCAGCCTCAGTTTTCCCGTCAGTCACGGCAGACATAAAACTTGCGTGATCTGCCTCACGGGGCCGTCGAGATCACAGAGTCCCAGGGCGCGTGGGTGCGGCTGTGATCTGCACAGCAAGGAGCGACAGGACCCGGGAGCGGGAGCAGGGGCGGAGAGAACACGGTGGGCGGTGGCGGCGCAGGTGCCGCCATTGTGGCGTGCAGGTGTGCCATTGTGGGCCTGCAGAGGCACGGCGGGGTGTCGGGGGAAAAGGGCTCTGAGGCCGCCCTCGTACAAGGAGAAGATTGAGGGAATTGGGGAGTGGGTGGGGGTGGCGCGGCCAAGGTCGCGGGGCGCTGGGTCGGGCGGCTGGGGGGTCTCCACCCCTTGGGAGAGAGACGCGCTCAGGGCGCTGTCCTTGGTCCTGGAGCTCAGTCGGCTCTGGCCTGCAGTTCCCAAGATAGCCAGTCGAGGGCGCCAGGGACCGCGGCTCACTGCCAGGACCGGTTTTAGAGCCTGTTTTGAAAAACATTCTTATTTTCCTGAAATGACAGTCCTAGGTAATAATCCTACCTACATATCTAATTTTAAAAACCAACAATATGCTGCCATAATAGCAGTAAAAAGCTCTCCGTTTGCCTAGATGAAAGCCCTGGCATGGCCACACCACGGAAGCTAATGAAGTAACCGAATGCTTGCACCCATGCTTAAAAATGTTCCTCTAGATTTAAGAGCAGAAAATCATATGTCTGCCCCTGATCTCTAGCTGAGAAGGACACAATGTTGCCCCTTTGAAAAATCCATTATGGATTTAAATCACACCAAAATATACTCATGTGTAAACTGGGGGGGGGGGGGGGGCACAAGAACGGCTTGGCCAGGCTGCTCACCCCAGGGCTACAAGGGTAAATGATGCATCGTCTCTGGCATATTTTTTCTCTTCCCCACCCTCTATATGACAGTGGTGAATCCCAGTAACTGCTGGCGTGGAAACTGCCCTCAGATATGTCCCTTATGTCCTCTAGGGGGCAGAGCTCCTGCCAAGGTGAAGGCTGGGTGCCAAGAGGAGGAGTTCACGGAGATCTAGAAGGGGTGGGAAGGGGCTTGTGCTACAAAACCTAGAAAGTGTCCAGGGACCATACCAGCTCTCCTGGGCCAGGACAGGGCTCAGTCAGCACCACTGCCAAGGGTGAGCTCTGGGCATCACGCTCAGCTCTGTTGCTCTTAGCTTTAATGCTCTGCCCCTGAAAATGGCCAGGAGGGCCATGCCCTTAGCAGGGAGAGGAGAGAGGAGGCTGGCTGGACTCATGGTGGGAAGAAGGAGATGTCTGGGTGTGGCCTCGCCCTCCCAGCAAGTGCCACCCACCTCTCGGTGCCCACAGCGCCTCTTTGCTTCTGGTTGATGTCTTCCAGCAGCTGGCCGGGTACTCCACGCGTGTGATGTGTGTGTAGGTATGCATGTGTGCCTGTGTGCATATTGTATAACCATAGTACGATCAGAGCAAGAACCTGTGATTTATGTGCATGGATCCGTGGTCTTTGGTGTGTGTCCATATGAGTGTCCAAACCCATCCACAGTCAGTAGGTGAGCACACGCTGATTTGGGACCTAGGAGCGTGAGCTTCATTTGACCCTTGCACGTGTGCATGCCTGACTTCGCAGCGTGGGGGCTGGCATTCATGAGCGCGTGCCTACACACTTGATCTTGATGTCCTCTCTGGGCCCACGTTAGATGTCTGTGCATGCATGCACTGTACAAGGGCGTGTGCATACAGAACTGTGGGGAGCGTGTGTGCAGATCTGCGTGCAGATCCACTGGAGACCTTGTTGGTGCTCTTCAAATTCTGTCGCCAGTGCTGGAACAGTCCTAGGCACACAGTGGGTGCTCAGGACGTAGTGGTTGAATGACTGAAGGAAAGGAAAGAGCTGGGCCTGGTGGTGCAAGCCTGTTATCTCAGAATCCTGGGAGACTGAAGCAGGAGGAGCACAAGTTTCAGCCCAGCCTGGGCAACTTAGCCACCGAGGGAGAACTTGTCTTGAAATTTAAAAAAGGGGAGGGGGCTGAGGATGTAGATCAGGGTGAAGGCCCTGAAGGAAGGAAGAAGTGTTCGTCTGCTTGCCTGTTAATGGGGGGATAGTGGGAGTTGGGCGGGAGGGTGTGGGAGGCCCGAAAAGGGAGAGGGGAAGGGTTTGTAACTTTGATGTGATTTATATGTATATGCACAGAATACCCAAGTTCAATGTAAACATTATGTATCACATATATACATATTAATTAAATGGTTAAAAAAAGAGAAGGGCTTTGTGCTTAGGGGTGCCTGAGGTATATGATCTGTGTGGGGCCAGAGAAACAGTGGTGGAGGCTTGAGTGGGGACATTTATTCTAGGCATTCTGGCCAGGTCTGTTCTTGCCACTGTTGGGACACTTTGAATTGGCAGGAGTTTTAGGAATCCCGTGAGTAGGGTAGGGGTCTCGGAGCCTGGGCAGAGAATGGCTAGATCCTTATCCCATCGGGTATCTGCTGGGGAAGGGAGCACAGCCAGACCACACCCTTCTTGCCCCAGGGCCCGGGGGACCGGCATCCCTGGAGATTTCTCCATCAGCCCTGACGTGACTAGCAAGCCCACGGGCTAAATAAAGGTCATCATGACTTCAGGAGCTGGTGGAATTCTCCCAAGGCAAATACATTTTTCCACTGTTATGTTTTTAGCCCAGCAAAGGGAGATTGTGCGTTTAACAAATGAGCAAACTGAGGCCCCGCGAGGAAAGCTGATTAACGCAAAGCCACACTGGTTAGTGCAGAGTTCTGGCTGCCTGGACCAGGACCAGCCTGTCACCTGCTCTGGAGGCCCCAGGCAGATGTCCCAAAAGGGAATGACTCAAAGAGAAGAGGAGACTCAGGGAGGGGAAGAGGTTTTTGGGGACCCTGATAGGAGTTGGCCCCCTCAGTCCCATCTGGAGCCAGGTCTGAGCTTCTCCTAGGACCGGCCCTACCCTCTGCCCTGGCATTTCCCTGCTAAAGCCTGGAAAAGGGGAACTGGAGGCGGATAGGTGGAGCTCCCAGAGTTCAACGCAGAGTGAACTCGGAGTGGGAACCGTGCAGCCCTCCACCGCTGCTCCCTTCCCTCCCCTGCACGTGGCCTGGCACGTGTTCAAACATCTTGGTGCAAATCTAGGAGGTTTAGAAAGGAAGCATCCTTCCCAGAGAGAGGACCTGGACCCTGGAGGACAAACTGCTGTTTTTCTTGGTAAGAGGCTGGAGGCAAAGGGAGAAGGGGGCTCTACTGTGCCCCCCAAAGATGGCACCGACATTCCAGTGCTAGGCTGCATGAACTCACTGCAGTTGGGCAGCGGTGAGCTCCATCACCACAGGCTAGCGGAGGCTGGTGTCTTCCGGGGCGCTGCAGTGTTTGCAGTCACAAAGCTAGGAAGCATCAGAGCCTGCTCCAGGACTGCCTCATGTGAGCAGATGTGCTTGTGCATGTGCACATGTGTGTGCATGAGCAGATGTGTGTGTGTGTGTGTGTGTGTGTGTGTGCATGCCTGTCTTGGACATACTTGCACATGCCCCATCCTTTCCAACAGCTGCATGGCTCTGCAAATGGAACATAATTTATTTATCACGTTCCCTCTGGATGGCCATTTACTGTGTTTTGGAATTCTTACTAATCAATCTCTGCTAGCCTTACAGAAATGGCAATTTCATACAGTTAAGGCTAATGTGAATGCTGCCGCAGCAAATGTTTTATTTAACAAACACAGGCTACGTGCCAGATACCATTTTCCATGCTCCGTGACTGGTAATTTATATAATCCTTGGCAAAATTCTTGGATGCCGCATCACCCCACTTCGCAGACAAAGAAACTGAGGTGCAGAAAGATTAAGTGACTTGCCTGAGGTCACACAGCTGACAAGTGGGAGAGATGGGACTTGAACCCTGGGAGGGTTCTCAGGGCAAGGATAGAAGTGCGTGCCTCATTGTCCCTTGTCCTTGGTCACTCATTTTAAGGTGCATAGACTGTGACGTGAGGGGAAATCTCCTCCTCCTCCTCTTCTCCTCCTTCTGACTTTTGGCCCTCCCTCCCTTCTTCCCTCCCTCCCTCCTTTCTTTCTTTCTTTCTTTCTTTCTTTCTTTCTTTCTTTCTTTCTCTCTCTCTCTTTCCTTTTTTTCAACACTGGGGACAGAACCCACAGCTTTTGCACTCAGCTGCATCTCCAGCCCTTTTTATTTTCTGTTGTGAAACAAGGTCTCGCTAAGTCACTAAGGTTGCCCAGGCTGGGCTCAAACTTGGGAATTCTGGGATTATAGATAAGCACCTGCATGCCTGGCTTGACTTTCAATCTTTTATTACTCGAAAAACTTTATTAAAAATTTTAGTTTTCTGACTCTGCTTGAGTCATTGATGCTTTTATGGTGTTCTTCTCAATAAAGAAAGTGTGCTTGGTCCTGGTGCCGACACATTTAGGGCCTGTGGAACCATCTTGGGCCCTGCTGACATGATTTTTTTGTTTGTTTGTTTTAGACAGTCTTGAGAGACCTTTAGGTCTTGGGCTGGAGATGTAGCTCAGTGGCTAAAGCACTTGCTTAGCATGTACAAGGCCCGGGATTCAGGTCCCCAGGACCACATAAAAGATTAGCTGCGCGTGGTGGTGCACACTTGAAGTCCCAGCTCTCAGGAACCTGAGGCAGGAGGATTTCCATGTGTTCAGGGCCTACCTGGGCTACATAGTGAGTTCAGGACCAGCCTGGACTATAGAGTGAGACCCTGTCAGAGAGAGAGAGAGAGAGAGAGAGAGAGAATTAATTGAAAGTCTGCCTCAGCCACGAGTAGACTTTGCCAGCCTTTCTAGTAGAAAGGTAAATTATTCTATTAGCAGGCATTCTAGACAGGCTGGTGTTGTCAGAGGCTGCATTGTAAGAAAGCTGCCTCGGCATGTCAAACACCAAACACCAAACCATTCTGAGTGCCTCCAGGCACTGTCCCTGGAAGAGCCAGAGGGGAAATTCTTGGAGGTGCCTTTGGTGGGTCAAGTGCATTTAAATTCTACTGATTCTACTGTCATGAGGGACGGGGAGGAGTTAGCCAGCCAGGGAGTATCCCTCTGCATCTTAGCTCAGGAAACGTGACCTCTGCTAGCCATCCCCACCCCCACTCCTTGCCAAGGAGGCAGCTGCAGCTGGTCAGAGCCCAGGGGCCAGAGCCCACACTGAGCTCTTTGTCTTTGGTGGGAACCCCGCGGCCCCCACTGTCCCGGCACCAGCAGGGCCTCCCGGGGGGCCAAGCCCGGCTGGGAAACTTGGCATGGTGGAGGCTCCTTGGCCACCCTGCCAACCGAAGCAAGACTGGCAAGGCTGAGGTCCAAGTCCGAGGGGATGCGGTGGCCCAGACAGGCCTGGGGTCTGGGGTCCCAGAAGGAATGTGCATACTCATAGTGGCCAGGGGTTCCTTTTGCTCTCCACTCCTTGGGGACACTGCTTCTACCACCTGGGAAGGAAGGACAGAAGGAAGGAAAGACAGAAGCATTGACCTCCTCCTTCCTCAGGTGACTTTGGTGTTCCCAGAGCCCCCTTAGGAGCTCCCCAACTGCTCTGCACCAAGTGAGCCTCCCGGAGGTCCACAGCCTGGCCTCGGCTGGGAGACCCCCACCCCAGACCCTTGTCTGTGGCTCACTCTGTGGGTCTAGCTAGGGTGGGGTTTCACACTCGCCTGGCTCTGAATCCTGCTGGGGGTGCAGGAGACTCCTCAGCCCAGGGAGTATGGCGAGGAGCAGAGGGGGTTGGGACAGCACCCCAAGAGAGGTCACTGCTGTGAGTGCCAAGTCTCTGGTTCCTCTTGTCTGAAAGGGGGAAGCTTCAGCACCACCTACTACCCATCCCAGGTGAGGTAGGCTGTGGAGCCCTGTCCCCCAGGGCAGTCACTTCCCGGGGAGGATGGAGTTGGCCAAGCCCTGGCCCAGTTCCTGGAAGGAACTTAAGCCCTTGATTGTCCTCCCTCCCTCGCCCCCCGCTGCTTCTGTTCCCTGCAGATGCTTCAGGCAGAAGGCCTTCTGGAAGCCCCGCCACGGGCTCTGCAGCCCTGCCCTGGGTGCAGAGGGTGGGGAGTGCTCTCTGGGGCCCTGGGACGGGGGCTAGTGTCCCTTGAGTCAGAGCCCTGTGCTGTGAGCTCTGGGCTAACTGCCCAGAAAGGAGGGACTTGGAATGTTTTTGTGAATGACTGATGGCTTTAGGAAGCCGCCCATTGCCGCCTCCACAGGTGCTTGTGTGAGGGAACCTGGGCTGGTGGGTGGGACGTGGGCATGGTGGAGCTCATCTCTAATCCCAGCCCTCTGGGAGGCTGAGGCAGGAGGATCGTAAGTCTGTACACAAACCTGGGCAACTTAGTGACTTAATCAGGCCCTATCTCAAAATTAAAAAAATCCAAAAAGGGGCCGGAGATGTAGCTCAGTGCCAAGGCCCTGGGTTCAGTCCCCACTAGGGGAGGAAAGGGGGTAGGCAGGGTGTGTCTTTGCTCCTTCTCCTCACCAGGGCGATGAGGGGGTGTTCTAGGGAGCGTGGGCTGGGCAGCGGAATGGGGGTGAGCGGGCAAGGGACCCTTGGAGCCGACACTGAACCTGGGCTGAGCACTGCCGGCGCCTTACTCTGCTCATCCTAGGAGGCCGGCGGGCGTAGTGCTACTTTGCAAGTAAGTTCAAGGTCCCTGGCCCACGGTGCAGACCACTGTGACTCTGGGGTTCCGAGTTCTCGGTGCAGCCTTCGGTGACTCCTCTGTTGGAACGACGGGACACGAATCTGGCAGAGCCTCGCGGTTCTAGAGGGCACGAAAAAGGGCGTTGGTCCCAGAGGGGGCGCTGGCCGCGCGCGGGGAGGGGCGAGGGTGCGTGTCACCCCCGCCCAGTCGCAGTCGCGCCGGCTGGGAAAGCCCCGCGCGGCCCCGCCGGCTCCCCGGGACACGCGAACAAGCGGCCCTTTCTGGGCGCCCGGAGGGCAGCTGGGCAGCGGCCGCGGGGCGCCCACGTCCGGGCCGGGCGGGGCGCGCGGGGCGGGGCGCGCGGTGTCGCGGTGACCCGGCGGGAAGGGTGCCCGGCTGCGGCGGAGCGGCGGTGGCGGCGGCACCATGAGCGGCCGGAAGCGCAGCTTCACCTTCGGCGCTTACGGAGGGTAGGTGCGCGCGGCGTGGGCGAGCGCGTGTGTGTGTGCGCGCGCGCGTGGCCGTGCGCTGGGATCAGGGCGGCTCCCGCGGTGCCTCTGCCGGACCTGAGCGTGTCCCCCGCACGTTGTGCGGCGAGGCTGGGTGTGTTTGCGCGTGTGTCCGCGCACGTGGGGGGCGGTGAGTGGAGGGGGATTGCCGCGCGTGTCCAAGAGCGTGACTGTTTACGGAGTGGGGAGGCAGAGTGACCTCCGTGTGCGCACGCGTGTGCGGGTGCACGGATGGGTGTGTCGGGTTGGGTGCGCCCCGGGGGGCTGCTCCTGTCCCCACTTTGCACTTAGGAGCCACTGGTGGTCTCCACCCACCCTGGGCACCTCCGGCACCTCAGCTGCCCCTTCCTGCCTCCCGCCCCTCAGGAGCCCCTCTTCCCCTGGCTGCTTCAGAGGGGTGCAGCGGTGGGATTCTTGCCCGAGGCAGAGATGTGGCAAATTGAAAAGAGGCGCCCCAAGCCTGTGTCCAGAGACCCCGCTTCCTCCCGCCACCGGGGGCTGCATGACCTTCACCAGCCCTGCCTCTGGCTGTCAGAGACACGCAGGCTCCCCGGAGGTGCGGAGCCCTTGGGCCCTGGCATGGGTGCTGCCGGGTGTCGTGAGTGCCCTCTGAGATGTGAGTCCTGTGTCCAAGGAGCCCCACCTGCTGAACGCTGCCCCTCCAGGCGGCCCCAGCACAGAGGTGGGTGCTGGGATCCACCAGGGCTGCTCTTGTGCCTGGAGATCTGATGGCTGTCAGGTGGAGAGAGGAGCCTGAGCCAGGACCCAGTTTTCTGGTCAGCTGACACTGAGGGCGGGGCTGGGTCTGTTGTGTGGTCTCCAGTGGGTCCTGGCCGTTCTGGCCCCACTTTGCTGCCTGTGGTGTGCTGAATTTCCACCCCAGCTGGCTTCTGAGCCCCAGCCCTGCCTCCCCAAGGCCCCTAGCTGGCAGCGTCCAGAGTTTGGCTCCCTCTGTTCCCTTCTTGCCTCTGGGCAGGAGGCTGGAGCTGTTTGTTGTTCCAACAGCTGCCCAGCCTTTTGGCCCCCAGCTGGGTAGGAGGGCAGAACCCCCTAGCCCTTTGCAACCCCAAGGTGCCCTTCGAGGGCAGCGGGAGGGAGAATCTGGGAGCAGGCACTGCCAACCTTCAACTAGACACTGGACCTTAGGTATGTAGGGACACAGAGTCTGGGGGTGACCTGAGCTCTTGGGGGCATGGATGTAATGTGGGCTGGGGTACCGGTAGCTGGGGAACTCTTCATGGGCCTTTGCTAGGTTCCCAGCATTTGTTGTCCCTGGGAGGATGTGAGCCAGCTTGGGCACTGAGACCGAGGTGGCTGTGGTCTTAGGGGTATGGTTCCTATGAGCCAGAGACTCCGAGCATACCCCTAAACCTGTCTGAAAATGCTCTTAGCCAGTCCAGCTGCGCCCATGTCCTTGCTCTGACCCCAGACTGCTATAAATGCACTGCCTTACTTCCACCTGTCTGGGGGCTACTCGCGTGGCCCCACATCGGCTGACACCCCAGTCAGTCTTGGGTCTTTTCCCTACTCCGTGACTCTCACACTTTCCCATATCCCTAGCCTGACATAGAACCCCTGTCGTCAAGGGAGAAGTGACTGATCAGGTGCTGTTCAAAGCAAAGCCCCCTCTTGGCCTCCGGGGGACGGGGCAGGGGTGCTAGGCCTGGTGCCCAGGGCCAGGCTGGTGAGAACGCCTGCCCCTAACAGCTGCCCTTTCCTGTGTTTCAGGGTGGACAAGTCCTTCTCTCCTCGCCGGACAGTGTGGTGAGTACTGGGGACTCTAAGGGAGATCTGGGCTGCCTTGCTGACCCCTGGGGACACCTCTAATTCATCCCTGCTCTCTCCAGTGCTAGGCCAGGCTCAGTCACCCTGTCTGGGCAAGGGAGTGGGAGACTCTCTCCCCGTCCCCACGCATTCTCTCCACAGTACTTTCTGGAGCTCAGCCTTAGGGCCCCAGAGATGATGTGCAGATTTAGTGCCGTGTGACCTTCTCTGATACACTCATTTCTCTGAACTTTAGTTTTCCCATCTGCAAAATGTGGGTTAAGAGGCCTGTTTAATGCTGGATGGGGACAGCAGATGTGCATAATCCTAGCTACTTGAGAGGCTGCGGGAGGACGGTCAGGAATTTGAGGCCAACCTGAGCAACATTGCTGAGATATTATCTCAAAATAAAAAGTAAAAAGGGATAGAAGTGTAGCTTAGCGCTCCCTGGACTCAGCCTCTAGTACTGTCATCGCCCCACCAAAGAAAAAGCTTGTTTCATAGGGTGTGAATGTGTAAAAATCAAGCAAACAATTACCATGGTCTGGCCTTTTGTGGGTCCTCACTAAAAAGTTTCCTTCCCTTATCTCGTCTTCCGCCCTTCCCATCTTAGGGTGGCTCCTAGCTGGGCTGGGGGCTTAGAATGCCCTTAGGCTTTTCCCCAGCTCCCAAACCGTGGACAGACCTCAGTGCCCCTCCTGCAGCACCTTGGGTGCTGAGGCCACCCTCCCTTTGGAGGAGGGGAGGGAGCTGTAGTGGCTGCTTTTCCCACTACGAGGCCGTGAGTGGAGGGGCAGCCTCACCTCAGACTCACCACAGCACGCAATTCCCAGCGGACAGATAGTTCCGGCTTCCCTGGCACCAACATCATCACATGGGCCTGGCTAGTGGCTCCTGCTGCCACTTCACCTCCAGCTGGAGAGACCCCCAACGGCTCCGACCCCTGCTTCCTGCCCTGCTGAGGGCTTCCTTGGAGGCTGCAGGCCCTGCAGTGCCCCCAGCTGCCGGAAGACTCCATCTGGCATCAGGGCCCCCTGGAGTCCTTGGGAAGCCATGCCTGGGGCAGAGCATGCTGGGTACGCTCCTTTGATGCTCCCTGTGCAACCTGGGGCCAGTTACTGTCCCTTTCTGGGCTTTGTCACTGCTGTCATGCCTAGTCAGTTTGTGTGTCTCCTACACTATTCTTTCCTGGTGTCCCATGCCCAGAGCGGGAGCAGATTGAGACAGGAGAGGAAGATACCACCTTTTCCTTTAGGGACTTCAATACTATGTCACCAATGGCCACCGGTCAGGCGCCTGCTAGGTAGTGTTAGGTGCTTGGCCTGTGTCATTGCGTGTAACATTGGCAACACCTCTGAGTTAGGGACTCATCTCTAATTATAGGTGGGAGCAACGGGGCACGAAGCAGGAGAGTGACTTGCTCAAGGTCACCCTGCCACAGGGCTGGAATCTGTGCCTTCCACTCCTGGACTGTGAGCACAGCCTAGAGTCTTGTTCCATCCCAAGGCCTCCAGGTCACAGGAAGGATCCGAAGGAGGGCTGCACTGGGGAGAAGACTTGGAGATGGAGGGGGGTCCAGGAGGCGCACACTAGGGAGCCCCAAACCAAGATGAGGGCAAATGAGTGACGGTAACTGCCTTAGTTGTATTTTCGTGACCGTGACTCAGTAGCCAATATCCATCCACAACTTAAGGAGGAAAGATTTATTGTAGCTGACAGTTTCAGGAGGTCTTAGCCCATTCACAGGTGGGTGGCTGGAAAATGGTGGAAGCACATGGCAGGAATGGGGCAGGGGCAGGGGCAGAGCCGGAGCTCCCCCAGCAGAGGCCCTCACAACATGGTGGAACAGAGAGACTGGGAGGAAGGGTGGAACCAGCACAGGCCACTCCAGGTCAGGCCCTAAGTATCCGCCCCCTCCAGCCTGGCCCACCTCCCACCCCTACACAGTATCCAGAGGAACATGAGATTTTGGGAGACACTCCAGAACCAAACCCCGACAGTAACTGACCAACTGTGTGACTCTGAGCAAGTTCCTTTCCCTCTGGGTTTCAGCTGACCTTAATGAAGGACCAGCAATCCCGCCTATTACCCAGAAGGCTTCACTCTGAGTCGCGCCCCGCCCCCCGGCGCCCCGCGGGGCTAGGGCTGCTGTCCAAGGTGCTAACCTGATGACCCTCCCTCCCCAAACTTGGAAGCCCCATTGCTTTGCTCAAGTATTTTGTTAGTGCGCCGTAACCATCTTCTCTATAAGTGACAGTATCCTGGCATTCAAGTCCCTGCCTCCTTTTCCAGTAGGGGCTCCCTTGTCCGTGCCCGGAAAGTCTGACTGATGAGAATGTGGCCCCAGGTGGCATGACCACCATGCCGTGTGTGTGTGTGTGGGGGGGGTACTGAGGATCGAGCCCAGGGTTTCCGCACTGACCTATAACCCTGGCGCACCAAGTTGCTCAGTTGTTCTGGGTGGGCTTGAGCTTCTGATCTACCTGCCTCAGCCTCCCAGGGTACGGGGATTACAGGTCTCCGCTGCTGGGCCTAATTTCCACCATGATCCGAGATCTCTTGCCCCTCCTGTCATTGTTCCTCCGTGTCCAGCCACGCCCACACCTGGCCCTCGCTCGCCTCCCTGCCTTCACCAGGCACAGCATCTCTCCTGGGGGAGTGGAGGAGCTTCGATCTCAGAGCCTCCCAGATCTCACATTCTAGCTGAGTGCCCGCGGGCAGCTCATTCCCACTCTCTGGGCCCCACACCATGCTCCCAGCTATTGGGTTGGCTATTTCAGGGAGGTGAGCGGGGCAGGCCCCAAGCTCTAAGCAGCAGGGACACTTAGGTCACTCTGGTGCTTGATCTCACAGTGCTTGGTAAAAGTCCCATAATGGCCAGACTGTGTCTGTCTCACCATCTGTCCTAACATGATCTTGCAGAGCTACCAGTGCCCAGTAGACACTTCGTGGGTATTCATAGGATTGGGCTAAATGTGTCCAGAGAGTGGAACAGATGGAACTTTGCCAGTGGTCTGGGAGGGCCTCCTGAAGGGGGTGCAGTTTGCCCCATCAGCGTTTACAAAAAGATTAAGCAGTTGGGGCTTGGTCATAGATGCAACAAGATTGCATCAATGGAGGCCAGATTCATGTTGGCTGGATCTCCCCACCCCCACCCCCCACCTGCAGGAGAAGTTCAGAGTGGGGGAACCGAGGAGGAGGAAGGAGCCTGTGGCAGGGTGGGAGCCAGCAGGTGGTTATGGCTCTAAGGGATCCAGAAATCTAGAACAGGAACTGGGCATTTCAGGTGGGTGCATCTGGGTGCGCTGGCTGGGAGGTATTAGGGGCTGGCTAGATGGCCTTCCGCAGAGCAGCACTTCTGGGAATAGCTTGTGGAAGAGAAGGGTTGACTTTGGCCTTAAAACTGGGAACCTGGAGGGCTGGAGGCGTAGCTCAGTGGTGGCCCTGATTCAGTTCCCCAGTGCCACATGATCTGAGCATGGTCGTACACATCCTGCACTCAGGAGGCTGAAGCAGGAGGATTGCTAAGAGTTCAAGGCCAGCCTGAATGGCACAGTGAGCTCAGAACCGGCCTGGACTACAAAGCAAGGCCCTGTCTCAGAACAAACAAACAAATGGGTCTGGGGCAGGGGGAGGCAGAGGCAGCAAGGACTAAGTGTTGGCAATGGCATGGACGTTTTACTGTGGTGACCACAATGAACCATGACCTCAGGTTGGCCTTAGTGTCCCCTTTTGAAAGGTCAGAGTGAAGACTGAGCATGGTGAAGGCTCTGCCCCGAAGCCACAGAGCTGCCAAGGGCTGGATCTGGGTCTCCATCCCTGCAGAAGGGACCTTGGTCAGAGAGGGGGGAGCCGCAGCAGCGGGGGAGTTCTCAGTTATGGAATAAGGGGGAGGGTGAAAGTGAAGTGTCCTGGAATGTCCCACACAGCTCCACTGCCTGCCCATGTGTGGTGCCAGGAGGGCCCATGTGGTTGCTGAGACGTCTCCACATGGCAATATTGGTACCAGTTGCTCCCATATGTGGGACACTTTCTATGTTCCAGGCCTTGGACCAAGTACTCACTGGATCTGTTTCATTTGATCCTGACGCCAGCCTGACGTAGGGAAGGCATTCACTACCCATCCCCATTTTACAGATGAGAAAACAGAGGCTCAGAGAAGGGAGGTGGCTGCCCCAGGGTGTGCAGCCAGTGAGTGGTAAACCAAGACCAGACAGCCTGTGCCCATTCCTTTGCTTTCGCTCTCCTCATGCTGCTGGGCTGAGTGGTAGGCGTAGGTGGGTGGCCCCTGTCCCCAGGTGGCTCCTCTTGATGACCACACAGAGGCCCCAGGGCCTGTGTGCTGCTGCAGGAAGCGTGAAGCTGGCCTCATTAGAGGCCCTGAAATGCCAGGCAGGCCCGGCCCCCTGGGCTTCTCATCTATTATGCATCTGGTGGGCAGGCCCCAGCGGGCAGCTGGCAGAGCAGACCTGGGAGCTGGCAGCTGCCTCCTGAGTCCACACTTGCCGCCACCTCTGGACTGGGGCCTGCCAAGGTGCCACAGCCTGGCCAGAGTGAGGACCCTTGGGGACTGGGGCACAGTTGCAGTCAGCTCTGTGAGGGCTGGCACTTCTGTTGAGCTGGGGTCATTGGGACTAGGGCGGGGCCAATCAGTGTCAAGGTGCACGAGCTTCTGGCTGTGCAGAACCTTAGAGAGGCAGAGCCGTGGTTGTCTGACCACCAGCCACACTCTCTCGCGGAGCACAGACTGTGCAGGCTTGGGTCCAGGTGCTGCGGGGCTGGTGCTCCTCTCTTCAGAGAGTTTGGCTTGGCCGACACTTCCCTTCTCCAAGCTCCTCATTTAGGTAAATAGAAAAGAAAAGGGCTGGAGGAACGGCACAGTGGTTAAAGTATTTACCTAACAAGTAGGAGGCCCAGAGTTCCATTCCTGAGCACCACATAAGCTGAGTGTAGTACTGCATGCCTGTAATCCCAGGACTCAGGAGGATGAGGCAGGAAGATTGCCATGGGTTTGGGGCCACCCTGGGCTCCCTAGTGAATTCAGGACCAGCCTGCGCTACACAGCAAGACCTGTCTCTTAAAACAAGACACCAGCTTCTGATGGTCACCTGAATTTTGGAGCAAGGTTACAGTGACTTTCTGAGAGCTTGCTGTGTGCCAGGCTGGGTTCTAAAGCCCTTTGCACATACTGATGAATTTTATCATCCCAAGATGGTAGCATTACTATTGCTGGGCTAGAGCTGAGAACACTGTGGCAGAGAGGCAAAATAACCCTTTCAAGATCTCTTGGCAAAGCAGCACTTTGAGCCTAAGCTGTCACCCCAGCCTGCCTCACGTTATGGCTGGGTGGTTGCAGGAGGAGGGGATCATGAAAGGCCTTTCTGAAGATGTATATATGAACCAAAACTCAAGCAATGAGAGGCACCAGCCATGAGAAGAACTATCCAGAAAGAGAATAGCAGTGCCAAGGCCCTGAGGCAGCAATGAACTCAGTATGGCCTGTGAATAGTGAGGCGGCCAGAGTGGCTGGAAGGATGGGTTGGGAGAATGGAGTGGGGCTGTACCGAGCAGGGTCTTGTAGGTAGGAAAGGAAGTCATATGTGTCAGTGACTTACACAAAGAACTGAGTCTCAGTCTTGTCTATCAAACTTCAGGTGAGCGAGTTTTGGATCCGGAGACTCTTTGGAGGTAGGAGAGGCCCTTGAGTTACCCTCTTACGGCCTCCCACTTAACAAAGGACCTCTTCTTTGGTTCATGATCCCTTTGAGTTTTAAACAAAGCTTTTGGCTGCCTTCCGAGAAAAATATATCTTCGTTTTCGGAGTCTTCGTGGACCCCTTGTAGCCTGTCAGCCAGGGTAGAGCCTACCATGACCTTGGCAGCTGCTCCCTCGCTAAGCCTCAGCACCCTGGAAGTAGCCCGCGCTGTTGCTGGGCGGCCCAGGGAGTATCCAGGCTCTTCCTGCCTGCACAGAGCCAGGTCGGAGCCTCGCTGCGCCCTCTGGGCCAGCCGCCCTTTGTGAGATCACCTTCCCCCAAGGCCACCCTTTCTGCCTTTCTGAACTGAGCCCCCTGCTGCATCCCCCTTTCATCCTGTGTTCAGCTCTGCTGTTGCTGGCCCTGAAGCCATGGCCTCTGCCTTTGTCCCTCCCTGTCTTATGTAGGGAAGGCTAGGCCTTTGGTGGCAGGTGGGGCACCTTCTGGGCCCTGGACAGAGACCCTCCTCCTCAGCGACCAGGAAATCCCCTCCAGCAGGGGTTGGTCCTGGAATTGCCCTTCTTGCTCTGTGGCCTTGGAAGTGGATCCCTGTTATGGTTTGGATCTTGAGTGTCCCCCAAAAGCCTCATGTGTTTGAGACTGTGTGGTATTGGGAGATAGGGCTGACTTGAAGGGGCAGGTGTGTTGGGTTTAACCTGGAAGGATGGGGCAATTTGTTGAGATCGGGGTTGCCTCGGGCGGAGATCTCAGGTGTTTGTTGTTGACTTGTGGGCCACGAGGGAGGGAGGGGCAACTGGCAGCTTAAAGTACTTAAAAGAAGGACGAAGAAACGTTGCTGCAGCTCCTTCCTGGGAAGGTTTATCCGCTCTCTCCTGCTTCCCTTGGCTTGTCTGCAGTGGGCGAGCAGCTCTGCGGCTTCTAGCGTGTTCCTTTCCTGTTGCCGGCTGCCCCTTCCGTGGACTGTGTACGTAAGAGACCTTCTGAAACTGAGTTCAGTCGATCTTTCCTCCCTCACATTGTGGAAGCTAGGTATTCTGTCACAGCCACAAGATAAGTAACTAAGATGGTCCTCACCTGAGTGCGTATGGCACCCATGCCAGGCCTCAGCACCATGGGCGCGTTTTTGTTGCTGAGGCCCTGGCCCGCTGGTGGGCCTGCCTGCCCCTCTGTCCTGGTGATGCCTAGACCCTGGTCCTCTGTTTGGGTGGAACCTAGAGAGATCTAGGCTCTGTAGTTGGTAGATCTGGGTTCAAATGCCTGTCTAATTTCCCCTTACTTGTTGTGTGGCCCTTCCCGATCTCTTCTGCCTCCTCAAACCCCACGGCACCCAAGACTGTGGGAACAGTATCGCTCCAAATGAAATGAGTCCGGTGTGGGTCCTCAGGGCACAGTCTGCATGTTCAGAGAACACTCGCTCATCTCAAAAGAGACTCTAGCCTCTGGTTTCTCTTGAGATCGCATAAATCTTTCACCTTTTACTAAAAAGACACTCTATAGCAGGGTGCAGGGTGTTAGGCACCCTGGTGGCCAGGCTGATCCCTAACAGCTCGTATCCAGGGATAGTCATCAGCAAATTAACTCAACGAGCATTGGTGTGGATGACTCCACCGAGGGCCTAGCCTGTGGAGTAGGTGACCAGGCCACCCCCTCTTGGGATCCTCAGTCTGGAGAGGGGAATAGAAGCTGTTCTAATGGTGGTGACAAGTGCTAGGTGTGGAGACATGGGATCTCCTCTCACAACTGGGAACTGAAGAAGGCTTCCTGGAGGCGGAGACTCGACATGGAAGTGGGCCAAGTGGCACTGTGTATGTGTGTGTGTGTTTGCGCGTCTCAGGAGGTGGGTGTTGGGCCCCCTGGGGAGGAAGGGCCCATGCAGGAGAATGTTCGATGAGCAGAGGCGGCAGGTGGCATGTGTGGGCCTGGCAGTGAGGGCAGCACAGGCCACCAGTGGGTCATATCCCCGCTGGCCCACTGGGCTTTCCTGGGGAGAGCTCTGCAGGGCTCCGAACTCCCAGCTCCTGCAAGCCGGGACCTGCCGGGGCCCTAGCAGCTCCCCCCTCTGCCGCAGACTCCATGACACTGAGTTGTCGGGGTTCCCAGGGCCCTGGCCTGCCATCAGCACAGTGCTGGGAAGTGCCGGACTCTGTGCCTGGACCCAGGTGGCCTCAGTTGCCAGCTCGCAGAGCCTCAGCCAGGTTGGGTAACATCTGAGCCTCGGGTTCCTCTGCAGCAGTACCTGTGCTACCTTGTAGGACATTGTGAGATTAAGTGAGACAGTGTGTGCCGAAACCTAAAACCAGGGCCTGGCACAGAGCAAATGCTCCACACTTGCCAGCTCTCGCGGTTACTGCTGCTGTCACTGTCATTGTCCCAGCTGGGCCTGCAGAGGGTGGACGAGACCATGGGCAAGGAGGCTCCTGCATGCCAGCACACAATCTGCTGTGGCACTGGTGGAGAGCGCAGGATTGGGAATGTGGCACACCTGGCACCAAGTCCTGGCTGGTGACCTTGGAAGGGCCCTCCCCTTGCTAGGCCCAGTTTCTTCCTCTGTGCGGTGGGTATGTGAGTGACTCCTACCAAAGGTGAGGGCAGATGTGTTTTACAGGTCAGCCCAAGGCAATGGTACTGCTGTTCAGGCTATGGGCTACCAGAGGGGAGGGGCACGTAGGGCCCAGGTGACCTGGGGCAATGCCCTTTTCCTGTGGGGCTCATTTATACCTGTAGATAGGAAGATTAACTAATAGATTGATGTGCTGTGGTTCTGGGGGGCCTATATTGTTTGGCCTAGTCCTTCTGTTTGCTGTGTGACCTTAAGTTAGAGACTTAACCTGTCTGAAACTCAGTCTTCATACCTGCAAAGAGGGATGATACTCACCTCATGGGATTCTTCGGAGGCTTCCACTAGGCACTTGTGCATTCAGCAGATACTAAGTTCTTGGCACGGGCCAGGTACTTGTCCAGCTAGGAGCCGGGGGCCCAGGAGGCGGCTGGATGGACACAGCTCTTGGCCGCCCTGCACAGGTCCCGGTCCACTGCAGGAGACAGGTAGGTGATTGCAGATGAGGGGTAGGTAGTGAGTCTCAGGTGGTGTGGAGGGGCCTGCCTTTGCTGAGGGGGCGGGCAGGTGCTGACGAGGAAGGAGCTGGGCGTGAGTGTCTGGCCTGAGCGGAGGGGCCAGAGGCAGCATCGGGACTCTGCCCACCCCAAGCCTGGGACCTTCTACATCATCTCCCTGCAGCTGGAGCCCGCGGCTGGGAAGGTGGGAGATGGGAAGCCCGCCTTCTCTGTGACTCAGGCTGCTATGCGGGAAAGGGGGCCTGGCTGGGAGGGATTTAGGGAGCTGGCTGTTTCTCTTGCTGACCAGAGCATGCTGGGGTGTGTTACAGAGAACCTTGGCCTATTTGGGGAGTGGCTTGGAGTCAGGGACTGGGAATCTGTGCCTAACACAGGCCGGCACACATGCATTTCCTTACTCATAGTCACAGGCTTGATACTTATGTGGATAGCTCCATCCTGAACATAGAACCTCTCTCTCACTCTCTCTCTCTCTCTCTCTCTCTCTCTCTCTCTCTCTCTCACTCTCTCTCTCTCTCACACACATAGACACACAGATACACACTTGTACTCATGCACCAGGTCAGAATGGGCCATCAGCTATAAACAGACCCAGCCCTGAGCCAGGGAAGCCTCACGTCTCGTGGGAGAGACAGATCACAGTCTAATGATCACACCACGAAGCGTGCTAGCCAAACCGCTAAGTGTGTGCAGGCCCAGGCAGGCTTTAGGGAAAGCTAGCCGGGCGAGGGAGCCGGAGGACAGGACAGGGCCAGGGTGTATGGGGGGTGGAGGGTGGGAAGGTGTGATGGATGGGGGCCTCTGGGCCTGTGGGCAGGAGCAGGCACCATGGTTGGAGAACTGAGGGGAGCTGGGGAGGGAGACAGGAGGCTGGGGATGAGGTCTGAAAGGGGGTGGGGGACAGGCACGCGGTGCCTCGTGGGCCACGTGAGGCAGCTCATCCTCACCCTGCATGTGCTGGGAAGCCATTAGACAGGTGGGTGGCGCGATCGGATCCAAACACACAGGCACACAAGCCCACGCACCCTCACACACAAGCGCTTTCTCTGCCACATCCACTTCCGTTCCACCCGGCCTCGCAGTACATCCCCACCCACAGAGTCACACACCCCTTGTCACACCGCCAGGCAAAGCTCCGAGAACCCAGGCACTGGCTCCAACAGGTGTCAGACACCCGCCTCGCCGTCTGCTGCTTCCGAGGGGCAGGGTCCCGGGCCCGGTCACGACTGGCTTCGGCTCACTGCACACTGGCATCGGTGGCACAGGCCCAGCACACACACATAGTAAGCTTTCTCACACGTGCCTGCAGGTGGCTGGCCGCTGGAGGGCTTCTGCATGCACTGTCTCGCTGAATTCTCCCAGGCACCTGCGGGGAAAGTCACCACCACCATTTATAGCTGAGAAAAACTGAGGCTCAGACAGGAAAAGGATGCTCCCCAGGATGCACATCCAGAGCTTGACAAAGTCAGGACTTGAACTCAGGGCCTTTGGACTGCCAGGTCTGTGTGCTGATCCAGGCTCCTGCACAAGCAGCAGTGCTTTTCAGGCACCTTTCCAGCCACTCGCCTAGGCAGTGACAAGTGACCTTCAAGGCCAGATTCTTTCTGAAACTGGTTGATCAGGTTGAGAGTTATTTAGAGCTCCGGGGAAGAGCCTGAGCCAACCATGCCCACCTGCCTGGCCACCCTGGGCCCTGAGGTGGGTAGTACTGGACATGGGGCCGGGCACCTGCCAGCCTGAGGCATGGAGCTGGACCCTGCATTTGCATTCACAAATGGGATAGACTCTGCTGTCCTGGAAGCCAGGACAGCTGCTCGGGGACATTGTCCTGTGCCCTGCTACCTGCACCACTCTGTCCTGTGTGAACTCTTTCCTGACCCTCAAAGCAGGGAAGGGAAAGAGCGGGAGCCCTGCAGTCAGTCAGAACTGGGGTGACCGCCTGGCTCCGTCATTTCTGCCTGCGGGACTTGGTCATGGTGTTTGACCTTCCTTTGCGTCTACTTCTCCTCCCTGGAATCAGAGTCCAAAATACCTTTCTGTCAAGGTGACTGGGGGGTGGGGGGTGGGGGTGGTAAAGAAGTCAGTCACTCAGCTGATTCATAGGAAGGGTTCAGTTTATGTTTAATTAATTAACTGGTTAACTATTTAGTTTTGAGAGATGAGGTCCTTGTTTTGTTGCTTGAAACAGGGTTTCACATTGTCGTCCAGGCTGGCCTCACAGGCACGGCAATCCTCGTGCCTCCAGCTCCTGAGTGCTGGGACTGCAGGCGTGTGCCACCACAGCGGTTTATGTGGTGCTGGGGAGTCGTCTCAGGGCTATCCCTTCAGCTCCTCTTTGGTTTTGTGTATGTGAGTGTGCTCATGGTATTGGGGATTGAACCCAGGAAGCACTGACTTATATCCTCACCCCTTTTTTATGTTTGATTTTGAGACAGGGTCTTACTAAGTCTCCTAGTGAGACCTCAAATTTGCAATATTCCTGCTTTAGCCTCCTGAGTACTTGGGGCTACAGGCAGGTGGTACCATGCTTGGGTTAAGGTTTTTGATTACAAAACAGGTTTTTCTCCTTCTCCTTCTCCTCCTCCTTCTCCTCCTCCTCCTCCCCCTCCTCCTCCCCCTCCCCCTCC
>PVKB01003115.1:0-223944 GCA_004027205.1 Ctenodactylus gundi
TGGTGAATGTTTTTTCCCAGTCTGTTGGATCTCTTTTTGCAATGTTGATAGTTTCCTTTGCTGTGCAGAAACTTTTTAATTTGACAAGATCCCACTTGTTGATAATGGGGATAATTTCTTTTGCTCTTGGTGTCTTGTCAAGGAAGTCTTTGCCTACCCCTATGTCTTTTAGAAATTTGTCTAGTTTGTCTTCTTGGATGTTCAGTGTTTCACTTTTAATGTCTAGGTCTTTGATCCACTTTGATTTGATTTTGGTGCATGGTGACAGGTGTGTGACTAGATTCATTCTTCTGCATGTGGATGTCCAGTTTCCCCAGCACCGTTTGTTGAACAGGCTGTCCTTTTTCCACTGTGTGCTTTTGGCTCCTTCGTCGAAGATTAAGTATTTGAGGGTGTTTGGGTTTGTCTCTGCATCCTCAGTTCTGTTCCACTGGTGTCTCTGTTTTTGTGCCAGTACCAAATTGTTTTTACTGTTGCTTTGTAGTAGAGCTTGATGTCTGGTATTGCAATGCCTCCTGCCTTGGTCTTGTTACGTGGGACTGCTTTGGCTATTCTTGGTCTTTTTGGTTCCATATGAATTTAATGATTATTGTTTCAAGTTCTTTGAAAAAAATTGCTGGTATTTTGACAGGAATTGCTTGAATCAATATATCATTTTCGGCAGCATAGTCATTTTGGCTGTATTTATTCTGCCTATCCAAGAACAGGGGATGCCTTCCCATTTTCTAATGTCACTTGCTTTGTTAAAAGGCTCAGGTGTCCAGGCAGTGCTTTGCAAGCACTGTCTGGCCACCTCAGAGAACAGTGTGACTTGAGGCTTTACGAGACATGGGCAAACAAAGCGCCTCAAGGACCCCAAAGAGAAAGAAGTCCCAGTGC
The DNA here is from genome assembly GCA_004027205.1 of Ctenodactylus gundi. Lineage (NCBI taxonomy): Eukaryota > Metazoa > Chordata > Mammalia > Rodentia > Ctenodactylidae > Ctenodactylus > Ctenodactylus gundi. Next base: position 880 of record PVKB01003115.1, read on the forward strand.
CCTGGCCCAGGAGGCTCTGCTGGCTCTGGGACTAATCTCCTTACAAAAATCCATAACTGAGGGATTTCAAGCATCTATTTCAGCATCTCTTAACAAAATGAAAAAGTTCATCACGTTGCCATTCACGTTAAGCTTTGGTTTTAGCATTGGGAGGGATTTTCTCCTTCCGGGCACTGAAGAGAAATGGCGCAGCTGTGATGAGAGAGCCCTGAGGGTTCAGGTCAGTCCCAGCGATGTGGCCTCCGCTGCCCAGGGTTGTTCCGGGGAGGAGTCACAATGTTGGTACACAACCTCTGTTGTTAGGAACCTGGGAGCCCTGGGGGATCCTGGGAAAGTAAACTCAGCCCATCGCTTTTGTCTGTTCCGTGACGTAACCATCTCCCGAAAGCCTTTGCGGTGGCCAGGCTCAGGAGTAAAGCCTCTCAAGTGAATAACGGCCCCTGCCATGGGGAGGCACCTTGGCAGCAAAAGCCAAACTGAAAAGAATCTCAGAAATACTGAACATTGCAGAGTAGTAGAGTCGGGGGAGAAGAGGTAGGAGCCGCCGGACGACGAGCACAGGTGTCTGTGATCAGTGTGGAGCGACTTCCTGCCGCGTTGTGAGCTCCCGGCTGGCCCTGGGCCCGCCACTGTGGTGTCCCACACTCCCTGCCGTGGGGCCGTGGTTCAGGGCGACCCCAGGCTGTGATCAGCAGAATGCATACCCTAGTACTTGTGCACAGGTGCCATGTGGTTCTGCTACAGAAATCTGATAAGCCTGGTGATACCAAGACTCAGAAACGAGTGGTCAGAGGTGAGGGGTTGATCTGTTACACTAGAGGGCCTCTGCTGGAGCCTTCCCAGGTGGCGCTCAGGGCAGGCTACTTTTATACCCTTTGCTCAGTCCTGGCTTGCAAGCCAGCGAGCCGGGAACACAGGAAGAGAGACTTGTCTGTGCGGCAATTTGCTGAACAGCTCTCTGTTACATAAAGTAGGCATCAGCGCGCGTACCTGTCCTTAGCCCTAGCTCACTGCCTGTGCCCCGGGGCAGGCTCTGTTCTCCTCAGCTACACCGCTGCCTACACAGCTTCTCAGCGTAACTGTTACAGACTCAGTGAAGTGGGGAGAACTGCGGTCCCCATTGCTTTCCCAGGTTAACTGTTTGAGGCCCAGTCAGAGGGCTGCTCCTCTGGGGATCTTCCTCAGCGGTTCTGTAGCGTTTCTTTATTTTTATTTTTATTTTGTTTGTGGTTCTGGTGGTCACGCCCAGGGCCTTTACACTGAGCCACCTTTTCTTTCTTTCTTTCCTTCTTTCTGAGATATGGTTATACTAACTCCCTGTATTACCCAGGCTGGGCTCAAACTTGTGATCCTCCTGCCTCAGCCTCCCAGAGTGCTGAGATTACAGCTCTGCATCACCAGGCCTGGCTTTGTTTTAACGTAGCAGTAGAGACGGTATGATATTGCTTTACCCACTATTTTAAGCTTTACTGAAATTGATGATCCACAGACTGAAGATTTTATTACAGTGTTTTTGAGGGTCCTGAAGGAATGTTCAATGAAGAGTATGCTCTTTGACGCAAGGCTTAATAAATTCACAAGGCTCCTAGCAGGTAGGCAGGAAGGCAGAGAACTGTAATTCTGCAGATTTTTGGAGAAAGGCCCATGTTACCATGGTTACCAGACTGGTACCTTTCCTAGTTGCTGCTTTCTGTGTATAAAGTCCTTTTGGCTTATTTTTATCCATCTGATCCTGCCCAGGAGACACCCTGGAACAGCACAGAACTTTTGGTCCTTAGTTTTTTAATGGAAAAGACTAAGTCATTAAGTGTTCCACCTAAACAATGAGCCATCCACACTGTTGCGGTTTGGACCTGGAATGTCCCCGCAGCCACATGTATGTGGTGCTGCAGATTGTTGATTTCCTGTGCTGTCTAGAAGTGAGGTCTGGACAGAGGGGTGGATCGGGGGGCTTAACCTGGAAGGAGAGGACACGACCGGAAGAATGTATCCTAGCCCCCTTCCTTTCTCTCTCTCAGCTTCCTGTCCACAATTCTGTGATCAGCTTTTCCCTGCTAGGCCTCTGCCACGTGCCGCCACCATGGATGGGCTAAGTGGAACTGTAAGATAAGCCCTTCCTCCCTTAGGTGGGGGTTGGGTATTGTCCCAGCAATGTAAAAGTACCTAAGACACACACTTCCATGGCAGAGCCTCCGAGTATGTAATCTAAAGCCAATACAGCAGCTAGTCCCAGTGGCACAGGCCTGTCATGCCAGCACGTCCCTCTGTGCATGCCCAGCAAGGGTACCAGGGACGGGACAAGGACAGCAGACACCTGTCGACGTGCCAGTGCTGTCCCTGTGGCAGGCCCAGCCACCGTGGCCATTGGCACAACAGCAGTGGGTAGACACGGACTCGGTCAGCTGTCCCCTTTCTCCACAGTCCCAGCTTTTACGGAGAGGGCGCCTCCAGCATGGGGCCACCCATCCAGAGCAGGGGACCCGTCCACCTGAGCACAGCCTGGGAAGCAGCACCAGCTGGAGGGGTGGCAGTGGCCCCAGAGGACTCCTGGGGAGAGGGGAGCAGCCCGTCAGGGGTGGTGGGCGGAGCGCGGGCTGTGGGGCCTCCTGGCTTCCGTGGGTACTTTCTTCATCCCACCATAGGAGCAGCACAGGGCCATCCCGGGATCCCTGGTGACAAGCCCCAAGAAGTGGCATGTGGCATCTTGGGACCCCTGGTGATGACCCCAATCCCTTCTTCTTTACCCAGAATCCCCCAGCCCTCTCCTGAGGGCCAGGATCAATACTAGGCCAAGAGCTGTCTATAATTAAATGTAGCCTTCCAAAAAAAACAAAAAAACAAAAACAAAAAACTTGAGGCTTAATTTTCAGGGTGTTTTCACTCCTGTTAGGAAATTCCTACGTAGAGCATCTCAGTCTGATTGAGGTGAGTGTGGCTCCGTCAGGGCTTTCTTTGAAAATACATATTGTAATGACTTTCCCCACCACGCGTCATAAAAGGAAGTGTCATTCTCACTCTATAATTTTAAAACTGAGGCCAAACCATAAAAAAATAATGCATTTCATTTCGAGGGTGTAATTTTGCTTTGTGGCAAAAACTCCTTTCAGAGGAGGGCAAAACAAAGCCGGCAGGTGGGAGAAACGCAGGCGCAGGGACCTCCGCAGGCGGCGAAGTCACTATCCAGTTGCAAGTCTCATTCCAGAACCTTGGGCTTCTTTTTTAACTTTTTGGCGAATATTAAAAGAATGATCTGCTTTGCTAAGCTACCAGGAAGAAAAATATTTAACTGTCTAAGGAGATTGAAGCTCACTGTAAGAATTGATTTTCTGTTTTATCCAAAGTACCAGACCAAGCCCTGGGCAGATTACTAAATAAATATGAGGCCCGGCTGTTGCGGAGGAGCGCCCTTTGTATATGGAGTATGGCTGGTCAGGTTGGGCAAAGGCGCAGGCCAGCTCCTAGGCGGCCACCCTTGCAGGGCCCCATGGTGGACCAGTCAGTCCTGAAATTCCCGTGGTCCACTCAGGGGCTGAGTCCCAGGAGGACCCAGGCTGCTGTGGGAGAGAGGACGTCAGGGAGGAGCGACCTTCCTCGCCGTGTCCTAGGGCGGCCGTCCAGCCGAGCTCGCTGTGTGGCCTGCCCCCCTCATGTCCCCAGGCAGGGGATGCTGGGTGTGAGGAAGGAGGACATCTAGGCAGGAAAGCTAGCAAGTGCTCTCGGGCACCCCCTGCCCGCTGGGCACGGTTCTCCTAGCGATCTGGCTCCTACAGGAAGCCCACCGGAAGTGCCAGGAGAGACTGACCGAAATCCATCACACACGAGCACGTGCACTTTGAGGAAGACATGAGTAGCCATGCCTCCACAGTGGAGTTCTGCCCGGGGCTAGGCGGGGGGTAGGGGCGGCTTCACAGGCTGGGCTCCCCACGGCACCCCCTCCCCGAGGGCTGTCTGTGGATTGTTATTACTACCGGTGTTAGGAAACGGGGTGAGGACCCGAGCAGGGACCTGGGGGGCAGACACCTGCAGGCAGGCGGTGACAACTGACACGCCGTGACTTGGCGTGCCCCCAAGTGTCTGGAACAACTCTAAGACGGGATCTCTGCCATTTGTATGTAAGAATGGGCGCTCCTGTTCCTAACGGGGGGGGAAACAGTGACCCGCTATCTTAGTTATTTTTTTACTGCTGGGATGCAAGGCCGGCACCTTGCCCTTCTGTCCTGGCCACAGCTCACCCCTGCTCCTGTGAGACAAGGACACGGGTGGCCTGAGCGGTCATGGGCTGGGGCGTGTCACCCCTGGCCTCGGGACGGGGCTCTCCAGGGAGGCTTCGCTGTGGCTGCTGCCTGGCCTTGTCCGCCTGGCTTTGTTCGTGAAGCCTTGGCCATGGCCAGCCCCGTGGTCATGGCGGGTCTCCCTGCGTGGGCTGTGAATTACGTCCTGGGAAGGGCCTCGCGGCCTGGGATGGCCTCTGTGGGGGTCGTGACCATGTCCCCTGAGTCTGTCTACCCTGGCCGTCTGATTCCTGCCCCGGCCCTCCCTCCTGGCCCACGGCAGTGTCGGAGCGCAGTCACCACAAGTTTCATTTCAGGTGGCGCTTGGATTTCCAGCCGACCACCTGCAGGACTGTAGTTGTCGCGGGGCACCTCAAGGGCCTGGCGGGTTAGGTGACTCCATGGAAAGCCACTTCTGGGTCACCTCAGCCCAGATGGCATCTGAACATGCTGGAAAGTGTCCATCGCTCAGGACCCACCCTCTTTGTTCTTTCTGCCTTGTGTGCCAGCAACACTCCGAGTCCCCTGGGCAGAGGGCGTGCCCCTGGGGAGTGGGCAGAGGCCATGGGATCACAGGGCTAGAGGCAGCAGGCTTTAGGGCCCCCCCCCCACTTTCATAAAGGCAGATTCATAACCTGACAACAGGACAGGGCTCAAACCCAGGATTCGGGGGCATTCGATGCCCCTCTCTTGAGCACTGGGTGCAGCCTTGGTACCCAGGGAAGGAAGGTGAGCTTGCTGTGCCTTGTGTGTCACAAGATTCTGCTGCCTGGCTCAGGAGGCGGTGACAGGTCCCTGCAGGCCGCAGGACTCTACAGGAAGGGGTGAGGACAGTGGGGAGGGGGTGGTACTTAATGAGGTCATTGTTTCTCTGGGACTACCAGCCCCCAAGCATGGGGATGGTGGGAGGGGCATCTGTGCCCAGCTGGCCTCCCCTGGCCCACAGCACCCTCTGCCTGGCCTGGAATGTGCCTTCATGGCCACTGACAAGGCCTGGGTTCCCCTCCACGGTGAGTCTACACTCACCATCTGCTCTGGTTCCCCAGATCCTCCACTGTGCTCCCCAGGCCCACGCCCATCTCCCTCCCCACTGCCCCCCCCCCCAGTTATGTGCACACTGCTACTTTTTGGGATGTCCTCGGTGTCCTGCTTTCTTTCCTGCACTGCAGGGACACTGGTAGGGGGCTTCCTCTGGAGAACTACTCAAATCATGACCCCAAACACAAATCTGTAGAGTTTTTGTGGGCACTGCAGTGATCCCCTCTGTCTAGAGAGTTTCTTGAGCTCGTAGTGGCTGGGACAGGGGACAGCGGACGGGGAGAGAAGCCGGTGCTCAGATCGTGACAAGGCCTGTCAGGAACATAGCAGAAGCCAGACGTGGCAGCACAGACCTGTAATCCTACCTCTCTGGGAGGCTGAGGCAGGCGATCACAAGTTCCCGCCCAGCCCGGGCCCCTTAGCAACTTAACCAAACCCTGTCCAAAAAAAAAAAAAAAAAAAAAAAAAAAAAAAAAAAAAAAAAAAAAAAAAAAAAAAAAAAAAAAAAAAAAAAAAAAAAAAAAAAAAAACTACAAAAGGCCAAAGATGGAGCTCAGCAGAGAGGCCCTGGGTTTGATCCCCAGGAGAACAGGGTAAGCACACACACAAGCACACACACTCCAGAGCTCATCTTCCTGGGTTAGATTTCGGATGCTAGAGGCCCCGCTCATACAGAGGGCTGGAGCAGCCAGACCTTGGCAGATGGGGAGGAATCCTGGTGACTCTGGACGTCCCCGGGGGCTGGAGGGAATCGCGGTTCCCACCTCCATGCTGTCCTAGAACACTTCATTTTCTGCCGAAGAGTGAATCTCATCCCTGGAGAGGTCACCGATGCCCCGTGACTGCGGCTTCCGCTCCCCCAGACCCACTCACACTTCTCGGCTTTTTCCCCCCAGAGGAGATTCTGAAGACCCACATCGCACACTGGTGGTCCCCAGACGGCACGAGGCTGGCCTACGCCACCATCAACGACTCCCGTGTGCCCCTGATGGAGCTGCCGACCTACACCGGCTCTGTGTACCCCACCGTGAAGCCCTACCACTACCCCAAGGTAAGCCCCGCAGCCCCTCGGGGCTGAGTCTTGCCCGGGCTCCACAGGGCAAAGGTGCACACAGGCACGTCTGCCAGCAGCACCATCAACGGGGAGAGCAATTGATTCCCATCTCCTCACGTCCAGGAATTTGTTGAGTTGAATTTGTTGGCAGGTTGGCTTTATTTTCAATAATTGAGCAACTGTTAATCTTTTGTTTAAGCTTTGCTGGGACTAAAATGCATTGCTCCAGACTCCACCTGGCAAAAGGGCATATCACCACACATGGTCTGTCTGTCTGTCTTCCTTCCTTCCTTCCTTCCTTCAGTCCTGAGGATCAAGCCCAGGACCTTCACACTGAGTGACATCCCCAGCCTATTTTTATTTGTGATTTTAATACAGTCTCGCCATATCACTGAGCCACCCAGGCTGGGCTCGAATTTGCAATCATCTTGCCTTCCGAGTGCTGAGGTGACAGGCCTGTGCCACTGGGCCTGGCTGAAATTCTTGTGTCTACGAAGGGTGTAGCATTTGGGAGGTTGCAGGGATTGCTGTCTGCGCCTGGGCCCTCATCCCAGGTGAGGCTGGTGGTATAGCCAGAGTCTGAGAGTTCATGTCCCTCAGGCCTCACAGGCTGAGGTCCTCACTCCCAAGGTGATCCGGCCATGAACGGGGAGCGCTGATGCCTGGGACTGGTACCTGTCTTTGTCTCTTGTTCGTGGCTGGTGCACGGAACCCAACACCCACAAGGCTTATTTTAGCTCATAGCTCAGAAGCTCTCAGTCTGTTCATGGCAGCCGGCTGTGGTGAAGTGACCTGGCCGAGGCCTAGCCGGAGAGAGGCTGCTTGTGGCATGGTGGGCAGGAAGCCATGAGAAGGAGGCAGGGCAGTGCTAGCTTACCTCCTTCCCGGTCATGTCCCAGTGACCCGCCCCTTCCAGGTCAAGCCCCCGTGGTCTGCCCCTTCTGACCAGGCCCCACCTCTGAACAGCACAGGAAATCTAGGACTGACCCTCACGATTGAGTTGGATTGATTCACCTTCCAAAAATGAGGCTTTTGGGGATGTTCTAGATCCAGACCATGACAGTACCTTACAAAAGAGACCCCAGAGACTTCTCTCCCCATTTTGGCCCCATGAGGACCCAGAGACAAGGTGTCATCTGTGAGGAATGGGCCCCTATGAGGTAGGAAATTCACGGCACGTTGCTGTGGCAGTGCCGTCCTCCAGGGTCCTGGGGGTTGCATTCCTGTGGCTTATGCCACACAGCATCTGGCATTTTGTTCCAGCAGCCATGCAGGTAGATACAGTCGTGTTCTGCCTCAAGGAGCTGGGGTCTGAGGGGAGCGAGGGGACCTGTGTGAGGGGTCAGCGCTGGGCCTCGTGCCCATTTATCGGGAGTGTGGACACAGCCCTGGCACTGCACTGGCTGCCAATCCTGCCTGCCACCCTCTCTCAGTGCTGTGAGACTCCCTGCTGGACCCCGGGGGCTGCGCCTCGCTCCCACCTATGGCCTCGGCGCTCCCAACTCCCTCACCCGCAGGCAGTCCCAGCGGCTGATGTGCCACCGTCTGTGCCCTCCGTCCCCCAGGAGCTGCTACACCTGCGTGCCCCGAGTTTGCTGCGAGAGACGCCTAATGAGTGAGATGAGGAGGGCGAGCCAGGTGTCCCTAGCCGTAGGCCAGGGGAGGCGCCTTCATCTGCCTCTGCCCAACCCAGATGCTGCTGCTCAGGGTGGCTTAGGCAGCAAGGACTCACATCTCACGGCCCCGTGCCCACCGATTCTGATCCTAGCTCACACATGGCTGCCTCTTACTGTGACTCCTACACACAGTGGGAGACACAGTGCCCTGGCCCCTTCCTCTCCCTGCACAGATACTGAGACCCCAGCCTCATCTAACCTTAATCACCCCCCAAAGGACCTGCCTCCAAATACAACCACCCTGAGGTCTTGGGCTCCAGACAGTGAGCTTAAGGTGAGCCTGACGCCCATGAAGCCTGTCTTGGTCAGCCTTCCCATCACTGGGCACAATCCCCCAAGCCACCTGAAAGGAAGAGAGGTTTATGTGGCACGCGGCTTCGGGGGGTTCAGTCTGTGGCTGTCCAGAATATCATGGTGGAAGGGGGTTGGGGGCAAGACTGCTGCCGTCGTGGTGGCCAGAAAGCAGAGCTGGGAAGAGTGCCAAAGAGGAAGGGACCAGAGTCCCACCTCCATGAACCACCCAGATACACTGAGCAGCACGTGCTGCCACTGGGGTAGGTGCTGCTTGATCGAGGCAAGTTGACATATTGGGACTAATTGTTACAGACTTCCAGTGAAGACCCCTCTCAGCAGCCCTTTGATCCTGTGGCCAGTGTCCACAGACGGCTCAGAGTGGGGGAGCCAGAGTCCCCGAGGCCACAGTTTGCCTCTCCAGTGCCCCGTCCTGGGACATCTTCCTCTCAGCACTCAGCGAGGATTTGCCTCTGACAAAGGGAAGTTCCTTCCCGTCCTCTTCAGCTGATCAGAATCAGCCTTAGTCAGTTACGTGCAGAGGCCGGGGCTAGTTGGAAGCACAGGTGGGTGAGCTACCCGCGGTGAGGCCAGATCTCCCTTGCTCCTCTGCATCTCCCCAAAACACACATGCACCTCAGCTCGTGCCATCTGTCCTTCATCCCACCTCCCAGAGATGGCGTAGTTCCCATGGTCACCGTCTCCTGCTGGTTCCCTCGGTCCAGGAATGACTCTCTGAAATCCAGGAAGGGTTCGCTTTCTTTAATGACAAACTGGGACAGGGGCCCTGGATCTGTGGTTAGGGAAGCCCTGATGGCTTAGGAGGTGGGATTTTGTGTTTTACTAGGGAGTCAACATAACTTTGGCCAGTAGAGCTCCAATGCCTTTTACCCGCTTCTCACTGTATCGGCCAGTGTTCCCATCTCGGACACAATACGTGATGCCCACGACTTAAAGGAGGCCGGCTTTGGTTTGGTTCACCTTTCAGCCCGTGGTTTCTGGCTCCGAGGTGGAAATGTCATGGCAGAAGGGAACGACTGAGCAATGACACCTAACGAATGGTGGCCAGGAGGAGGCCAGGGGTCCGCGCCAGGGGAGAGACCAGGGACTTGACGTAGACCCCCACTGCCCACCCAGACACGCCCAGAGGTGCACTCCACCCATTGCCGAAGTAGAGCCCAAGCCAATCAAATTGCTCACAGTGACACCCCGCCCCCACCACCCCACCCACCCACTCTGATTGGAGCCTGGAATTGGCACACCGTTAGGCTTGTGCCTTGTTGCGGGGGTGTGAGGGGGACCTGGGCAGCTCCAGGGAATAGAGGGCATGACGCTGGCCCAGGGCCCCAGGGGCAGATGCTGCAGCTTCTCCCGGCTCAGCCCAAGCAGCAGAACAGTCTCTGTTCCTTTCACAGGCTTTTCTCCTCCCCCGGCTGAGCCGTGGCACCTTGCTCCGTGTCCCCTGTGGCCTGCTCACCCGCCACTCTCTCCTGGGACTGGTGCACCCCTTCTGACCTTCTAGGGCTTTCTTTCTCTTCCCACCATGACCCGCCTAGTCCGCGGGTCCTGCATGATGGTGGCCTGAGCATACTGGAGGGAGTGGAAACAAGGCGGGAAAAGGGTCTGGCCAGATGACCTCGCTGCCCTTGTGAGAACTGCACGTGACCGATCTGTGCGTCCTGAGCTCCAGAGCTGCTGAGCCCTCCTCGTGAGCAGGGAGGGCTGTGGAGCAGCACAAGGTCAGTCGCTCACCTCTCTGTTCTTGGCTCCACAGGCGGGCAGTGAGAATCCCAGCATCTCCCTGCACGTCATCGGCTTAAACGGTCCCACCCACGAGCTGGAGATGATGCCACCTGACGACCCGAGGATGAGGTGGGTCTCCTTCCCCCTACCATTCTGCCGGTCGCTGACCTGTGCCGGGTAGACCATACCCATCAACCGCAGCTTAAAGGAGGAGAGGGCGATTGGGACTCACAGTGTCAGTGCATGGTCGCTGGGTCCAAGGCAGGAGCGTCATGGGGGAAGACAGCTGCTCGCCCCAGCGCAGCCGGACATAGGCGCAGAAGGGAGGCGCCTGCGACAGGAGCTCTTCCCGATCATATCCCTGGGGACCCACTGCGTGTAACCGGGCCCCGGTGTTAAATGGAAGGATTTGGGGGGACACACTCGCTCTAAATCATGACAGGTCAGAAAAAACATTCCTGTGTATGTTGTTTCCATGGTCTCTTCAGGGTCAAGCTCACTGTACTACTAATTGAGGCTTTCAAGAAATGAGCACATTTTCCAAAGTATTCCTTACTATAAATTATGATTCTGGTTTCTGGAGAAAAAAGCAAAACAGAATACTGGTGAACAAGTCCTCCTCATATGAGAAACGGGTATTTCCCCACCCTTCCCCACGAGGCTGGGTTCTTACAGGGAGCCTGTCTGGGTCAGAGTAACCTGGTGGAGGCCTTGGTCTTAGCTATGTTTTTTTCTTGCTGTGACTCAATACCTGACATACACAAATTACGGGAGGAAAAGCTTATTTTTGCTCGTAGTTTCAGAAGGTCGCAGGCCACTTAGGGGCAGCCAGCAACAGTGGAAGCCATGGCAGAGGCAGAGGTGGAGATAGCTCCTCATGATATTGCAAACAGGAAGTCCAGTCCAGTCAGGTGGAAAGGCAGGAAGCCATATATACCCCTCCAGGCCCCGTCCCAGTGATCCACCCTCTGGGTCCAGCCTCATCCCTTCCGGGTTTAAGCCCCCACCACACACCTGTAATCCAGTCCTCATGCCCACTATCAACAGTCTGCCAAATGACTGTAATCTAACCACCACCCCCACCCCGCGCTCCAGACCAGGCCCCAATTTCCTAACAGCGCATGGTTCCATAGATAATCTATTAACATCCAGTTACAGGAGTCTTTTGGGGACATTCCAGATCCAGACAACAGTACTTCCAAGAAAACTCACATGGCCAGAGTCTCTGTGGGTGGAGCCCCTTTGTCGGAGCAGTATTTCAGAGGATTATCTCTCTGGCAGGACCAGCAGCTGTGTGATGGGTCCTCACAGGGCAGCTTGCTGCACGTGGGCTCCATCCACAGTCCTGTTGCCATAGGTTACCCGTGTCTGCTGTGAGTGGATGTTCAGTTTAATCAGAGCATCTGAGCAGGGTCTGTGTGATGGAATGATCGACATACCCCTTCAGTTCTGTCCCCAGAGTCAAGCAGTCTGTGGAGAGGTTACACCTTCAGAGTCCCTTAAAAGGAGACCTGAATGTTTAAATTTTTTTTTTAATATTCTGGTAAAAGACACATTGCCATGAAATCCCCTCAGAGTCTTCCCTGTTGCTCGGAGCACGCCCGTCCCATCCTTCCTGGGGCCGCTCGGGAAGCCCTCTTTCCCGGTGTTTCCAGTTACATTGTCACGGCTGGCAGGATATTCTGCGTCGTTTCGAAGCATTGACCTTTCAGAGTGATTTTGATCTGGGGGAAGAGCCTGTGCATGGCCATATCTTAGGGCTAAGATAGGTAAGGACACACAGCCTTGTCGTAACTGACATAGTCCTAAATATCTAATCAGTGCAGGATGATTTTTTAAAAAATAGTGAATGTCTAAATTTTAAAAATTATTGCAATAAAAGACACGTTGCCATTAATCCCCCTCATAATATTCAAAATATTCCCCTAGCACACATGTGTCTCACCCTTCTTGACAGTGTCTTTTACTACAGTACATTTCTCTTTTTATTTAAACATTCATTATATCTTTCAATCATCCCTTTGTGTCCTCATGAAACTTTTCTCTGTGGAGACTTGATGTGTGTGGCCCAGGGCTCTGGAATCCGAGCATGTAGAAATGATGGTTATTCAATAAATGGAAAAAGTGACCATTTCCAGTCTCAGTAGACACCCAACCCAAATCTTGAGTGACCTCTAGCCTGGATCTTTGGAACTCAGTCCCAGAATTCTGCACTGTGAGAAGCTTCTGGCCTCTCCTGGAAGAGCGTGAACTGTGGCTCGTTGGCTCAGGCCTGGCTCAAGGAGGGTTGCTCAGTACTCTGTGAGTGATGTCATCCTACGGTGACATCCAGGCTCTTGTTCAGAACCACTTGGGTGCGTTCAACTCCTTTTTCTCCAATGGAGGCTGATACCATGATCCCAGGGAGGGCAGTGGGCCCTCGGCGCTTGGTGAAGTCTCGGCTTCAGCCTGTGTGTCCCAGCGCTGGACAGATCGTCCCCCTTCCCTGGTAGGGACACAGCCTCCTCAGAGAGCTCGTGTTCCCACCTCTGCCCCCGCCCCCGCCCCCCGGCAGGCTGCCCTTGCTACTCACTGGCTGTGGATGTCGAACCATGTCGCCAGTCCTGCTGTCCCTGCAGTAAAGCAAAGCTCAGGAGATGGCTTTGGCCTCTGCCGTAAGATCTGCGTGTGTCACTGTTCCCTTCCGTCCTCCTGGGGCCCAGTCCAGCCAACTCACTGCATTAATATGGAAAGTCACCTGGAAAATTTCAGCCATCTGTTTGAGCTAATTGAAAGTCTCATTTAGTCAATTTGGTGGTGCTATTTCCGCATGATTACCTTCAAGGACAATGAGAAATTGGCCCCGGGGAGGGCTGGGAGTTTGGACGTGGGATCCAGGTCTCCTGCTTGTTCTAACCTCCTAAGCTTAATACATCGATGCCCCCACCGCATTCACCTGTCACGTGGCAATGCCACCCCTTTTCCTGCGACTTCTCTGCCGGCCGCACAACCTCGAGACTTTGCTTTATGTGGGCAGAGACGGGGCAGGAGTCAGAGATTTGCTGGGAGCAGACGTTGAGTACTCGCCGACCAGGGAACTGAGCCCCTTGGTGGTGAATGATGGGAGCTGGGGATGAAAAAGGGAATACACCCAGGCCGGGGCGGGGCGCGGGGCGCAGGCCTGTAATCCTGGCACGTCAGAGGCCGAGGCAGGAGGGTGGCAAGTTCCAGCTCAGCCTGGAAAGAGGGGCAACTCGGTGAGACCCTGACTCCAAAATCAAAACTGAAAGCATGGGCTGGGAGCGGAGGTCCCTGGGAAGGGTCTGGGCTCGTTCCCCAGACGGGGAACACACCCGATGGTCTGGGGCAGGAGAACACAGACGTGGGACAAACCCTTGCGAGCCGGGAAATGCTCTGAGGCCTGAGGAAGGCCATGTTGGTGTGTGGAGCGGAGGCCACCTCCATGGTGGTGACAGCGTCAGGCTTAAGCCGGAGTTTCTCCACCCTAAGGATAGTGGCTGCGTCTTCCCATTAGCAAAGGGAGAAGGAAGCTGGAAGGGCGCCCCTTGTGGGCAGTGTGGGAACTGAAGGAGACCCGTCCTGGCCCTGGGCTCTGGTGTCGGCTCTCCCTCCACAGCTCCACCCCACCTGTCTCGGAATCACGGGCCTCTCTGCCGGCCTTAAGTCCACATTTGACCTCACCTTGACTGAAATATCCGTGGTGCTCGGGTCAGAGTATCTATCGAGCTGAGAAACTTCTATTCTTCGCTCCCTAATTGGGATCCGTTTGGGGGCATAGAGGGCCCTGCTGTGCCAGTGCTCATAAGCCGTGTCTGGTTCCGTCACCTGGGCGCTGGGACATCCGCCCTGCACCTTCCAGCAAGGTCTGTAGAGTCACATCTGCCGCTTCTGCCACGTGCACCGCCCTTGTGCCCCACCTCACCCCTGCACCGGCACGGCACGGCCTCTGCCACCTCCACCTCCCCCGCGCCGCCTCACCTGTCATCGTGCCTCGCGTGTGGGCACGCTAGCCCCACGAGCCGGTCTGTGGGGCCCATCAGGGGACGGCAGGTCGTGCAGACAGCTTTTGGGTTTGCAGCACCTGGTCATGGTGGGTTTCTGTTGCTTGTTCATTTTTGTCTTTTTTCATGGCAGGGCCTTTCCCCTGAGCTGCATTCTTACCCCTTTTCATATTTTTATTTTTTATTTTGAGACCTGGCTGCCCTGGCTGGCCTTGAACCTGCAGACCTCCTGCTTCGGCCTCCCAGAGTGCTAGGTGACAGGCTCGGGGTCTTCGTTACTCGCTGGGGTCGGAGGCTCCCGGGGCAGAGCTGTCTGACTGTTCTGTGAGGCGCCCCCGGAGCTCTGCTCTCCTCAGTGCGGGTACCCACGCGGGGCAGCTACACAGCAGAGTTCCACATGTGCCGCACCGCAGGCCACCAGCTTGCCCGAAGGCCCCATAGACGCACGCGCGGCAGGGCTGGGCACAGGAGACGGCAGCAAACAGCACGTGACCACCCGCCAGCGTCGCGGAGACCACACCAGGTCGGGGGTCCCTCGGGCCCTGTGTTGGCCTGCTCATACCTCTGCACTCTCCCTCTTCCCACCGCCTGACCCACAGGCCAGAAGTGGGTGCAGCCATGATGGCAGATGGAGAAGTGGAGGGGTGGGTGGTAGAAGTGGGGGAGGTAGGGGTGTGGTGGGGGCCGCTGGGGGGAGGGACGGGGTGAAGTGGTGAAGTGTGGCTGGATGGAGGGCGGGGGTGCGGAGGGCTAGCGCACCGGCTGGCAGATGGGTGGCGGGCACACAGGTGAGTGTAGGAATGCTGGAGGCTGATGGGTGGCAGCCAGGTGCCAGGTGGTGGGTGCGCAGATGGACAGGCCGTCAGGGCAGCTGATGGGCGAGTGAGCTTGAGTGCGTGGCCACGAGATCTGGAGTGGGAGGGCATGGTGTCTTCCCCCGCCGCCCTGGTGGGTGGGTGACCCTTCCCTGTCCTCCCCACCCCGGCCTGTCCTCTGAGGCGCGCCCTCTTCCTCCTTCCCCCTCACCCTGGCAGCCCGGTCCATTTCCACTGTGTCCCCACACCAGAAGAGAAATTCCGGGACTGTCCAGCGCGTGGCACTGGGTCTCAGTGGCGGTGTCTCTGCTGTGCAGCGCGCAGACCGCCCACCTGGCCCGCTCACAGCTGCCCCGTGAAGGCACAGCCCTACAGGCCCGCTCTCTTGCAGTACCTTCCTCTCACGGCTGGATCCGTAGAGTACGCGTCACTTTTTACAAATGCAGCGTTAATTGCGGGCTCCTGTTTCCCTAGACAGACAGGCCTTTGCTCCCGGCCCTTGCCTGCCTTGTGACTGTCAAAACCTTTGCCAGAGTTTGGAATGCCACGGAAGTGACAAGCCCCACTCCTCCCTGCGAGAGACGGCGCTCTGTTAATATTTGATGCCAAACAAATGGGCGAATGAAAAATTCATACACTGCTTGCCGGGAAGCGGCTCGGTCCTGCTTCTCAGGAGCCTTTGGCCGGGGATCCAGGAGGGTTGCCGAGATTTTCTCAGCCAAGCTGGGCGGTGACACGCGCCTCCCGAGCCGGTGGCAGAGCCCGGTTCCTGTCGTTGGAGGAGCCCGCCCTGCACCTGTCTCCACCATCCGCGTCCGCAGCGGGGAGGCACAACCGCCGGCCCTGGGCTCAGCCCCTGCCGGATGCTCTTTGCGGGAACAGGCGTGTTTGTGGGCAGGCACAGTGCTTTTTTTCATATTTTCTGTAAATGTATTATTCTGAATTCTGTAACACATTAGAGACTTGGGGTTTGGGGAATCAGTGAGCAGCTATGCCCACGCCATTTTCAGGGGCTCACCCTTTCCTAGCTGGCCTTGGCCCCCTCTCAGTCCTGTCATTCATGTCGGGGCCTCTGGGCTGTTACCTGTGCATTTCATGGGAGGGACACCCGTCGATGGGCAGGCTCCTATGTTTGGCACGATGCTTTAGGAGAGGACGCTGGCACCGTCGCTTCCAAAGATCACAGCTTCCTGTTCATGTTCAGTGCCATGTCCTTTCGCAGATCCCCTGCTGCGATGGTCAGGCCTCGGCTGCCTCCCGGACTGTCACGCCCCTCTGCGTCTCCCTGCGGCTCTCTGTCTCTTCGTTGCTTGAATTCCGGCGGCATGGAATGCTTTCAGCGCCGATTGTTACACCAGTAAAAGTGAGGGGCTCCTTGGCTGTGTTGCCGTATTATTAGCAGCCCTTGGTGCAAATCCTGTTCCGTGCGGTATTCTTCCTTTCCGAAGCTGGCTGGCTTGGGCTGGAGGGACAGCACTGTGGTTGAAGTGCCTGCCTAGCAGGCACAAAGTCCTGGGTTCAGTTACCCGGTGTCACATAAGCCGGACGTGGTGCTGCTCGCCTGCAATCCCAGCACTCAGTGCCTGAGGCAAGAGGACTGCCACAAGACCAAGGCCAGCCTAGGCCTCATAGTGAGTTCAGGACCAGCCTGGCCTGCATAGTGAGACTGTCTCAGAAATGGAAAAAAAGAAATAACTTATCCTAGCTACTTTTTCGGACTTTTCATCCATGAATCTCTATAGAGGCTCCCCCCAAATACATGAGTTCTTATGTTAGAATTCAGTTCCTTCCTGGGCTAGGGCAGAGCTATGTGAGCAGAGCACTTGCATGGGCTCAGTTCCCCAGCACCACGTAAGTACTAGCCAGGCATGGTGGCCCGTGCCTATGCTGCTAGTACGTGAGAGGCTGAGGCAGGAGGTTTGCCCTGAATTCAAAGCCAGCTGGACTACGTAGTGAGTTCAGAAACAGCCTGGATTACGAAGAGAGACCTTTAAAAAAAACTAATTCCTTTAACAAATAAAATTGGGCATGAGAAATTGTACAAAATGCTGAAAATGTGCAGATGAGTAAGGTGGGTGCAGCCTCTGCCCCCGCTGAGCGGAAATGGCGTAGATTGGCAGCCTCCCACTCCGGTTACGTGTCCTGAACCGTGTTCCGTTCCCCTTTCTTGTGGCCGGTGCTGCGTTTCCGTCCCGGGATCTGTGACCTCTACTGCTTTCTGTTTTCCATCCTGGTCAAACGCACCGCGCACGCACATCAGCAAGGTGCTGGCCGCGTTTTCAGAGCTGGGCCACTCACTCGTTTGCGCCGACAACCAGCCAGCGGTTCATAACTCGCGGCGAACCAACTTTAGGACTGTTTTTAACTCTGTACACTGAACTTTTCATTTTGAGATTTTAATGGTCAAGCTGCCTTCCCGCGTCAGTGTGGGGGATGCTCAGGAAGACGAACTTTAACAAGAAGACACTGGTTGTTTAAAAATACATGGAACCTGTGATCCTGGCACTCTGGGAGGCTGAGGCAGGAAGATCACTATTTTTGAGCCCATCCTGGGCAATTTATTGAGACCCTGGCACAAAACACCAACAAGAAAGGACGAGGTATAGCTCAGTGCAAAGGCCCTGGCCTCAATCTCCAGTACCCCAATAAATAAATAAATAAATAAAAACAGGATTGTTGACTAACAATACACAGAGGAGACATTCCAAAGCAGCCTAAATCTGGATCCTTTGTCTAAACTTCTTTCCTTCAGACGGGTAGTTGTGGGCATTCATTCCCCCCTCTGACTCCAAGGGTTTGTGAACACGTTCTGCGGTGTCTTGCTCTCAGTGAATTGTGGAAAATCCCATGGCCTGACACTTGGGTCGTGTCCCCCTGAGTCCCCTGCCCTGCGGCACCCTGCACCCAGCCCCAGGCCCGCCTCTGCTCTCCCCAGGCCCGGGGGCGCCCCACCTGCCCCGTGCTCCTCAGCTCTCTACAGCCTCCACCTCTGCAAGCCGCGGTTCTGAGCTGCCTCGAACCCGGTAGCCTAGAGCTTGGGTGACCCTTGCTATGTTCAGTGCGCTCTCTCTTCTTCGCCCGACACTGTCTGACCTGGTGGTTCTCGGCCCCAGAAGGGACAGCTTCCCGTGCCTGGGAGTGGTAGCCTCTCCTGCGGCCTCCGACCTGCCCAGTGCAGCCTGAGGGACAGAGGGAGGCCAGCCCGGAAGGCCTGGGGCAGCTCTGCAGCCTGGGCCAGCATGCTGCTACCGCCGCCTTCACCTCCTGAGCCCGTTGGTGACTTGGGCAACATCTTGTCATCGCATCCCAATTCCTGCGGTCAGTGGCGTCCGAGGACAAGAGAGGCCTCTGTCGGTCACAGTCCCACAGGCCTGTCCTAGGTGCCCCAAGCGTATGGGCCCTGGGTGAGTGGCATTTCACGGCCGGAGGGTGTGGCAGAGCAAGCTGCTGATATCACAGCCAAGGAGAAAGAAAGAGGAAGGAGAGGAGGAGGAGGACGAAAAGGAAAGGGGAGGAGGCGGTCCCCCAGGCCTCAAGCTCCAGGACCCAAGGCCTCCCATGGGAAACCTGAGGCTCCACCCCCTCCCAGCAGCACACCCCGGGGCCAAGTGTTTAACGCTCGCCTTGGGGGAAACACGCGTGTAAGCCACAGCACCTGGCGTAGGAACAACTTTAGTCCTCCTCCACACCCAAATTTCAGGGCAGGAGGAGCCCAGCACTTGAGGTAAGGTGGGGCAGGGGAGAGGAGGTGCACCCCAGCCGCAGGTCCTGCGGGAGCAGACGCGGGCAGCACAGGGTGGCTGGCCAGCCCCATGTGGGCTGCAGGTAGAGGCGGGCTCAGTTCACTGTAGTGTCCTCGGACCTGCCCTCCCTTCTGTGGGTCTTGGTAGCCGTGACATCACGCCGTAAGCCAAGGCTCCCTCTGCCATTACCTGCTGTGTGCTCCACGGGGTCTGCGCTCGATGGGGCTATGCCATTTGTCACATTAACCGTAAAAGTCATCACACAAGAGCCCACCTTGTGTGACCTGTGTCCTCAGTATGTGAGGCCAACAGCCTTGAAAGGGGGAGCAGTGCCGGCTGCCAGGCACCTTGCTGGGTCCTGGTGGTGGCGCTGCTCAGCCGCTGGAAGGGGCCTTGGTTTTCCTCAAAAGTAGCTGCGGTTCATTCGTTTGGCAGGAAGTCTCATCCTGGATGCATTTCACGGAATCAGAGAAAGATGATTAGAAATGAGATCACACAGCAGTCTCGGGAATGAGGTCGCTGTAGAGCGCTGAGAAGCCCAGAGAGGATCCCCGGGGCCGTGGAGACTGGCAATAGGAATGCTGCGCAGAGCGCCGGCCAGCACATGCCGACGGGGACACACACTCGTGACGTGCGTCCCCTTACGAAGAAGTCTGCTTATGTAATAATCTTTACGCACCTTTATGTGCTCCCTCAGTAATATCTGTTGTTTGGAGGGCTAAAATGTTCTCATTTTATCATTAAGAAATATTTAAAAATGGCCACCAGCTTTTAAAATTCCTGTTACACACTGAAGAAGCCGAGCTTTAGAGTCCCCTAGAAAAAGGTGTGGGTGTGAGGCTTCCACAGGCGCAAGGAGAGAGAGCCCCACGCACCCCAATTCCCACCCCCAGGTGAGGCCTCTGCCTCATTCCAACTCCAGGCTGGCGCTGCCTTCCTTGTTGATGATCAAGAACTCCAGGTGTGAACAATAAAAGTGACGTTGGCCATCCGGTGGCCACTGGTGACACACAGTCCAGCCTGCCCCACGCTGCCCCGCAGCCTGCGGCCTGGCAGTGTTTCCTAGTGATCTGTTCCAGAGGCATAAGGATCACATCACCGAAAGCAGCACGTGTCTTAGCACTGCACCACTGCTGGGACCACCCACCCGGCATGCACAACTTAAAGAACGAGAGGTTCCTTGTGACTCACATTCCCAAGCCATGGTCAGCTGCTCCACAGGACACAGTGGAAGGACGGGTGGAGGACGTGGTGGAAAGATGTGGTGAAGAACATGCTAGAAGGACATGGGAAGGACATGGGAAGGACATGGTGGAGGACAGCTACTCACTGCAGGACTGGAAGCAGGGAGAGAAGGGATGAGCCGGGGAAAAGAACCCCCCTTTCAGGTCATGGCCCCCGTGACCCCCAGCCACGCCCCACCTCCTCACAGGACGGTCAGCCCTGCACCCACCCATGGATGGATCCACTGATGGGCACGGCATCTGTGATCCAGGCAGCTTCACACAGGTGGCGTTTCAGAGCTAAGCCATGACAGTGTGCATCCAGCTACCTATTGGTGCCACTTCAGGGCCATGTTAGGAAGCAGACAAGTTGAGAATAATATGTCATCATGTTATGTCATCATGTTGGCCTACGTGAAACTTATTCTTGCAGAAGAATACCATGGAAACCAGGAAAGGGCACAGGACAGAAGCATCCAGGACACGGAAACAGGGCTGTCTGTATTGACAGGTCGTGGGAAAGAGCGGCCATCACCATGAGCCCTTCCCTTTCCATCATGGAGCTGTTCTGTGGCGGGATGGGTGCAGACTCCCTTCCCGTTTCGCTGGGCTTGAGATCGAACCAGCCACTTCTCGTGGACACTTGTTCACCCCCGAGGCCTGGCCAACTGCCAGCCCCTGTCCAGTGTGGACTGAGGTGAGCTGGGATGTCACTAAAACTAAAGAATGTCTGGCTGGGTGCTGCAGGCCTGTAATCCGACCTCTGGGAGGCCGAGGCAAGTTCAGGTGCCATCTGAACAACTTAATGACTTAGAGAGACTGGTTTCAAAATCAAAAATCAAAAAAAAAAAAAAAAAGAAAAAAATGTAGCTCGGTGTGAGGCCCTGGGCTTTATCCCCAGAATCACAAAACAAGTATTCCATGTAAGGCAAGATCCAGGCACTGACCTTGAAATCCTCTTAAGGACCAAAGGAAACGGTTAGATGTGTAAGTAGCGTGCAAGGTGACCACATTTCCTGGTCATACATGGGGTCCCAGCCTGCCTGTCCACAGAGCAGGACCTGTGGGGAATGTGGCAGGGGAACAGCTGCCTGCAGAGGCGAAGGACCCAGATGGGGACACGGGGATGGTGCAGACCCTGCACCCACCATGCCTGGGCCCTGGGATGTACAGGCCAGGAAGCAGAAGGCACACATCAAAATGGCAATTTTCAGAAGTCCCCAAATGACAAGTTTGAGGCGCATGAAAGTTCTGTTATCCCTGAATGCACTCCTCGGTGTGTGTATTTTGGGTATTTATGTTCTTAGCCATGTCCCCAGCACTGTGGCACCATCCCTGCATGGTCCCAAGCCCCAGGACCCTGAGTCCATGCATCTGTCCTGTCTGCCGTGCGTGTGCACGTTTATCCTTGATGTAGACCAAGTTTGAGGAGCATGAAAGTTCTGTTATCCCTGAATGCGCTCCTCGGTGTGTGTATTTTGGGTATTTGTGTTCTTAGCCATGTCCCCAGCACTGTGGCACCGTCCCTGCGTGGTCCCAAGCCCCGGGACCCTGAGTCCATGCATCCGTCCTGTCTGCTGTGCGTGTGCACGTTTATCCTTGATGTAGACCAAGTTTGAGGAGCATGAAAGTTCTGTTATCCCTGAATGCGCTCCTCAGTGTGTGTATTTTGGGTATTTGTGTTCTTAGCCATGTCCCCAGCACTGTGGCACCGTCCCTGCGTGGTCCCAAGCCCCGGGACCCTGAGTCCATGCATCCGTCCTGTCTGCTGTGCGTGTTTATCCTTGATGTAGACTACGTTGCTGGAAAATTTGATGATCGGGCCAACTTGGGGAACGGAGACGCCCCGTGTTTTAATTTCCTGGCTCAGAGGCTTCCGTCCTCTGACCCTTCTGTTCGTGTTAACGACTCCCTGTCACGAGGCCCTGTCTAGCTGGCTGGGAATTGTCCAAAGTCTTTGGTGACAGAAGATGTTGTTAGGCCCCAAAGCTGTCACTCTGAACAGGAGATCTCATTGTAGATACAGATAGGGTGCGAGTGGAACCCAGTGTCAGCCAGCCTCTAGAACATTCCTGAGGATATTCATTCAGAGCGTTTATGTCTTTGACATTTTCCTTTTCCTCTTTCATGTAAAATCAGAGCCTTTTAGGAGCCAGTGAGGGTTGGGCTCTGGGGGATGGGGCTCATTACCAGGAGCCTGAAACCTCTCATGTTCATGCGGCACAGAGCCGGGTATTTCCAGGTTTGGGCAGGGGCAGGGGACAACACTTAGGGCATCAAACCAAGTTGACTTGAAGTCCAGTAACCCCAAGGACCTGGAGGGTGACGCCACTGTGTGAGTCACTAACTTGTCACCAGGACCCAGCACCCAACAGCTTACGGGAGGGAAAGCTAATGTTAGTTCACAGTTTCAAGGCCTTTGTCCATCGTGGTTGGCCGGCCAGGACAGAGGGCCAGCCGCTCACAAGATGGCAAGACAGGACGCCGAGGAGTCAGGACGCGGATGGGCTTACTAGCGAAGGAGGAACGGCTGGACGCTTGTTAGATATAGCCAGGCAGACTTAATCAAGGGAGGCCTTGGTGAGGGGCGCGGCTGTGGTACAGTTGACCCTTCCAGGCCACCCCCTCACCCACCTCACGAGGAGGCTCCACCTCTTACAGCAGCAGCAAAGCCTTCAGATGAATCCGTGGGATCCAGTTATCCCCCCACAAGGCTTCACCCTCCAAACACATGCAGCTTTTGGGGAGACAGTCCAGATTGTTCCAGATGCAAACCGTAACGCCCTGCTGTTTTGTCTTTCCGCAAGAGACGTGCAGAGCGCCCCCAGCAGGGGTGTCTGCACAGCTGAGCTCACAGGAGCGCCCACCTCAGGCCTCCCTCGGTGGCCCTCCTCCTTCCTGCTTCCGGCCTTGTAGTTAGAGATGGGTGCAGCTCCAGCCGGTGGAACCCACAGGCCCGGCCCGCTCGGGACCGCCAGCGCAGGCCCCAGCGCCGTGTGCAGTCGGGTGCCTTGGGGTCCCGGGGACTCGTGCCTCTGCCCCGCGCATCCTCCACAGCCGCCGATGCTGCCGCGCCCCTCCCGCCCGCGGGCCGGGGCTCCTGCGGGCGGCAACGGCCTTCTCTGCCTGCGCGCCTTTGCAGGGAGTACTACGTCACCATGGTGAAGTGGGCCACCAGCACCAAGGTCGCCGTGACTTGGCTGAACCGGGCGCAGAACGTGTCCATCCTGACGCTCTGTGACGCCACCACGGGAGTCTGCACAAAGGTACGCGGGGGCCGGGGCGGGGCGGGGCGCATCCTGGGCGCGGTGGAGTCGCCCTTGGCGGCGCGCGTCCCGCTCCCTGCGTTAGTGCCACCTGGTGGGGAGATCTGGTACTGCTGCGGAGGCCGAGGCCGTCCCTGCAGCAAAGGTGGGTTGGTTTCCGCGCCCGCCTGCGCCCGCCAGCACGCGCCCCCCACCCGCCAGCGCGCACCCCACGCCTGCTGCCTCTGTCTGTGCGCCCTGTGCCGCCCACCAGCAGCGGATGTGTTCCCCTTGACCCACCCGCCTCCAGGTGATCCTCAAAGGGGGCAGGACCCTGGGTGCCGGGATCCCCCTCTGCCCTTCCCGCCCCCAGCCAAAGCCAGGCACCTCGCCCTCCGTCAGGTGGGTCCCTGGGAGGGCAGCAGTGCCTGCTGGAGGCTGATGGCATGCGCAGTTAGGGGCGAAGTCTAAGATGCCTGGAGTGTGAGGAAGGAAGAGGGAAAGTACTAAAAGCCGTGTGGGCCCGTGGTAGGGCAGGCCTGGAAGCCCAGCGCTGGGCGGCTGAGGCAGGGGGATCTCAAGTTTAAGCTAGCCTGAGCCATTTGACAATTTAGAAAGACCCTGACTCAGTATCAAAAATAAAAATTGGGCTGGGGATGTATCTCATTGTGAACCTCCTGCACCACCAAAAAAAAATATCACCAGATCCCTAGGATGGTTTCTTGCAGTTACAATCTGGCCTTCGACACACTGTCCCTGTGCAGTGTCCTGCGACAGTGCAGCCCCGTGGGTGGCCTCTGAGGAGCCCATGCTGCTGTGGGGACCCCAGGTGGGCACACGCCAGCCAGCGAGGATCCCTGCATGGTGGACGTGCTGGTCACCTCTGCAGGCTTCTGCTCCATGTGCACTGTCCTTGTTGGGGACAGTGGCGTTCCTCTTGTCCAAGGATGCATGTGTTGGGCTCTGAGCCACACCGGGAGAGGAAGAGGAGGGTGGTTAACCTGCCCCCCACACCCTCACGACGCCGTTAGCCCGTGCAGCCGCCGTGCCCCGGGCCGGACCGCTTTCTCACAGTGCTAATGCTGATTTCTTCTTCCAGAAACACGAGGATGAAAGTGAAGCCTGGCTCCACAGACAGGTAACTGTCCCCTCCGCGTCCTCTCAGTCACACAGCTGACCCTGAGGGTGGGGGGAGTGCCTGGATCCAGGTGACAGGGACATGCAGCAGGTTGAGAACCAGTAACCAGGTCTGGGGTATACCTAAGTGGTTAGGGCAGTTGCCTATCATGCACAAGGCTTGGGTTCGATCCTCCAACACTACATAAAGATTAATTCTAGAATTTGAGAGGCTGAGGCAGGAGCATCGCCATGAGCTCAAGGCCAGCCTTGACTAAATAGCGAATTCAGGACCAGCCTGCAATACAGGGAAAAAAAGAGAATGGGGATATAGCTCAGTGCAGAGGTCCTGAGTTCAATCCCCAGGACCACCAGCACACACACACACACAAAAAGATACTTCATCTCCTACTTGGATACAGCAAGGCATGTCAGAACAGGCTCCGGGACCTTGAGACCAAACAGGTCCTGGGTTCCCTCCCTCGTATCCCAGACAGACAGACCGAAGTGACCAAGAGACCCATATATAAATCAGCCTGTGAGAAGATTTACAAAGAAAACATAGAATTTCCACCAGAAGAGCACCCAGCTCTGTCCGCTTTCTCCGACTCCTTTCCTCTGTCCCAGCTTCGCACCGGAGAGGGCAGCTCGGAAACTCTGGGAGCTGCTGCCTCAGTCCTGGGGACATTGTCATCAGGGGCCTACAGGGACCATGGACAGAGACACGTGCTGGGGCTGCTTCATCCACCCGCCTCGCTCTAGGGGTCACAGGAACCTGGCCAGAAAAGACAAGCCTGGGAGTGTGTGGGACTCAGGGGACCCAGTCTGTCCCCATTAACCACTCGGTGGATTCTCCATGGCCTCAGAACGGAGGAAGCTGAGCCTGCCGTGGCTTCCGGCTCTCGTGATGTCCAGCAGAACCTCACCTCCCGATCTTGTAGTGCCATCTCCCCCTGTGGCCTCCACGTGGATCTCACAGGACCCTCCAGGAGCCGCACCTGTGTGTGAGGACTCCCTGTCACCACCTGCTCTGGGGTCCCCCAGGCAACGAGGCTTCCCGCACCCCCCACCATTGCTGCTGGACTGGGCTGCTCCCGCCTGCCTGTGCCCGGCCCTGGATGTGGAACCAGGACCGTTGCTGGGGTGGGAGTTGATCCCACAGGTCATTTTTCTGACCATCTTTCGTCCTTAGGCAGCCAGATTTTTGACTTTATGGTTTCCAGGTCCGGCCTGGGAGGGTGAAGAAGAAACACACGTGGCCGCCATAGGGAGAGGTGACAGGCAAGTCCACAGCACCAGGCGGAGACCGTCCCCTGCAGCCTGCGGGAGCTGGAGCCACACAGCCAGGCAGCGCACCAGGAGACCAGGCGTGCCCCCCCCAACCGGACGAGAGGCGGAGCCGGTTGCAGCCCAGGCCCTGGCTGCGAGCCGCACTGTGTCCCGCACTGTATGCCCACCTGTGAGAAACAGCAGCCAGAGACGGACACCTTGCCAGTGACTGTGAGGATTTCCATGGAGCCGTAGGACAGCGTGGGAACATCAAGCCTTCTCCTTGTCAGCACACTGTTTCTGGCCTGAATTGATCATTTAATGCCACCTATGCCAGGAGGGCAAACGTGTCCCCCAGAAAGTGGGGCACAGCGCCTCTGTGTCCTGCCGCTGGCGAACAGAAGACCAGCTCGAGGGCTGAACCAGCGGCCAATGTGTCCCTTCCCAGCCTTAGAAATACCGCGCTTCCGGCTCCAAACAGAAAAATCAGCATTTGCCAATTAAGGATTTCATTTTATTGCAAATATTCATGAAGATGAAATGTCCTTTAATCCCATGTTAGTTGATTTCTCCGGGCGTTTCCGAGTTGCATGCGTTCATGTCTCCCGGGGAGGTGGGTTTTCCTTGTGCCAGCCGAGGGGACAGACTGCGGCTCTACTCCCTGCGTGTGAAGAGAGCTCCGGGAATCAGGAAATGGGGGTTCTTGCCACCTGCTTGAGGTTCATGGATGGAGACCTCCGAACTTCTAAAATCTGAAGTTTTGTTACAGTGAACGCAGAAGCATGCTCGTTCGATAAGAAATCATTCTGTTAACCACTAGGCAACGAATCCCCTCTTGCAAAGACAACTACAATGTGTAATCTAAGAAGAACATACAAGCCAGCTCTGGTGACACTAGCCTGTGACCCCAGCACTTGAGGAGGCTGAGGCAGGAGGATCACGAGTTCAAGCCCAGCCTGGGTAACTTAGTAACTTCCTGAGACTCTGTCTCAAACTCAAAAAAAAAAAAAAAAAAAAAAAAAACCTTAAAGACTGGGGATGTAGCTCAGTGCTAAAGCCTTAAGTTCAATCCTCAGTGCCACAAAATAAATAAGAATAAATGTGCAATCCTTCCTGCCCACCATAAAGGCAGCCACCCTGCTGGGGCTGAGCCACTGGCTGCTGTATAATTGGGTGCCAAGCAGGGGCCCAGTGGTGCCACCTCCCCTGGCCTCGATGCCAGGCCTACTGGGAACACTGTGTCTGTTTCCAGCGGAGTGCTGGGACCCACGCTGGGTCCCCGTCTGGTCCCCACCATGTTGAGCCCACTCCCTCCAGATGTGCGACCTCTCTCTGCATTTTAGAGTGTATAGATTTCGCCCTTTTCTGGTCCTAGGGACCGAGCCCAGGGACTTCACGTTGGTTCCTAACACATCCCAGACTGTTTGATTTTTGATTTTAAGACACAGCCACCTAGGTTGCTCCCGTGGATGTCCCCGTCCTGCCTCAGCCTCCAGGAGTGCTGGGATGCCGGGCCCTGTGCTTATTCATGTTTCCTTTTTCTTATCTTCTCAATGAGCCATTCAGGGCAAAGCCGACTTCACCGAAGAGAAGAGTGAAAGACAGACTTGAAGGAGAGGTCATTTTGAGACAGAAGCCAGTGTGTGACTCTTCAGCAATCTGACCTTTCTGGGGGTCAGTGGCCCTTTGTGGAAGCTTCACAGTGTACTCCAGGTTTATGGGCAGCCATGCAGGGGGAGAGCCCCCTCCTTCTGAGCTCAGTATGGAGCCCTGGCCATCGCCTGCCGCAGCCTCTCAAGTGCTGGGATTACAGTGTGCATTACCCTGCCCAGCTAAACTCTGTGTGGTGCTGGGGAATCAAACCCAGGGCCTAGCGCACACTAGGCAAGTGCTCTAACCGGTAAGGTAGGGCCCAAGCCCTTTTCTTCTTTTAGAAGAAGGGTTTCCAAGGTAGGAGAAGGCCCCACCCAGCACCTATTCTCCTGCGCCTACACTAGAAGCTGCAGAGGGAACTTCCCTGGGTGCCCCCAGCCCAGCTCACCCTCTCCGAGTGTCCTGGCTCTGACCGCCTGTTGTCTCTGTGCAGAATGAAGAGCCCCTCTTCTCCAGGGATGGCCGGAAGTTCTTCTTTGTCAGAGCGATCCCACAGGGGGGCCGGGGAAAGTTCTACCACATCACCGTGTCCTCATCCCAGGTAAGCGCCGTAATTCCAGCGCCAAGGTGCAGCTCGGAGGTAGCCCCTCACGGCTGAGCATGCCCCAAAGAATGCTGACCCTAGGGGTCGCCAGAGAGCCACAGGCATCCAGGGGTGAGGGTTTGGGAAGGGCAGGGCCCAGTTCTGCTCGAGAACGCAAATGTGCGCTGTGTAGCTAAGCCGGAGATGCAGGCCTGCCATCCCAGCTCCCTGGCGGGCTGAGGCAGGAGGACTAGAAATTCGAGGCCAGCCTGGACAGTTTATTAACTTAGGGAGACTCTCTCAAAAATAAAAGAAAATGGGCTAAAGATGTAGCTCATTGTGAAGGTCTTGGCCCCAGTCCACGGTGCCACAAAAGAAGAAACTTAAAAAGGGAGGGAGGGAGGGAGCAAGGACGGAGGGAAGGAAGGATCCTGTGTTCCATGTCACCCCAGCAGGGGGCGCTGTGGTTTCCTGTGGCACCTGCCTCTAGGGTCAGCTGAGTCAGGAGCAAGCCTCAAGGTCCCACAGACTCACGTGTTTGGGTTTAAAGCAGGCACCCTGGTGAACACAGTTCCGAGTGGAGGTGGCCTGGGAACCTGGGAAGAGCCAAACTTGGGGAACTGCCTTGGCCCAGAAGATGGCAGGGTGGGCATGTACCCTCAGCTCCTCCTGGTTAGGGTCCCCACCCTCCTTGTCCACTTCGAAGCTAAGTTACTAGGGACCAAGCTAGGTGGGTAAAACCCAATTAGGAAAAGCAGTGACCGAAGGCAGGCATTCTGTGGCTTAGAAGTGGGGTTCATGTTTATGATAAAAACAACCCAGAGCATCCCCATCTGCCCTTGGCACGGGGTTGGCGGGGGGGGTGGAGAAAGGAGGACCAGGACTCCGTGTGGCAGCGCCGTGTCCAGTGGGGTGGGGTGTCTTCACGGTGAACCCCTTCCTCAGCCCAGGCTCTGAATTCGTTCAGATCATCAGCCTGCCCGGGTGCCCACTCACTCCTGGCCCTTGGGGGCCTCTGCCCTCCCCCAGCCCCTCACACAGCGGGCCCTGGTGTCTGTGGTGCCCCCAGCACTTGATCTGTGTCGATCTCCTTCTGCACGGCCCCTCCCCTCCCCTCCCACCCCACCAGGGCACCTGTGCAGAGCGGCCCTGCACAGCTGCACCTCGGCACCCCAGGCCACCACAGGAAGAATCGCCACCTCCCCCCGGGTACCTCCTAGGTGTGACTATGTTGCAGCCCTCAGGGGCCGTAAGGAGCAATGGCAGGGACCCAGTCCCACCCAGGACCACCCAGACCGAGCAAGCCGGGCTGGCCTTCCCTCCTTTGGTCCTCCATGGCTTTCTTTTTTCATCCCTTTCCTCCATCCCCCTTTCCTCCCTCCCGGGTCCTGGGAGCCACGCATGCACTTGTCGGGCCTGGCAGCCCATACAGCGGGAACATTGGAGGCCCCAGGGGGTACCGGGCACCAGGACCCCACAGTGGGCCAGCGGGGCCCCCCACTGCTGAGTACAGGGAGGAGACAGGGTGTGCCCCGTGCAGGGCATCCTGGGCGCACGGTCCTGGGCCCAGGCCTCACCCCAATGCCTCCTGCCTGTGCTCAGCCCAACAGCAGTAACGACAACATCCAGTCCATCACCTCGGGGGACTGGGACGTGACCAAGATCCTGTCCTATGACGAGAAGCGCAACAAGATGTGAGTGAGAGCCGGGCGTGTCTGGTGACCCCATCCTACCGGGCAGGGGGACCCAGGGGCCCCTGGCTGTCACACTGTGCTCAGGGGTTGCAGAGGACAACGCGGGGCTGCCTTCCCAGCCTGCACACCCTCACCAGCCCCCGCCTCCCGCACACACGGCCCCATCGCTGCCCGGCCTCCCACGCTGCCAGACCCAGGTGGAGCCCGTCCCAGCCTGTGAGGTGGCTTATGCTACCCCTTGCTGAGGTTGACTGAGCGTCGTGTCACTGAACACATTAGCAACGCGGCAGGGCTTCCTGTTGTCCCTCTTTACAGAGCTCAGAGATCAGTCATGCACTGCAGGCTGTCCCTCCAGGACCCAGGGCGTGATGGGAGTCCAGGCCGCCGTGCACGGCCCCCCTCCTGCCACGGCGCCACCCGGGCACACCAGGGGAAACTGAGCGAGAAGTATCGGCCAGGTCTGGCTTTGTATCTGGACGTGAGGCGGCTGGGCGTTGCCCTCCCAGTGGCTACTGATCTGGTGGAGAAACTTCTACCCCCAAAGTCGAGCACTCGTTACCTCCTTTCACCCCACCCAGGACCTGTGGGGAAGGCTAGGACACATCCAGCCAGAAGGACCTGCAGTGTTGTGGCCCTTGGCCCGGTGTCTGGCCTCCCCCGGCTGTGGCCATTGGTGTGGCTGGGCTGAGGCAGAGCCACATCCCTGGGGTGCCCCTGAGGACCCTGTGAGGGCAGTAATCTGTACACGGTGAGCAGACTGACCTTTGCCCTTTCACCTCTCTGCAGCTACTTCCTGAGCACTGAGGACCTGCCACGGAGACGCCAGCTCTACAGGTAACTAGTGTCCAGCTTGTGGGGTCCCCTCCCCTTAGGATAGCTGGCACTGCCTTGGCACATGGGGGGGGGGGGGCAGTGGAGTAGCTACAGCGAGGGGTGAGAAGTCATGAAAAGCAGAGGCCCCAAACCTTCTCTGAGTAGATGGCACCCTTCCCCCCTCATTCCCCGCTGAGTAAGCAGTGGCCTGTGCGGCCTGCCTCGCCCCTGCTCAGGTGTTGGTGTGGAGGGAATGTTCTCAGCGGGTGCCAGAGGGCAGCAGAGTCCCACTGGGAAGCAGGGGAGGAGAGACCCTGCAGCCTCAGGGTGGCTGCACACTTGTGCTAGGTGGGGGGCTATGGCTGGCCGCTGCAGAGGCCGCCCTGCAGTGCAGACCAGGGGCTTGGCCAGTGCCTCTGGGTGGAGTCTGCACAGAGCCAATGCCTGCCGGTTCCAGTCCCCACGTGGAGAAGGTAGCAGAGCCAGGTGCCTGACCATGTCCCCTCTGTCCACCGCGCTCGGTGCTGAGCGTCCAAGGTTGAGCAGACTCAGGCGGGTGTCTGCGTCACAGTCACTTCCCCCAGGGTTCTCTCCTTCCCTGCCAGTCGGCCAGGGTTATTGCCAGCTGGCCACCAGGTTACGCAAAGAGGGAGGCAGCCTGCCAGGCCTGCCCTGTAGCTGGCCAGGTGTGCTCAGAAAACACACTGCGTTTCACTTTTGGAAAAGACACGCAGCCGTGAGTCCCCTAGCGCTGTCCCGTCCCACTGTCCTGGTGCTTCCCACGGCGGCTCTCCACTGCCCTTCCCCGAGCTTCCGCGTTGGGCTGCCGTGGCTGCCCCGGTCCTGAGTCAAGTCAGAACACTGACCTTTCATGGTCCTTGTGACCCTGGGGAAGCGCCAGAAGCCTAACGGGGCCAGACCTGGTGAATGACAAATCCCGAGAGTCCTCCAGTGCTGTCATGCTTTACTTACAGATTGCCATAGATGTTTAATCGATAAAGGGTGATTAAAAAGTACAGCGAACATGGTTTTAAATTTTTAATGTATGGCAGTAGAAGCTCCATAGCTGCTAACTCCCCTCCAAACCTTTGCCTCGGAAATACTCATCCCATCTCTCTTGGCAGTGTCTCTTACTATCTTAATTCTTAAAAAATTTCAGCATTTCGTCTTTCCAAATCAGCCCTGCACAGAACTGGACACTGTCCCTCCTCGCCTCATGCACAGAGGCTGGCACTGGGGTCCGCGGTGCGGGCGGCCGCTCCCCAGCTGCTGTGCACAGAGCTGCACCAAGAGTCCTGGCACCTGCCTCATTTGTTTTGAGGAGCCATAGTTGTCAGAGTGGTCCCCACGGGTGTCCTTTCACCTGTCCCATCGGGTTTGGGATGGCGACGTCAGTCCAGCTGGGGTGCTGGAGCCCTGGGATTGTTTGCCAAGGATGGGCGGTGTGAGAGGTCAGTCAGCCGCCCCATGCTCTCAGGCTGCCTGTGGCCCTCCCTGAGCTCGGCACGCATGGCACAGAGCACCAGGGAGTTGGATTTTGTGGAGACAGAAAGAGGAAGTGGGGAGGGGACCAGGGGATAAGAAGGGAGAAAGGAAGGAAAAACTATCAAGACGCACTGTGCCTGTGTGCCGCTCCCCCGGTGGATGTAATGATCACATCCCATAAATCCACGCTAAGAGAATAACACTGGGGTAGGCACTAGGTGCCAGGCGACAGCACTGCTCTTCTGCATACAGCCAGTGCTGAAAATGCAGAGAGGGGACGGATGCATGGTTCCAGGTGAAGGTGGGGGACAGAGCTGGGCACCTGGGGTACTGCAGCCAGGAGACCCGTGGGAGCAAGGCCCCGGGGAGTTGGTGGCAGGAGGGACCCATGGGCATCCATTTAGGAGCGTCATCAGTCAGCTTAGGTACCCAGCCAGGCCCCACCTTGACCTCAGGCCAATCCAACCTTGACCCTGACCAGCCGCGTGCGCAGCACCATGGCTCATGCCGGCGCCTTGCTCTTCCAGTGCCAACACCGTGGGCAACTTCAACAGGCAGTGTCTGTCCTGTGACCTGGTGGACAACTGCACCTACTTTAGCGCGTCCTTCAGCCACAGCGCCGACTTCTTCCTGCTCCAGTGCGAAGGTGAGTGTCTGCCGCCAGCCTGAGGCAGGTGCGTGTTCGCGGCGCCCCTGTGGGACGCACAGCTGCGGGGTCAGCTCAGGCCGAGCGAGGGCGAATACTGCCACTCACTGGCCACACTGCTGCTGCTCCTGGACAAGGGTGGCACAAGTCAGCCTCACGCATGCGTGTATGTCACACACTATTAGGGATCAAACTCAGGACTGAGCTACACCTTGGCTTGTTTTGGGTTTTTTTTGTTTTGGTTTGGCTTGGTTGGTTGGTTGGTTGGTTGGTTGTCATTTTGGTTTTTTACTTACTAATTTTGAGGCAGAGTCTTACTAAGCTGCTAAGTTGTTCAGTCTGGGCTCAAACAGTCCACCAGCCTCTGCCTCCCAAAGTGCATGGGGTGACAGGCCTTCACCTCCTGACTGGCTTTGGCTCATCTTCTGAAGGCTGTACCTTTTAGGGTGTCCCCTTTGTGCTAAGCCAGTCACTGTCCCCAAGTCCTTCTCTTATTGTCTATAAAGAAACACCAAGCCAGTGGGCCAGCTGAGGGGTCCCACACATTGGTAGCTTGAGCCTCCTTTCAAGGTAATGGAATGATTTCAAAGACCTATTCTTTGAGCACATAAAGGCCTGAAGTTACATAGGAATCCTCAGAAAAATACATTCCTGTGACCTAACTTAGAGTAATTTATTCCACACATGTAAGGTTGTTACATACCTATCAGAATTCACAAAAATATAGGCCAGGTCCCCCAGTGGATAGGGTCTTTGTGGCTTGTCCTCGTGTCTCAGAAAGGTACACCATGAACTCACAAGAAGGTAAATGGTCGCAGACCTGGTCCTAAGAAAGATGGGCTCTAAGAAGAGTGTCGACTACAGAGACCGCTGCAGAGAGCAAACATGGGCTGGAGGTGGGGACATAGACCAGGAGCATGTCCCTCCCAGCTGGAGCTTCCGTCCTGCAGCCCAGAGGACAGACAGTGGGCGATTGCTGCAGAATAGAGCCTGGGACCCCCGCCATTCCCTCCGTGTTATCTGACATCCCAAAACCCATAGGAGAGAAAGACGCAGCCTCTGACCACCAGCTCAGCTGACCTTCCGAGAGGAGGGGGACATCTGGAGAGCAGGCATTCTGAAACTCACCCCCAGTGCCCTGAAGTGTATCATACCCAGCCCCCTTTGCCTGAGCTTCCTAGGAAGCGACTCTGGAGAAGCTGAAGCCAAGAGGAAGAATGCAAGATCTCACCGATGCTCCACATGTCAGATGGTAAAACTGAGAGCAGAACTGTAGAGGATCACCAGTGTGACACTCCAGGAGAGCCGGGGACTGGGAGGGCCGGTGTCCTCGGGGCCGCCCATTCCCACAGCAAGATCTCCTGGACAGCAACCTGGACTTGTAGGGCATGGAGGGGGTACGTGAGTGGCAAAAATATGACAAAGACCTACCTCATCGAGGTCTGAAGTCCATCTCCAGGAAGGGTGGCTTGGAGCACAGCAGGTCGACGGGACCTGAAGCCGATTGAAGGAGACTGTTCTAATGTTGAGTGGGAAAGTGTTGGCGGCCATATTGCAGCCGATCTTGGGTTTACATGTGGCCTCACGGAGGGCAGAAACCAGATGAGTGTTTCCAGATGGTCAACACGTCAGTGATTGGGATTTAAATTTCTTGGGGTCTTACTAAATCTTTCTAGCATTTGCTCCCTTTGGGGATCTTCTGGAGAATCCAGCATCTTACTTATTACCAGATCCTTCCTGTATGACCCTTCGGAGGCCCAGCTCCTGGCCATGTTCAGCTGAAGTGTAGTCCAAGTGACCTCCATCTAACAGCTGGCCGCCTGCTGTTGTCCAGTTTCCACAAGCCCAGCCCTGAGGTGAAGCTCTCCTGGGAGGTCAGGGCCCAGGATCTGCTCAGGGGAGTTCTCGTGCCTCCCAGGGTGGGAAGAAAGATGGCTGCCATGCTGGGACGCTGTTGAGGAACACTTTGGGAGTCACAGCAAGATTTGTGCCTGTGAGGGAGGTGCCTACAGTCCCCTGGGGAATCTCGAGCCCTCTCAGGCCTGTGGATGCCACCCCAGGTCCTTCCAGGGCAGGTGTCTCCTGAGGCCCTTCCCCTCCCACTGACCTCCCTCTCGTGATGTGGCCTCACTCAGTCCCACCAGGAGAACACAGGCCCCGCCTCGTCCTGTGTGGGGGAATGCTGCGTCCTTTCCCTGCTGCCGCCTCTTCTGTAGTTGGGGTTGCAGTCATGTGTTGGCCACACGTGTGCAGAGCTCAGGCCCAGGTCGATCTCAGGTCTTTGAGGTGGAACTGAAAATTACAGTGTTGAAATTTTTTTCAAAACTATTACACTAAAAGGCACGCGGCCATTAACCTCCCTCGCTTCAGAGCCTCTTTCCTGGGCATCTTCCACTGTGCAGTCGTGACGGCCTCTGTGTCCCAAACCCACTCAAGGCATTGACGTTACAGGGTCATTTTGACTTAGGGAGGAACCGGAAGTCACGTGGCACCGATCCAGTGACTGGTGGATGCGGTCCGCCGCCCTGCCTTCAGGGCCTCCCTCCGTGTGGGGGCGCTGGCTCGCGTTCTTTCTTTGATTACTGTGTGTGTGGTGTACAGTGGTTACATTCAGCCTGGGAAACTGGTACATGCACGTGTCATATCTTAATTCCCCTTCCTCTGGTCTGCCTTTCGCAGACCCCTTCCCACTCCATTAATCTTTAAAAGTATTTATATTTGGAGATTCTCATGCCAGGGAAACCATGTGATATTTAACCTTTGTGTCTCATTTATTTCTCTTAGCATTGTGATCTTTAGATGTATTGATTGCTTCTAATGACTTACCCTTCCTTATGACTGAGTAGTACTCCACTGTGCGTGTGCGAGCGCGCGCGCGCTGCAGCTCTTGGCAGTTGGCGGTAGCTCTTCTGACCCCAGGAACAGTGTGAAGGTGCCTCCTCCCACACAGAGCCCCCGAGCTTGACCACCGGCTAAACACAGCAGTGCCCTTACCGACGTCCCAAAGGAATAGTCAGTGTTTTGTTCGACTTTGAGCGTGCAGTTTTTCAGAGAGAGGCGGAGGAGGGGAGGAGGCCCTGAGCCTGCTTACCCTCTTTCCCACCCACCAGCTCTGCGGCTCCCTGAAGCTGGAGCGTGGTGTCGGGCCCACAGCTCGTCGTGCGCGGTTTGGGGCCAGGATGAAGCCTCATCTCGCGCAGATCCCCTCGGCACACACTGCCGTGTTCTCAGCGTCTCACGCACACACCCAGGCATACCCGGGGAACGGACTCTGCCAGGAAAGCCAGGTGCTTCCGACGCCCAGATCATGGCTTGCATAGACCCCCTTGGTTTGCGGTGGACTGTGATGTGTCCAGTGGGTGAGCTGGGCATCCGCTTCCACACTGCAGTCTCCAGCCCTCTCCAGGACCCTTGTGCAGGGCCCCGTCGCCACCCCCACGCGTGGAGGCTGTCTGTCATGCTCAGACGCTGCCCTCTGCGTCCTCACTTCTTGCCTGAGCGAAGGACCGCAGAATCCTCCAGCCCTGAAGAAGGATCTTGATGCACGAGGAATGCGGAGGAATCTGAGGCCTCCGCTGCAGGCGGTCTCCTGCCGCCTTCATCTGTGTTGACGTGAATCTCTGCCCCCCACTGGAGTCGTGTGGAGGCTCCCAGGTTCACTCAGCATTTAAGAATAAAGTAGACAGTGCCCGAAAATAATGCAGCCACCAGTTTATTGAACCAAAAGAGAGAGAGAGAGAGAGAGAGAGAGAGAGAGAGAGAGAGAGGGAGAGGGAAAGCCCTTGGCTGAGAGGAAACTTAACAGATCCCCAGTAAAGAGAGAAAAGTAAAGAAAGCTCCCGCAGCCAGCCGGGAGGCGTCCCAAGTGGGCACCTACCGGCGTAGGACTGCAGGTTCCCTGGGTGGACTCAGAACAAAGGGCGGGGCCTAGAGCAGTGTGACAAAACTGAAACCACGAAAAGCAGCTGCTCAGAAGCTGATTGTACCTCCAAACCCGCCTTCACCTCCTCTGCGCTCCTGTGCTGATTTTGGGCGTGACTTGCTTTCTCCTGGTAGCAGGGAGCAATTTCAGGGCACAGTCCTTAAGTCATTGCTTTTCTTTTCCTGTTGAACCAGACTTGTTCCAAGCTCAGAGACATCTTCCCTGGCCACTACCAGTAGGAGCCTTCCATTGGCCCAGACTGGGGTTTGCTTTTGAGGACAAAAAAACAAAAAAGCTACTGAAGACTAGGAGTCACTGCTGGATCCCAGCGGCTCATCCGTCTTGACCTCTGGTGTCCTCTGTTAGAGCATGTGGGATGGAACTGCACCGCTCACTAGCTGGAGATGGTGACGTGTCACATAGATGTCTCTTCATGATTGCAAGTTAAACTCACACGACGTGATTTCCTGGAGTCCTTGGAGGGGTATATGCTGTCCACATCACCGAGAAAGGAGGAACCTGCATGGTGTTATTGCACAGCGACTGCTGGCCTGGGTTGGAATCTGGGGGTGGGGCAGGGGTCAAAGAATAAGGCAAGCCAGCCCCAGTGGCACATTCGTGTCATCCCAGTGCCCTGGGAGGCTGAGGCAGGATCACAACTTCAGGCTTCCTCTAGACAACTTAGCAGCTTAGATCCTGTCTCAGAGTCAGAAATGGGCTGGGGATGTAGTTCACTGTGAAGGCTGTAGGCTCAGTACCAGAGCTAGAGAAGCAGCCGGCACTGCTGGAGGACACATGGTGGGTGAGGGAAGGAACCTAAGGGGACCACCAGCTGAGTGCGGTGACAGACGCCCCCAGAGCTGGAGGACCCCGGGTCACCCCTGCACCCAGGGAGCTTGCAGACGCACGGGGGCTCGACCTCCCGCTTGTGGAATCAGCCGTTCTGACCAGGTATCCTGCCTCCATATCCTTCGCTCACCCGCCCTTGCCTGGCCAACACGCTGGCCTGCCCCTGCCCGGCCTTCCCAGTCCCGTGCGTCCACAGACACAGGCCCCTGAGCTCCTTTGCTCCTCTGGGCGCGGTCTCTTCCGCAGACCAGCCGACCAGCCGGGTTGAGCCCTCAGGGAAGCCGGGACACCAGAGGGCGCTGCAGCCCTGCGCGTGGCCCTCCTCCAGAGCTGCTGAAGGCCTGGGAGCCGCCAGTTCCCAGGGGCTGGGGTCTCCCCAGCCGGAACTCGGAATGTGCCTGACTGGGGGCCCTGAGGAAACAAGCCTTCTGTCCCCAGAGTCTCTCTCTGCAATGCCCACCGGCCAGCAGACGTGAGCCTGAATGCCGAGCCCACAGGAGTAAGGGATACAGCCATGCTCACAGGCAGCCGCAGACACAGGAAAGGGACCAGGCACGGGGCACTCGCGGGTGCTGACAGCCTCTGGAGGGGTGGCCATGGGCACCGCTGCACACAGCCCCCGCCGACGACACGGACAGCCGGGAGCGTGAGGTCTGCAGGACCCGCGTCCCGGAGCTTGCTGCTGTGGAGACAGACACACGCAGCAACCAGGAAAACGCTGAGTGTGGGAGTCTGTTTGGGGAAAAAAAAAAAAATGAGTGCTGCAGGCAACCAGGAAAGGAGGGAAGGCAGGTCGCCTTCTTTGGCACGAGGGCCAAGAGGAAGCGGCCTTCTCTGCCTCCCCAGCCTCTTCTGTAAGCTTGGGACGAGAACCCCGCGGGCCCTGCAGGGTGTGACCCAGCTTCAATTCCGTGTTATCCCCGCGCGCTGGGAGCCGGCCTGGCCGTGCCCGTGGCTGCCGAGACGGGGCTTGGGTGGAGGTGATGGTGGTGCTGGTGACAGTGTGGGTGTTGCTGCTGCTGTCTCTGCACCCCAGCTCTGACTCCGTGTCTCAGAGGTGGGGCCGTTGGTCATTTGCCCTGCCCCCTGTAGTGGGGGGAAGGTCACTTCTCCTAATGCCTGGCAACATAAAACAGATCAGCCACCCATCAACAGTAGCTGTCAGTTTCAAACAAAAATGACAGGAGTTCCTCAGGAGAGCGGACGGCGGGCTCTGTACCTTTCTGGGTGGCCTTCATAGAGGCGCTGGGCTGGGGACCACGAGGTGTGCCATATCTCCCTCCAAGACAACGGGCATGTCTCTCTTCATGGTATTTGCCACTGAGCCCGAGAGCCAGCGCAGGTGCAGGTTGGAAACAGCCTAGAGAACCAAGTGGATGAAGAGGCCAGCCTTGGTGGGGACCCTCCACGCGGGCGCCGCCCGCCCGCCGCAGCTCTCCCAGATCTCGAGCATGGCGGCCGCTGCGCCTGAGGAATACCGACCCTGGTGATAGGGCCCCTGTTCCATCTGTTCTTACAACTGGCAGAGCTGCCAAGGGAGGCTGGTTCTTCCTGCCCTTGCCGCGACACCGCTGCCCACCCCTCCCAGCAGGAGATGCGGCTCGGACGCAGGCTGCGCCTCTCCTACGCACAAGAGCAAGCCGAAGGCGGAAGGACGAGGGCGTTCATGGTGTTCGGCCTTGTCTCTTCTGTTGCCACAGGACCATGACGTCCAGGCCTGAGCAGAGCTAAATTTGTCCATGGCAAAGGCCATCATGGTGTGGGGGCTCAGGGCTGGGGGTCTTCTGGACGTGCTTGGGAGCCCCACGTCCAAGGGCGGGGAGGGTCCTGGGGCTTGTGCTACACGGGGCATGGTCCCCAGCGATGGCCTGTCCTGTTTGAAATACACCCTGAGTAAAGTCCAGGTGGGGCAGCTTTTGGCGGGAAGGACAGGGACAGCTCACACAGACGGGGCTGGCACGCCCCAATGTGGCTTTGATGACAGGAAGACCTGCCCTGTTGTGGAAAGACCTGGCCCCCAAGGCTGCAGCATGTGCCGTCACTGGAAATGGAATTGTTATAGGCATAGATTTTTTTTTTTTTTGTACTGGAGGTCAGACCCAGGGTCATTGCACTGCGCTATATCCCAGCCCATTTTATTTGACTTTCATTATTTTATTTTCAGACAGGGCCTTAGGAAGTTGGTAAGTTGCCCAGGCTGAGTTTGAACTCATGAGGATTGTGGGCATGAGCCATCATACCCAGCTGTGGCAATAATTAAGACTAGGATGGGTCTGTAAGGCTTCTAAGAGGAGGAGAGACCCAGACACTTGGGCAAAAAATGCCGTGTGGCAGCAAAGGCCATGGTCAAGAGATGCACCGGTGGCCAAGACTCACCCGTTGCCACCGAAAGCTTGACAGGACCAGGAAGGAGCATGCCGGCTACGTCCAAGGGAGCGCGGCCCAGCTGGTGCTTTCAGGCTGGAACCCAGCCTCCACACGACGACTGCGTTATTCGAGTCCACGTGGTCCCGGGGCTCTGTGAGGACAGCCCTTGGGACAGACGTGGTCCCCGCACAGACTCCTCCCAGAGGGCCTGGCAGGAGAGGACTTGCCCTAGGATCCCCTGGGCCGGGTGTATGACTGGTTAGAGAGGCAGGGCTGAGGCCCATCACGGACCCCCCATCAGACATGATGCCGACGTCCCACCCTGGCCCCCAGCCCTGGGGAGTTCGGCTGCAGCTGGGCTTTGAGAACCACTCTGCCTTTCAAGGTGCCACTTCCGGCTCCTGAGACCTGCTTCCCCAGTGCTGATTTTCCCAAGTCAGGATGACTCTGTCGAATCGTCTGATGTCATGGTTCATCCTGCAGTTGCAACAGTGACCCCACATGCTTTCCATGCAGTCGGCGGTGACCACCCCGTGCCTGTGGTGGTGGAGTTAGCTGTGTCTAGGCGGTGGGCCACGTGTAATGCACACCTCAGCACACCGCAGCCTCCTGAGAGAGCATGGGGCGTGGGGAATCGAGCCTGGGGCCTCCTCACTGAACTGTGTCCCCACTCCATATTTATTTTTGATTTTGAGACAGGATCTCACTAAGTCACCAAGTAGCCCTGGCTGGGCTAGAAGTTGTAATTCTCCGGCCTCAGCCTCCCAGAGTGCCAGGATGACAGGCCTGCACCATGCCGAGGGCCCGGCTACACTGCATCCTTCCAGAATGTTCCTTTTGTGGCTACAGAACCTCCCGTCCATTTTGGGTGGACCAGAGCTGGCCTGGGATCCCGCCACAGAGCACTGCTTCTTGGTCATTAACTACAAACTCCACCTGTGTCTCCGCCGGCCCCTGTGGTCTGGCTCCTCCTCGTGTTCCTAGCATAGAGAGGAGCGCCGGCAGGGGACGTGGCTCACGTGGCTGTCTCCCCCTGCCTTCCATCTCCCCTCCCTTCTGCTGGTGATACACACGGGTCGGCCCAGCCCACATGGGACCTGAGCCCAAGATGACGACAGTGAGCCTGCCTGGGAGGCCGGTGTGGGAGAGAGAACATCTGTCCTGCCGCACTTTAACAATGCGGTTATTAAAGCAGGAGAAAGTTAATTAAAATCACCCCTCGTGCGGCTGTTCAAATTCCACCTCCTTCCTCTCCACAGAGGGTCACGTCCGTGTGATAAAATACCTTGTTGGGATGTTCCACGCTGTTAGTTTTGTTTAAATTCTTCTGAATCATTCACCGATGAGGCAAAAATAAGGAGACATCAGAAGAGATTTCACGTTTGAACCACAGAAGACGTTTGCAGGATGATGAGCTTCGGGAAGGAGCCGGGCCAGGGCGGGCATATGTGGCTGCAGCTCACACCTCCGCACGCATGCAGTGCTCCGCACATGCACACACCCATGTGCACACACAGTCTAGGCGCCCGAGGACGCAATGGTTCGGTCCTTCCCTTTCTGTCCCGCTTCCGTGAGCTCCGCTCTGCGACTTCTCCTCTCCTCTTTCTTCTGTTCGTCTCGAAGCCCAGAGGACAGGATCGCGGCATTCCCTCAAGACAGCCTAGATTCTGAATGTGTTTGTGTACTTCAGTGGGGGCCATTTCCCTCTTTGCAGGGAACCTGGGGACCTCTGCTCTGAGGGCTCCCAGTAGGACGACCCCCAAAGGCCACGCCTTGAGATCATCACGCTTTGTGACAAGTCAGACCTGGAAGGTTAAATATCACACGTGGTTTCTCTTACAGGGAAACCCCAACAGGACAGGCGGCAGGGACGGGGCGGCAGCGGCACCGGGCAGTGATTTGGTGCCCTCCAGCTGCCTTGGGGCTCCAGGGCGCTGGGAGTGTTTTTAGATTCGTGTGATGTGAGGGCAGGACGGAGCCGAAGCTCCTCTAATCCCGCTGTTCCAGCTTGTTCCAGCCTCCAGCCCTTCTTCAAAAGGCGGCTTCCTGGGAGGCCGGTGGAAATGGCGGCTCCCGGGAGGCTCGGGCGTTCGCAGATTAAAGAACAGCAGGGCTAAAAGGTTAAGCAGCGCAGAAAGTCTGCTCGAAGGAAACAGAGATCGATGCAGCGGGAGCCGGCGCGTGACCGCTCAGAGTCTGGCTGGTTTAAGTAGAGATTTAGGGCAGTCTTTGTACCCCAGTTTCCCTGCCTCAAGTAGCCGAGGGACGCACGTGGAGGGCTTCAGAGCAGCTGCCCAAGGGCCTCGGGGTGGGAGGGACCGTCGTTGGAGAGGGGCCACTGATCCCCCCAGGCCCCACGGGCCGGGTGGGACAGAGTGGCCCCGTGCAGGATCTACCCCCGAACACCTCACAATCGGGGGGCGGCCCAGCCGGGCCCAGTGACCCAGCCCTGTCATCCCAGCACTCTGGGAGACTGAGGCACGTAGATTGCAAGTTTCAGTCCAGCCTGGGCGACACAGCAGCTTAGCAAGACCCTGTCTCAAAATAATAATAAAATAGGCTGAGGATGCGGCTCCGTGTAAAAGGTGCTGGGACGGGTCCCTAGTACCATGACAGACGGACGGATGTAGAGGATTGCTTCCCCTGCTGCCTTGTGTCCAGAGAGAAAAGCAGGTTGTTTTGTGTGTGCTGTGGGGCAGGGATGGTGTCGGTGACAACAAGGTTTTAGAATCAAACAGCTACAAAAGCCCTCTGCAGTGTTGGGCAGGAGCTGGCTGTCTTTGGAACCAATAGTTTAATTACCTGCCATTGTCCTGGTGGCTGGGCGGCTCTCTGTTTATCAGTATGGTAATACCACCTCCAGGTACACACTGTATGGCCCGACCTGCATAATTCATGAGCTGGCAAATAAGGAGGTCGGGCTCTGGGCCTGTGGGGCTGGGCCAATTATCTCCTCCAGCCAGAGCCGCCTCCTTGCCCAGCCCAGCTGCTCCTGGAATCCGTCCATGGGCTCTGGGAGGGGTGTGTGGGCGCCCATGGGTGGAAATGACACAGCGTGGACAGGCTGCATCCCCACGCATATTTCTAATTTTTTAAGACAGGGTCTTGTCTTGTGACCTAGGCTGACCTCAAACTCACAGCAGTCCTCCTGCCTCAGCCTCTTGAGTGCTGAGGTTATGGGTATGTGCCGCTACACCCAGCTTGTTGTGATGCTGGGGAATTGAACTCAGGCTTGCACTATGCGGGCTGGAAAGGTCGTGACTACTCGTGCGGAGGAACATGCGGGGACTACCTGTTGGCTATTGTTCAGTGTCCATTTCACGCGATCTTTTTGGTGACGTATCTGACCAGCCTGAGGAAGTGTGCTGTACAGAGGTAACAGTGGTGAGCCAGGCCGTGACACTGGCCTGTAATCCAAGCACTTGAGAAGCTAAGGCAGGAGGATTCCAGGCTCAAGCCCAGACTGGGCCATTTAGCAACTTAGCAAGACCCTGTCTCAAAGAATAAAGGGAGTTAGGGATGTAGCTCAGAGCAGAGGCCCTGAGTTCAATTTCTAGTTGTGGGAGAAGAAG
This sequence comes from Ctenodactylus gundi, assembly GCA_004027205.1. Classification (NCBI taxonomy): domain Eukaryota; kingdom Metazoa; phylum Chordata; class Mammalia; order Rodentia; family Ctenodactylidae; genus Ctenodactylus; species Ctenodactylus gundi. The sequence continues at coordinate 43,889 of PVKB01003115.1, forward strand.
GTGTCAGGGGCTCAATCGTCATGTGGCTCTTGGGAAAGACACCACCACTTAGATCCTGGAACGGACACCGGCACCTGTGACACTGCGGGGACCCTGTGTGTCGGCAGAGGCGGTAACCTGAGTTACTAAACCCAGGCCACAGAGAGTGGCTTGGAGAGACCTCCTCTGAGTCTGAGTCTCACTTGAAGTTGCCGCCTTAGCCGGTCATAGCCAGGCTGTGTTAGATCTTTCCCTTGTTGTCGCTCGTCTGTTCGGCAGACAGCACCGACCCTTGCTCCAGGGTCAGCATGGTGACGCACAGACCCGTGGCCTGGGGATCTCAGCCTGGATGTTTCCAGTGGTAGAAGAGTGTGTATTTTGAAATCACAATTCAGCTGAGCACTTGCTGGTGGTATTGGGACTGCCGGCCTTTTTGTGTGTGTCTTCGTAATCACAGATGTTGCACTTCTCCCGTAGATCTGTTGTTCGCTGACGCATCTCCTTTCAAGAACTGTTGATTCTGATTCCCTGTCTATTATTTGATGGGGTATTTATTCTTTTTTTAATGAATTGTTTGAATTCTTTTGTTTTTGAGATAGCCTCTCACTCTATAGCCGAGGCTGACTCTGATCTCACTCTGTTAGTCCAGGCTGACCTCAGAGTCACGGCGATCCTCCTGCCTCAGCCTCCCAAATCCTGGGATTACGGGCCTGGCTAACTTTTACGTTGTGTTAGGAGGTTGATTCCAGGGCCTTGCACATGCTAGGCAATACCCAGCATCCACAGCTTAGGGGAGAAAAGGTTTGGCTTAGCTCACAGTTTCAGATGGTCTTAGCTCATTCAATGGCGGAAGCACATGGCGGATGTCTGCTCAGAGGAAAGCTGCTCACGGCCTGGCAGGCAGGAGCTGAGTGAACAAGAAAGCGCGGAGCTAGCTGTATCCAACCGGGTCCTCTCCCTTAACAGCATGGCTACACCACACCTCCAAGTGCGTGAGGCTTCTGGGGACCTTCCAGATCCAAACCACAGCACTTCATAGCCACATACGGCACGCTGTGCAGACACTTGGCGAACTTCCTGGTCACTTCAAGAAGGTGGGGACACAAAGTGGGACTTTTACTTGTCACTTTATTTTCATTCTGTGGCGTTGATGTTTAGAAACATGTTAAGTTCACGCATTTAAAAATGAGACGGTGGAAACAGAGGTTCAGAAACTCCGTGGCAGAGTGGAAATTGTTAGAAGCGCCCAGATGAAACCAGAGCCCAGCTGGGGGATTTGGAGTGAAAGGTTTTTGCCACCATGACCTTAGGCCTGGGCAGCACATGCAGGTGCCAGGCCCCGATCATGGGGTGAACAGAGCTTTTGTGGAATGTGTGTGGATTGGCTAGCATGAGGGTCGGGGATTGGACAGAAGGGGACAAAGCAGCGCAGCCTGATTGGATGGGAAGCAGATGGGTAGGCCATGGGTTCGTGGGGGATGGGTCCACCTGGGAGGCACGGGTGTCATCGCTGACTAGCTGGTCACTGCTGGCCAGGACGGTTGTTATGCTGGGGCCGGAGAAGTCGGGTTGCTATGGCAGAGAAGGAAAGAGGGAGGAGACACCTATGAGAGGAAGCCGTGCTGGAAAGCCCAGCTGTGTGTGTAGGCGTGGCCGGGAGGGTCGGCACAGGAGCCCGCAGGCCCGCAGGACTTGCAGCTCTAAACCTGTTGCTGTGACTCAGATCTGGAGGGTCACCCAAAAGTCTGGATATATGGGGATACCTGTGAAACCGTGTGCTGCCGGGAGGCGGGGCCTGGCTGAAGGGACCGACGCTTGGGGTCTGACCCGGAGGGGTTGTGTCAGCTTGTTGAGATTGCGGGTGCCTCGGGCAGAGTTTTCAGGTGTGGTTGACTTGGGGACCAGGATATGAGGAGAGGCATCCACTCTAGGTGGGAGGGCCCAACTGTCAGCTTGAGCTGGGTAAAGGAAGGGAGAAGAAACATTGTTACCGGTTCTCCCTGGGGTGGGGAGCCCTGGCTGGCCTGGTTGTCCAGACATGGGCCCCCTCCTAGCTCACTTGGCCAGCAGCTCTCCAGCCCCTGCCTGTGCTTCCACGGCTGCCGGCTGCCCATGAATGGGCTGTGTGAGACCTTCTGAAACTGTGAGCTACATAAATCTTTCCTCCCTTAACCTGTGGATGTAGAGTATTCTGTCCCAGCAGCGAGTAAGTAAGAAAGACACCTGAGTTTCCTCATGTGTGAAATCTGGCTGGAAGCATCATGTTGAGAACTGCTGGAGCAGCAATTATTCATAGGAAACATCTCGCACCGTGCCTTTGACATAGTATGTGCTAAATAAATCATTCCTGTTTGCATTATTGATAAGGAGATATGATACACTGTTTGCAAACTTGCCCGCTTGGCCATGGGCAGAGGAGCTTGAAGAAAGCCGCCCACATCTCCAAGACCGGGACCTGCGCCTCCCGTAGCCCCACAGGGAGCAAGATCAGAGAGCCAGGAAACTTAGCACATCTCAATAATTCAAGCCTGCAGTCAGCACTCAACTCTCATTCAAGGTGTGTGTGTACATGGGCGCTCTGACCCCTGCTCGCGCCACAGTAGGGGTGCCGGGATTGGCAAATAAAACCACCGGTGCCCAGTTGCATTTGAATTTCAGGAGCGCGATGAGTGACTTTTAGTAGTATGTCCTAAGTTCTGCATAGACCTGTTTATAGTAAGAACTGGTGTCCTGCTTCCCAGAGTCCACATGTTACCAGGTGTCCTGCACCCTGCCTGGCCACCAAGCGTGGACATGGGAGGGCATGGGCCTCCTGGACCAGGACGTGCCCTCGCTGGGGCCCAGTGTTCCTGGGCAGTCAGGCATCTGCTCCAGTTCCCCTGCTGATTGGGACAGCAGTGCCTGTCTCTTAGCATAGCCCAGCTCCGTGAGTGCCCCAGGCCACACCGGACCCACCCGAAGCTGGAGCGCTCCTTGCTTCACGCCACGCCACTTTTTGGACCTGGGCGGGGTCTGGCACTGGCTCTGCGGACCCGCTTTGCTGCGGGACCCTCTGTAGATGGGACTGTGGAAGGGCAGCTGGAATGTGGAGCAGATTCCCTGGCTTGTGACTCAGCCACGGGCCACATGGCCCTGGACATGTATGAGAGATTTTGGGGATACAGAACTTCATCCCAGTCTGTCTGAAGATTGTGTGTCTGGCCACCCTGCTGTGTGGCCTCCCATGCAAGGTCTGTGCCCGGGGTAGCCGCCTGCCTGTGGAGTCCCTGTGAGCCTGCACCCCTCTGACCTGCCCCCCCCCCCCCCCGCATGCCACGCTCCTCTCGCTCCCATCAGTTTCTCTCATGACCTAGGCCCGGGGTGTCCCCATAAGCCTCCTGTATGTCAGAAAGGCTGCGACCTCGGGAGTGAATGTGGCCAAGTGGTCTGATCCATTGTTTGCCTGTGCTGTGCGGACAGAGGGCGCGGTTGGGAGGGGCCAGCTCCTGAGGTGCACCTGGGCGGCTCTGGCCCCAGCTTCTTCCTCGTCACTCTGCCTCCTGTTGCAATGCCACAAGCAGCTGTTTTCCACCAGATTCTCGTGCCATGGCCACTCAGCCACGCGAGGACTGAGGCACTGTGTCCCAGCAACAGGAGTGTGACCGTGACAGCCCCACGCGGCCCACTGCAGCCCCACCCCACCTCCGGCTGCTCCGCTGGCTAAGCTGGTGTCCCTCTGTGAGGGCCTCTCGATGTGGACAGTCACAGCAGCGAGTGGCACGAGGCAGGGCAGCCAGAGCGTGTGTCTCGGCACAGCTCAGGAGGGCAGTGAGCACACAGACTGGGGACTGGTTTTGGGGGGGTTCTCCTGTCTCCATGTGTGGTGGGCAGCGAGCCCTATACAGAGAAGCACTGAGGCAGGGGACCGAGGCTGGCCAGGGGGCTGGGTGTGTGTGCTTTTAGACGTGGGGCTGGACAAGGCTTTGGAGCAGAGACTTAGAGGAAGAGGAAGGTGACCCTTGTGTCCAGGGGCAGAGCACGGGCAGCGGGGACGATCACTCGTGGGCACCACCCTGGCATCCCTGGGCCTTGGGGACGGCAGGGGAGAGGGATGGAGGGCAGCAGAAGTGGTGTCAGAAACAGCTCTGAGCCAGGACTGGTGGCACACACTTGTAATCCTGGCTCTCGGGGAAGCTGAGGCAGGAGGACTGCAAGTTCAAGCCCAGCCTGGGCACCTTAGTGACTTAACGAGACATTGTCTCAAAATTTAAAAAATAAAGTAAGAACTGAGGGTGCGTCTTAGAGCAAAGGACCCGGGCTGCAGCCCCAGGACCGCAGTCGGTCAGTCGGTAAATGGAGAAGAACAGAACAGAAGACAGAAAAGATACGGAGAATGCCCCGTTGTCCTTCCTGCTAAAAACAGACAACCCAACCTCCAGAGAACCCTGACGGGGGGATGCCTTGTCCTGAGCGGGGCTTCCTGCTCGTACCCAAGATGGCGACAGCCAGGGCTGAGACATCTGGAGTGGCAGCAGGTCGAGGGACAACATAACACATTTAAAATGTTCTGGCAGCTGGCGGTGTAGAAGGTAGAGCACCTGCCTGGCAAGCGCAAGGCCCTGGGTTTGATTCCCCAGTACCACATAAAAATCAGCCAGGCGTGGTGGTGCACACCTGTAATCCCAACACTCAAGAGGCTGAGGCAGGAGAGTTGCCATGTGCGTGTGTTCAAGACTAGCCCGGACTATAGAGTAAGACACTCTGTCCCCTCCTCCCCCACTGCCCACAAATAAAAGGGAAAAGGAAAAGCTCCTGTTCTATTCCGAGTTTGTGCCTAGTGTTGACCAGAGGGAGGAGCAGCTTCCCCGCCCCCCGGGCTGACAGCAGGAAGACCCAGGCTCAAGTCCCTCGCCAGGACCCCTGGGAGCGCTCGTGGGGCCTGTGTCTGCGTGGTGAAAGTGCAGCTGCCGGGCAGGAACCAAGGATAGGCTTCGCACCGTGGTATCTGACGGCAGCACAGCGGCCTAAGAATTCAGGCGTCCACACCCGATGGGATTCTGTGCGGGGAAGCGGCACCTGCTTCCCTAACCCACCCCTGTACTCACTCAGACACACAGTGCGGCACAGAGTGGCCCCCTCCCTGGTGACAGTGAGTGACTGCAGCTCCAGCCCAGGCTTCCAGCGCAGATTGGCCCAGGGTCTGGAATCCCAGCACTCTGGGAGGCTGAGACAGGAAGGTGGCAAGTGTAAGCCCATCTTGAGCAACTTGGTACCTTAGTGCGTGTACTGAGTTGCTCCAAGCGAAGGCCTTGAGTTCTGTCCCTCGTGCTGGGGGGAAAAAAGAAGCACAGCTGATAGTGAATGCCCATCACTTTTTCTGAGAGAGAGAGGAGGGAGGGTCTCGCTCTGTAGCCCAGGCTGGTCCTGAACTCAGTATGGAGCCCAGGCTGGCCTTGGACTCAAGCTCTAGGCAAGAGCTTTAACCGCTGAGCCCTTCTTCCCGCCCCACCCATCACTCATGTGGGGAGCCCTCGTCTGTGCTGGCCTGGGGGACATGTGTCATGGGCACCGCGATCCGTTGAGACCCGCACCTCAACTGCAGGTGGGCGGGATGCCGCTGACCCCGGTCCCTTCCCCGCCTCAGCAAGAAGAGCTTTTGTTGATTCTCCGCTAAACCAATGCCTGTTTTCTCTCCTCCGGCGTCACTGCCTGCCCGCTGCAGGTCCCGGGGTGCCCATGGTGACCGTGCACAACACCACGGACAAGAGAAGTAAGTGCTTTTTCTTCATCCATCTTGCAAGACCCGGGAGAAAGGAAGTAAAAAGGTCTTGGAAGGGACCAGCCTCGGCTCTCCGGATTGGCGGCGCAGAGAGATGGCAGGGTCTTGTGGCTCCGAGTGGCCCCGCCATGGCTGGTACCCACACCCTGGGATGGGGGGAAAGGTAGGGGCCGGCACCCACAGGTGCAGAGCCGGCCTGGCCTCGCCCCGGGCGCTCTGAGTGGAGCCCGCCTGTCAGGAGGGTTTTGGACCCTTTCTCACCGAGGCCCTTGCGCGGTGGCGCCTGTCGTCTGTCTTTGTGGGTCTGGGGCCACGCTCATGGCAGGGTGGGGTCCACACGTGCACTGCCATGGGGCGTCACAGACCAGGCATCACTGTGACCTGGTGGCCGAGGCTGGTGTGACAAGAGACCGAGAGACCGCGCTCAACTCTGACAGGACGAATGCAGGAAGGAAGTTGGGAAGTACCAAGGGGAGGCGGGGGTGGGATTCTTGTGAGACTGGCTTCCAGCGACTGGGAGGCTGCAGAGGTGGACCGGAAGTAAACCAGGTGTGGGCTGATCGGACATCAGGGCTGGAAGGGTCTTCCAAGGTGTTTTACTGGGGCATTTGCTAAAACTGAACCGTGCAGGTCACAGGCAGGGTGGGAACCAGCACTGAGGTGGGGCTAGCCAGATCACTGCCGCCACACAGAGTCCCTGCAGGGGGCAGAACTCCCCAGAGGCATGGGGATGCCAGCACACGCCCTGTGACAGGACCCAGTGCAGGTGGCCACAGGCACCCGCGTGTGCGTGGAGGGATTTGAACTGGGGCTGCAGCCGGCGGCAGGGACTGAGGACAGCTGGGAAGTAAAGAGAACCTGCCCTCGGCCCCCCTCTGGGCCTCCCCCTCCCATCCCGGGAGCCCCATTCCTCTCCCAGCCCTGCTCCCCTCCTCCCCACGGCCAGTACTGCTGAACGCGCCCCAGTGGGTCTGTGGCCAGAGACGCAGCGCCTGGGAAAGTGTCTCAGGTCACAGTCAGATCCTGGCAAGCTGTAAAAGACACTTTAGAGATCCGCAGTCTAAGCGTGGATAACAGTCCAGTCAGAAGCAAAGAAGTGTAGAATTGCTTGAGTGCGTTCTAGGCCCAGGTGGGTGACAGCCAAGCCAGCTTCTCCTAAGATATGTGTAGCCTTGTCAGGGAATGATTTTACCTATTCCATTCATAATGTTAAGGTCGTATACGTGGACAGGGCACATGAGAATGTGCAGGCTTCCGCCCAGCAGACGTAAGGCAAGAGATGTGTGCAAACTGACGAGAAGCCAGAGCTTCGGCCGGCATGTAGAGTGGGCAGACTCCCTCAGAGGGCTGTGACGTTTCGTCACTGCGTCTTCCCACGGGGCCGGCTGGCCGGCTGCCTCTCTGGCCGGCCCATCAGCACGAGGACCCTAGAGATCTGTTGTTATTTCTTGCCCACGGAGGGTTCCAAAAACTAGAGACGGCAAATTTCACTTACTTACTGATTTTTGGCAGTACTGGAAATCGAACCCAGGGCCTTCACCGTGAGATGGGTCCCAGCCCTCTTCTGTGTTTTATTTTTTGCTTGAGACAGGGTCTTGCTAAACCCTCCAAGCTGGACTCAAACTTGGAGCCCTCCCACCTCTGCCTCCCAGGGTGCTGGGATGGCCGGCCGCCGCCACCGGGCCTGGCGTGAAGGGCATCCTTAAGAGGCATGATACTGCTTACAGTTGACCCATCACTTTGGCCCCCTGGAGGCAAAGAGAACCCCCGTGGGGCACGAGCAGCCCCGTGCACAAAGGCTGAGGGGGCACAGCAGCCGCCACATTCTTGTCTGCTTCGCACATAGAGTAGGACGCCTGGGAAGAACTCTTCCTAAGTTTCACCCAAAGCCGTGGAGGTGTCCCCCTGTCCTCCGCCGTCTCGGCCAGGTGCGGATGCGCAAGAAACTGGGAGGCGTCAGGGCAGCGACGTGTCCTGTGGTTGGAAAGGCAGCAGCCCCTCCGTGCGCACCACAGCGGTGCCACTTGTCCTCTGGAACAAGCAGGTGACCGCACCCTGCTCGGGCCGGACACAGGTGGCGGTCCCGGGCAGCAGCCACGGGGCTCAGGCTGCCATGAGTCCTTGACCTGCCCTGACACCCCGTTCTCTTTCACTGCAACCTGTGATGCAGAAAACGCGACTGTCCCACGTGCCGGTTAGAACAATGAGGTGTATCCTCAGGATTCTGAGAGGCGGAGGCAGGAGAATCAGAAATTCAAGCCCAACCTGAGTGACTTAGGAATTTAGCAAGACTCTGTCTCAGTCAAGCATAAAAATGGGCTAGGGAGGCAGCTTTGTGTGAGGGCCCTGAGCTCGATCCCCTGTGTCTTTCTAGGGACATGCATATATGTTGCAAAATCGGAAGGAAAAAAGTCAGAGACCCAGGACCCCTCTCATCCCAGGGATTTCAGAGAGGACCGTGCAGCCGGAACCTGCTGTCTGCCCCGGCGCCCTGACCAAGGGGCCCCATGTCTCATCCACCTGCCCTGCTGGGAAGGCTGGAATTACTGTTGCAGGGTGCTAGGCCCACCCCCACCCCACCCCCACCCATGCCAAAGCCACCCGGGAAAACTTCACTTTTCCCCTCTGAAAATCCGATCTGCAAACAGCCCGCGAGCCGTCCACAGCTGTGACTCTGAATTATTGAAAAGCTGTTTCTGTGTGAACGTAATTATGGTCGGGGCCAAAGTGCACTGCTCATCTGTCTGTGTGTTCACGCAGCCCAGGTGTGGGCTGGACGCCAGCAGAGCCACAGACACCGCCGCTGCCGTGAATGCAGCAGGAAAGGGCACGCTGTGTTGACGTGTTGCGCTGGTCCTCCCTGGGGAAGCCGGGATTCCGCCGGGCTCTGGTGCAGCCCTGCGGTCTGCCTCAGGAAGTGCATGGGCTGATGGAGTGGCACGGGGCGGTGTCACAGACAGAACCCGGCGGCGGCTTGTAAGCCCCAGCGGCCACTCAACACATCCTCATCCTTTCTCTTTGGTCCCTAAATGTGGGTTTCTTTTTGAGTTTTTGGTTTAAGTGTGTAATGATTCTGGCAGTTGAACCCAGGGTCTGAGTTGCACACACAGTTATTTTCATTGTTTCATTTTGAGACAGGATCTCTTGAAGTTGCTACATTGTCCATAGTGGACTCAGATTTGTGATTCTACTGCCTCAGCCTCCTGGGAATATGGCTCATTGCATAGGCCCCAGGTTTAATCCCTAATACAGAAAGAAGAGAAAGAGAGAGAGTGGGGGCAGGAAAGCCACGCAGGGAGGCTGCATTGCCACGCAGGGAGGGGCGGGCTTGAATTCGTACAACTCTGCACCCTACAGGATTGTGGCTCCAACAGTCTGAGAAAAGGGACGGGGCTTTCCTCCCTGTTGGACCATTTGCCCCTTGGTGGCCCTCAGGATCGGGCACCTGTTTTCCAGAATGGAGTCGTGGGTCCCCTGAGCCCGGTGCCAGGCAGTAGCACATCTCCGAGTCGCCCATGGGCCGCCCAGCCAGGGAAGCCGCCGCCCCCGTGAGCAGGCGTGGGTCTCTCAGGGCTCGCTGTGTCCAGATCTGATAATAGCTAATTCCGCCAAATATTAGAGGGGCTCACGTTTAATTAAGGAGTGGCCATTTGTGCGCCGCGACGGGAGGTCCCCCAGCCCTGAAGTCAAAGGCAGAGTCCTCGGGGGACGCGGCCGATCTTTGCTGATGGCTCCACAGAGCCCCTGCCCTCTTTGAATGCAATTATGGGAACAAATAAAATGGCTTGGCTCGGCTCCCCAGTGAGACCGCCCGCGCTCTGCTGATAACACCAGTTGTGTGGGCAATCTTTAAATGAGAAATCTAATATTTAACTAAATTTAATAGTCTGCTGCTTTGGCACTCTTCTGTGAATGGGCAGGGGCCTTCAGGAGAGAGGGCCCAGCGGCCAGGGGGCGATTAGGACTCCGGACATCCCCGCAGGGAGGGGAGGCCGTGCTGGCGTAGCTGGTGGCGTACTGGGTGGCAAACCCCACCGGGAAGCCAGGCAGGCTAGTGCTGTGACTGTGGAAGCGTCTCCTGCCTTCCTGAGCGGGCTGTGGGATGGCAGTGTCCCAGCGTAGCCTGGACAGTCCCCCAGTCTCCCGTGTGTAGGCGACGGGAGCACAGGGCGGGCGCTGTGTGCACCGCACCGTGGGATGACCACAGATGAGTTCTGGCTGACTGCACTGTGAGGGGGCGGGGTCTGGCTGGAGGCGGGTCACCGGCTGTGGCCTGGAAGGGCGCTCCCCTCTCTGCTTCCTGGCTGCCACGCGGCCAGCAGCTATCCTCCCCCAGGTCCTTCCGCAGTGCCCTTTCTGCCTTCGAGCAGTCGACCATGCGTGGACCAAATCATCTGACACCTGTGAGTCAAACCGTGAGAGCTCTGTCCCTCTCTCTGATGAAGCTCACTAGTCCAGATCTCTGGGGCCTGCCCAGCCCCACAGGCCCCGGCAGCGAAGCTGACCAGTAGCCCCGGGCCCGGCTTTGTTCTTGTGGCTGAAGGCAGTGTGCTCCGCCAACACCACTAAGCTTCCCTAGAGACCCGCCGCCCCTGCATCTGCCCCACGTGTGCACCCCAAGCGCTCGTCCCTGCCGCCACCAGGGCTGATGGCACCTACAACCTCAGGGACAGGTTCGCGGCAGCTCCAGGGCAGTAAGTCTCCAAGGTGACCTTCCAGGACCCCCGCTGGGTCTCCACACTTAGCATTGAAGGAATGTCAACTTGGGTGGCCTTTTGGACTTTCGTGGGGCTTCTGTGGTTGTTGTTGCTCGGTTGTGTGTGGCACGGGCATCAAGCCCAAGACCTTCGTACTAGGCCTGTTTTTATTTCTGATTTTAAGACGAGGTCTCACTAAGTCGCGACGGTCTCCTTGGCTCAGCTTCCCATAGTGCTCAGATTATGAGCCACCAGGCCCCACCCAGCCCCCCTCTCTGAGTCACCTCTGTGCCTCCGAGTTGCCAGGCCTGGGCAGGACCTCACCTCGGCTGCCCCGGGCTGGGACTCCAGGCCCACCTGCGGTGTGCAGTGAGCAACTGCTCTTGGAAGGGAGCAGGGTGGAAGGACAGGTGGACAGACCCCCACTAGGATGTCAGGCCACTGCTAAAACATCGACCAGTAATCGCGGTCACAGAGTGACTCAGTGACCCAGAGGTGGCATCTCCCAAAGATAGTGTGCTTCCGCGGTGCCCAGGTGTCGGCCACCGCGGGATGGTGAGGCAGCGGAGGTGCCCCCAGGGGACCCATGGACAGGGGAGGGGGTTTCCTGCCAGAGGGAAAAGTCCCCAGTGGAGACCTCAGAGTGTGCTCACAAAAAAGGCCACACAGCTCAAGATCTTGGACGTGAAATCCGAGTCTGCCCTTCCCAGCAGAGCTGAAGGGAGCTAAGCCACCAGGGTGCGCCTGCCCCTCCTTCCCCAGTGACAGTGGCCCAGTCCCCATAGCTCTGTGATGCAGCTTTTCCTAAAACCAAGAGCAGCGGATGAGTCATGCAGGGGAGGGGACTGGGAAGGATGTGCACCTGCCCAAGCTCCTGGTGTGAGACGAGGCTGGCGGTGCCATGTGCCACGATCAAGTCATGTCCTGGCTCTGCAGTCACCTCCCGGCGCGGGTGGGGGTCTGCCTACACACACCGGAGAGCCCACGGCACACGCAGCCGCCCGGGCGCCTGACCCCGCGTGCCTGGCTTCCTGTCTTTCAGAGATCTTTGACCTAGAAACAAACGAGCACGTGCAGAAGGCGGTCGGGGACCGGCAGATGCCCAGGATAGAGTACAGGAGCATCGAGGTCGATGACTACAGTAAGCGCTGCTCTCGATGCTTCCTGCCGGAAGAAGGCGCCACCGGAGGCCCGGCCTGGGTTCCCTGCACACGGGGAGGCTGAGGCGGGAGGGTGGCTGCTTCAGGCCCAGCCTGAGCAGATCATTAAGTGGCAAGATAAACTGATGCTAACTCGGGCAGGAGGGCTTTAGGAGAGATGGGCCAAGACACTGGGAGGCCACTTGGGAGTCCTGGATCCACCTCTTCCGCCAGCGCTGGGGGATTCTGCGGCGCCGAGGGCCACCCCAGAGACGCCAGCAGGAACGCGAGCTAGAGCAGCTCACGCTGTGTGGCTGTCACACCTGGGCATCTGCCTGGCACAAACCTACGAGCACACAGTGGCACAGCTGCCTGGCTAGGCCCCCACCGGCCCTGGCCATGGCCCCCGTCTCCTGGGCACCCCCGCGTCCCGACCCCCACTCCCTGGTGCTTCCCTGGGGCCTTCCCTCCCCGGGGCTCCACACACCACGGCGCGCCCCTTCCCACCCTCCGGGTCCCACCCCGCTGACCGCGGCGCTCGTCCCTCCCCAGACTTGCCGGTGCAGGTCCTGAAGCCCGCTACCTTCACAGACACGTCCCACTACCCCCTGCTCCTGGTGGTGTAAGTATCACTGCCTCTGTCTTTGTGGTATGCCTGACACCCGAGAAGCAAGTGTGTGTGTGCGTGTGTCTGTGGTACTGGGAATCAAGCCTTGGGCTGTAACACTAAGCTGCATCTTTAGCCCATTTTTAGCTCTGATTTTTAAGTGGCACACGCCTGTAATCCTAGCACTCAGGAGGCTGAGGCAAGAGGATTGTTGTGAGTTCAAGGTCAGCCTGACCTATAGAACAAGACACTCTCTCCAAAAAAAAAAAAAAAAAAAAAAGGAAGAAAGAAAAGAACAGAATCATTGTATCACTGAGTTGTCGAGGCTGGATTTGAACTAGCAGTCCTCCTGCCTCGGCCTCCCAGAGTGCTCTGATGACAGGCCTTATGGAACCCTTAAGGAAAAACAAGCAGGAGACGTGGTCGTGCGCAGACTCCCCTGCTGAGTCAGCGCGGCCCAGCAGCTAAGGTCTGGTTCTCCTCGTGGATTCTGGACACGTGGCAGGAGAGGTCCAGCAGGAGCCCACGGCCTCAGGGTCTGCTGCAGGCCAGGGCCCAGGGATCCTCATCCACAAGAGAGTCTCGAACACCCGAGGTCGGCCAGCAGGGCTGGTAAGGAAGCAGAGGCCAGAGCACAGGGAGGCAGGACAGCGTCTCGCAGTACAGGCTGGCCAGGGGCTGGCGGGTCAGACCCAGAAAACAGGCTCACGACGGCCCACGCCTGGGCCCCACACATGCCGCCACCTCACAAGGCTGGCCCAGCAGGCCTCGCCCCTGCAGGGGCCCGAGCAGCATCCTGACACCGGCCCAGCACCGCACCCTCCGTGGCCCGCGGAGAGGGATTCTAACTGGCCCTCTGGTAAGTAGCCGCCCTGTGTAGCCTTCAAGAACAACCTCCTCCCTGCTCCGTCAGCCCCCTGAAGGTGCTGAGTGCTTCTGGGTTCCCGGGGTTCCTGAGGCACAGGGCGCCCCTGGCAGCTGCTGCCCGAGGTCATCAGCATTGGGCTCTCAGAAGGAGCATGCAGCCCTGACCCGTGGCATGCGCAGTTCAGCTGGGCTCACGCTCCTGTGAGAACCTAGTGCCAATTTGATAGGAGGCAGGGCTCAGGCAGTCGGTCAGCGATGGGGAATGGCCATGCATACCGAGCAAGCTTCACTGGCTGGCCCTGCATTCAACCCCTGCTGTGTGATCGGGCCCCAACAGGCCACTAGCTGATGCCATCCCGTAGCCTGGAGCGGGGGACACCTGCTCATGCACAGAGGTACCGGGATGGGAGAGGCCACCCAGAAGGGTTACACTGCCCGCCAGTTCTGCCCAGACCCCGGGGTGGGGGCAGCAGGGACCCTGGAGCCCACCATGCTGTAGAGGGCCAGGTGAGCCAAGAGCCACAGTGGAGCTGCTGTAGGGAGAGATGCCGGGGCAGCCCCCCCTGCTGAATGCCAGGAGCCTGGGGGACACCAGGTGGCTCTGCTGGCCTCGTCCTGCTGCTACCCTGGGGCTCAATATGGTGTGCGCTCCGAAATCTTGTTCCACTTTACAGTTAGCACACACCTTAGCTCTCCGGAAGAACTTCATGCTTGTCCAACAACACCCCCCCCCAAAGGCACATGCGCACACACACAGGCACGCACACATGTGCTGTCCCAGGCTCTGACAGCTGCGCCCCGCACGCTGCTTCCTCCAGTAACACTACAAGGAACATCGCAGGCTGCTCATTTCCAAAGCCCTTCCCAGTCCTTCAGACATAGGAGGTGTGATCCAAAGAACAGTGAATGTTTAAATTTTAAAAATACGATTACAGTAAAAGGTGCAGTGCTGGGTGCCCCTCACCTCACCCATCCTGTGGTCCTGGCCCCTCTCTGAAGCAGGTCTGGGGTCCCGTTTCCTGAGTATCTTTACCAGGGAATGCTGCTGCCAAGCATCACCCAGTGGAAAAGCAGGCTTGGGGGGAAAACCAGCAGTGTCCTCCTCTGCACGTGCAACCTCTGCTCCTCCCCAGAGACAAACTGGCCAGGAAGGGTCAACACTGGGGTGGGTTTGGGACACGGAGGCAGCGTGCTGGACAGCCATGGGCACTCAGGGAAGAGGCCGAGCTGCTTTGGAAGACAGGATGAGGGGGTAGGCCGGCCGTCTGCGTGACGGAGGCGCTGGGGGCTGGTGGTGGTGTGCCTTTTACTGTAACACCTTTTTTAGAAGGTTAAACATTCACTGTGTTTTCCAGACACACGTCACAGGCACGCTTTCACTGCAGCCTTCTGTGCCTTGTGTTGGGCCAGCCCTGGCCCTCTAGAGCCCCCTGACCCCTTTCCTCACCCCTGTGGATGGCACCATCTGGGGTCACACAGTCGGCCGGTGGCCCCGGGACATGGGCAGGACCCCTCAGGAGAGAGGCCGCATCGTGGGCTGAGGCCCCACTGCCTCCCCCAGGGACGGCACCCCGGGCAGCCAGAGCGTGGCGGAGAAGTTCCAGGTGACCTGGGAGACTGTGGTGGTGAGCAGCCACGGAGCCATGGTGCTCAAGGTCGACGGCCGGGGCAGCGGGTTCCAGGGAACCAAGCTCCTGCAGGAAGTGAGGCGGCGGCTGGGGACGCTGGAGGAGAAGGACCAGCTGGCGGCCGTGAGGTGAGCCAACTGGCAGGGACCAGGGTGCCGGGGAGGGCACCCGCCAGGGGGGTGGGGGGAGGGCTGGCCCACCCACATCCCCCACAGGCTCCATCCTCAGCTAGAACCCTGTGGTCGGCTCCGGAGCCCATCTCCAAGGGACTGACCAGGCTAAGGCTGCGCCGGCGGGGGCTCTGGCCCAAGTCCCCCTGTGGCGGGGCTGGTCAGGGATTAGAGCGGCCATCCCCCAGTGTCTCCAAGGGCAGGCCCAGGCTTCCTGCAGGCGGGCTGTCACGCACGCATGTGGGGTGGCAGGGAAGGCGGTTTCAAGAGGACTGATTCAAGCACACTGCAGTTTTTCCTCCAAATAGTATTCTTTTAATTAGCGTACATTTACAGTACGCGACGGTCCCGTTCAGCCTGGGGGGTTGGTACGTGTTTGTCCATCTTAGCCATTTTTACCCCTTCCCCATCTCTTTCCTCACCGGGGGTGGATTTGGGACGCGGAGGCAGGGTGTTTCCCACCGTCAGTCACTCTCGGTGGGCTCCTTCCCTTCTTCACACTCGGGGCTTCACATCCATGCTGGGTGGTGGGCCCCAGGTCCAGGGAAGACGCCGAGAGAACGCACAGCCATGTGCTCGTGTCCAGATCCGAGGCTGGCCTGCATGCTGATTGCATGGCGTAGTGTGTCTGTGTGCAGGTGGGGCTGTCGGAGGTCGGTCCATGGGGTGCAGTGAACATGTCCTAGGTGAGTCTGTTTTCAGATGTGTATGCCCTAGGTGTGTCCGTGTATGAGTGTTCCTACCCCAGGTAAGTCTGTGTGCAGGTTGTGTACCTGTGTGCCTGTCCTAGGTCTGTGTATACTGGTTATGTGTATCACAGGTGTGTCTGTCCTAGGTATGTCTGTCATACATGTACTAGGTATGTCTGTGTGAGAGTATGCCTTTGCTAGGTGTGTCTATATGTGGGTATGCCTGTCCTGACTCGGGGTATACCTGTCCTAGAGGTGTCAGTGTGAGGGTGTGCCTGTCCTGGGTGAGTCTGTGTGTGGGTGCACCTATCCTAGGTATGACTGTGTATAGGTGTGGCTATCCTAGGTGTGACTATGTGCAGTTGTGCCTGTCATAGGTGTGTGTGTGCACTAGTGTACCTGTGTATAGGATTGCCTGTTCTAGGTGTGTCTGAGTGTGCCTGTGTTATGTGTGTCTGTGTGCAGGTATGCATGTGTGCCTGTCCTGGGTTCTTCTGTGTGAGGGTGTGCCTGTCCTAGGTGTGTCTGTGTATAGGAGTGTCTGATCTAGACATATCTGTGAGTGTGCCTGTCTTATGTGCATCTGTGTACAGGTTTGCCTGTACTAGATGTGTCTGTGTACAGGTGTACATGTCCTGGGTGTGTCTGTGTGCAGGTGTGGTTATCCTATGTATGACTGTGTGCAGGTGTGCCTGTGTGCGAGTTTGCCTGTGCTAGATTTGTATTAGTGAGGATGTGCTCTCCTAGGGGTGTCTGTGTGTGGGTGTACATGTCCTGGGTGGGTCTTTCTGTGTGTGCCTTTCCTAGACATCTTTGTGTGCTGGTGTACAAGTCCTGGGGGTGTCTGTGTGAGGTAGTGCCTGTCCAGATGTGTTTGTGTACAGAAGTGTGTATCCCAAGTGTGTCTGTGTGTGCATGTTCTAGGTGTGTCTGTGTGACGGTGTGCCTGTCCTAGGTACATCTGCATGTGAGTTTGCCTTTTCTTGGTGTGTCTTTGTGTGGGTGCATCTGTTCTATGTGTATCTGTGTGCAGGTATGCATGTTAGGTGTGTCTCTGTGGAGGTGTGCCTGTCCTAGGCATGTCCATGTGCAAGTGTACATGTCCTGTGTGTGTCTGTGCAGATGTGTATGTCCTAGGTGTGGCTGTGTGTGTTTGAGCATACGTGAGCCTAGGCGCCCCATTGCTGTGGAGAAGGCCGGTGTGAGTCCCTTAGTGCCAAGACGCCAACTCCTGGGGCACACTCGGCGTGCAGGGCCTCCCCACTGCCCCACCCTTCCTGACCGGCAGGCGCAGCCTCCCGTAGTTCTGACTTTGCTGACTTTGCCTCCATTTGCTCCCCCTTCCTCACCAGGAGTCGAGCTCGGACCCCCTAAAGGGTGTCACCCTAAGTCCCCCTGCCATGCTGTCTGCACTCGGCCCCCTTCTGGGGTTTTCAGGGCTGGTGCTTCAACCTATCTTTATCGTAGGGACGCAGCTGAACCAAGTTCCAAGAACGGTGGGCTGTGTGTGTTCCAAGGGAGGGGTATTTAGAGGGGGCGTCGCGTAGCGTTCCCTATAATCTGTTTAAATACTCTGTGTGTTCTGATCGCCCATTGTACACTGGGATTCCAAGGCTCCTCCTTGCTTAGAGAGGGTTTTGTGCCTGACACGATGGGAGCGCAGCTCTGGCGGGGATGTGAGCCCTGAGCCCGGACACTGAAGTCCCCACGTTGGCCTTGCAGGGCGATGCTGAAGGAGTCCTACGTAGACAAGACACGGGTGGCTGTGTTCGGGCAGGTGAGTCTGGCTGCTGTTGGAAACGCCTCTGCCCAGCAGGGAGGGACCGTGTTCCTTCTGGGGTCACCAGAACCTCTCATCTGTGGTCTTGCGCCGGGGTCATTCATTCTGTTTTTGGCTGGATGGACCCAGGGCCTTCGCACAGGGCGGCATCTTTTTCTTTTCTGCTTTAGATGAATTCTCAGTACAATCCCGGGATGGGGCTGAACTTGTGATGCTCCTGCCTCCCAGAGTTGAGTCGCTGTTTTTTTAAAAAGCAAGAAACTGGAGGCTTAGTGATGCCAGCAGGGGACACTCCCGTCAGGCCACTTACTAACCATGGCAACCTGCCACGTGACCTGGGGCGACAGAAGGGAAGTCCAGGCTACTGAAGAGGGTCCCTCACAGCTGTCCCCACAAACCCTGCCGCAGCTCCTGTGGGGGCAAACGAAAGGGGGCAGGCGTCAGTCATCCGGTCTCTGTCCACAGTAACTGATCTCATCGCCACATTTTGGTTGGGTTGGGTTTGGGTTTTAGTTTTGGTGTTGGGATTGAACCCAGAACCTTTGAACTGAATTACTTCCCCTCTTTTTCTTGTTTCCTGTGAAACAGGAAACACGGTCTCCCTAATCATCACCTTGTTGACTGAGATGCGGGAGCCGGGTAAAGTGTACGAGTGCCCCCTGCTGGCATGCCTTGCTTAGAGAGGGTTTGGAGCCATTGGGCTATGGGCGTGGAGGCCTGGCTTGGTTCAGCTGGGCCGCAGCACAGGCCACGGTTGCGTGTGATGTCCCTCATCCCCAGAGACCCTGGTGCAGCCCAGTCCCAGGCCTCCAGAGGCAGGAGTGCACAAGCCCGCCTTCCTTCTGTGGGTGCCCACAGTGTAGCCGCCAGGGAGGCCTGCAGGTGTCCACCACCGGGGGAGGCTGGAGCAGGTGGTCTCCGGATTCCATTTGCAAACCTCAGGGCCAGCTCTGAGGAAGCCGTGCACTGGAGACCTGACCTGCTCTGCAGGGTGACCCCGTCAGCAGCCCTCTGGCAGCCCTCCGCACACCAACCCGGGCGAGGCCATGGGGGGAGGGAGCAGGGGCCCCTTGCCGTGGTTCTCAAGCAGATTGAGCCTGGAAACCCACCCCCGGGCAGGTGCTGGGGTGGAGTCCACCCTCCTGTCCACAGAGGCCCGGGGATCCCAGAGGAGTGCCGCTCGGGGGTCAGCACCCACTCTAGCAGGAGTCACTACCTGCCGACCTGTAGTTGAGATTGGGGGCCTCTTTCTGGGTGTCTGTCACGCTTGGATGCCAGTGTAGAGGGCACGGTCCCCTCCCTCTGCCTCAGACAGGCCCCCCCACCCCCCCGCATCCCTAGGGCCTGTGATCACTCATTCCACACACAATGGGCACCTCATCCCAGTGGGTTTCCTCCACCCTGCTGGCTGCCCGATGCAGGAGGGAACTCCAGCACTGTCAGACACAGCTCGCCAGCCCCGCCCCTGAGATCCAGCCCAGGGCCACACGGGCAGCTCCTGGTGGGTGCCGCTTGCTGCTCCACCCGAGCTAGCAGCCCCCAACCCTTCGGGCATCCCCGCCTCAGCTGCCCCTCCGCTTGCCAGCGTAGGACCGGTAAGGAGCATGCAGCCCGGAGGCCTGGCGCACAGGCTCCTACAAGAAGCGAATGGCGCTGCTGATCCGGCAGCAGGTGGAGCTCAGGCGGCTGGGTGGCCAGGGACCCACAGGCTTCTCAGCCACAGAAGCTCACTTCGGTGAACAGGTCTGAGGCAGGGGCTCTGGGACCCTCAGAGGAAGGAACTGTCCCTTCTCTACTGGATTGATATCCTCACTGAGCAGTGCAGGACCCCTATGTCCACACACTCAAGGGGACACTAGTGGGCTAATCTCACAGTGCTAGCCTAGGACATTCAGGACTGAATGTCACACAGTGACCAGGAAGTGGGCTGAAACAAGTGCAGGAGTGGGACTGACCAGAAAGCAAAGATGTCGGTCAGGAAGACAAGATACCCTGGTCCCCAGGAGGCCACGGCCAACACGGAGACAGGCGGCCCACGGCCACAGGACCCATGGGGAGCTGAGGCCTCCCGAGGGACTCACATGCCCCCCCACAGCAACACACATACACACGCTCACACGTTCGCACCACATCCAGTCATACGATCACACAGGTATTTGCACATGCATTCTTACACATGCTCACACATTCACACGTGCACTCACACCCTTGCTAGCCCCTAGCTGTCCCACCTCTGCTTCCCCTCGGCCTTCCTGCACCCACAGAAACACGGCACCCATGTGCTGCACCCCCGGGTCCTTCCCTTGAGAGCAAGGCACCTCGGAGCCAGCTGCGGAAGCCCCGTGCAAGCGTTGGTGCTCAGCTGTCCCAGGAAAGCCACTGCCCAAGGTCAGGGTGACCCAGGAAGGGCGGGCTCACCACCCGTGGGCCACGGATCTTTGGACCTGTGTGTTCCGTGAGCCACGCCCACACCCCTGCTGTGGCTCCTCACCTGCAGACAGGAAGGAGGCTGGAGTCTGTGCAGGAGCCCGTGGACGGGGTGTGGGATCCTCCCTCCAGCCAGCCTTCCCGGCTCTGCTGCGGCCCTCCGCGGCCGGTCCCGGGCGCTGAGCAGAGAGCGCCCACCGCGTGTGTTTAGCAGAAGGGAGGGCTGTGGCTTGCGTCTCTCCCTGGCGTCCTGAAAGAGAATTTACAGTTAAATGTTCTAACGTGAAAACATGGCTGAGTCTGCTGCCAGCCCTGCGTGTGAGGCTGCTCTGGTGACCGCTGCGCGGCCTGTCCCCTCCTGGCTCTTTCTCAGGACTACGGCGGGTACCTGAGCACGTACATCCTCCCAGCCAAGGGGGAGAGCCAGGCCCACATCTTCACCTGCGGCTCGGCCCTCTCTCCCATAACGGACTTCAGGCTGTATGGTAATGGCGCCGCAGGCCACTCCACTGCACGGGCCTTCCTTCCCCAACCCCTGGACTCCCGAATTTAGACTCCCCGGCCTTGCCCTGGCCGCAGGCTGATCCCCTGATAGCACCCCCTGCAGGAGGAGAAGGGCATCTCAGGTCATTGGGTGGCACAAAACCCGGCTGTCCTGACGCCCTAACGGCACTGAACTTAGTGTGTGTGTGTGGGGGGGGGGGGGGGGGGGTCCTGAGTTCCCACTCTGCCCCACTCCTAAGCCAGCCACCAGCACTGACCCACCCACTCACCCTGACCACCCACACACCAAGGAATCGGGTGACCCAGCCCTCCGCGCCCCCTGTGGGTTAACGTCGGGGCCAGCCCTGCGGCCTGACGGTAAGAGGCGTCCCTTCCCCCTGCTTCTCCCCAGCGTCTGCGTTTTCTGAGCGGTACCTGGGCCTGCACGGACTCGACAACAGGGCATACGAGGTACGGTCGCCCAGCTGCCACGTGGGGCACCTGGGAGTGGGAGACCCGGCGGTTTCTCCTCCTGCCTGGCCTTCCACCCCTCGGGCCTGGCCCCCTCGGCAGCCCACTCCCCCTGTCCTCGTCTCCCCAATTCCTTGGGCCTCAGGCTGACAGGTAGTGTGGGACCATCCTCCCACACTGGGATTTGGGGAGGAGGCAGGATGGAAGGCCTGAGCAGGAGCGCCTGTCCCCGGCCCACAGAAACGGGCTGCCGTGGTCCCCATCCTTCCTCCCCCTAGGGAGGTGAGCACAGCCGGCCACCACAAGGTCCCAACACTCCAGGTCACACCGCACTGACCCGATGGCCCAGTGGGCGTTCAGACCTGCCCGTCCAGGTGCACAGAGGGATGACAAGATGCTGTCTTAAAACCAAAACTGAAAAGCAGGGCGAGGACATGGCTCAGTGTGAAAGTCCCAGCTGACAACCCTACTGCAAAAAAGAAAAAAAAATGTGTTGAGGGCTGGAGAAGTCGGCAGCACAGCAGTTAAAGCACTCGCCTAGAAAGTGCAAGGCTTGGGTTCGATTCCCAGCACTACAGAAGCGGGCATGGTGGCACCAGCCTGTATCCTGTAACTCAGGAGGGTGAGGCAGAAGGATGGCCATGAGTTCAAGGCTGACCTGAACATGGTGGGTTCAGAACCAGCCTGGCCTGCAGAGAAAGACCCTGTCCCCAAAAGAAAAAAAAAATTAGGTTGAGACTTTCGCCTGGCCAGAGGGACTGAATGTGTTTGGGGCCCTCGTGAGCCGCCCGTCCCGGGCCGCTCCTTCGCCTCCTTGCTTCTCCCGCTCACTTCCCCCAGGGAGCCGACGTCAGGAAGGCAGAGTCGAGGCTCAAGAGATCTGGGGCCCTGTGTTGTGGTCCACAGCGCCCCAGTTCTCCCGGGGCCTGGCAGCTCCTGGCCGCTTCCCTGAGCTGCTCCGCCACGTGTCTAACGCGAAGTCACCCTCACTCTGCCCCTTCCCTGCACAGATGACCAAGGTGGCGCATCGAGTGTCGGCGCTGGAAGGACAGCAGTTCCTGCTCATTCACGCCACGGCCGACGGTGAGGGGCCGGCTTGCCTGCCACGGGGAGGGCCTCTCCCTGGGGGGCTGCTGTGGGTGCTATAGACCAGCACTGACCTCTTCTGGGTTGTTTTACAGAAAAAATCCACTTCCAGCACACGGCAGAGCTCATCTCCCAGCTCGTCAAGGGAACGGCCAACTACAGTTTGCAGGTGCACACGCACAGCCTGTCCCCAGTGTCCGCCTCCCTCCCCACAGGAAGGAGCCGGGCCGTCACTGCTGTCCGCACACGCCTGTACTCAGGCCTCGCCGTCAGCCGGGCGGCAGTGCCCCCGCTGCACCCGGATGGTAGCTCAGCTGGGCCCTCCCACCCACCTCTGCCTGGCTCCGCCCACTAGGCAGGGCTGTTCCCGGCGTGGTCCTGAGCTGCTCCCGCTGGCCTTCCTCCGGGCCACCCTGACTCCATCCGCAGCTGCCACAAAGTCCCGCGCTCCCCAGGGACCAGGCCCACCGCCCGGCCTCACTGGCCTCCAGCCCCGCACCCGGCTCATTCTGGAAGCGCCACCCTGTGCCTTCTGCCCTTGGGGTCCTTCGGTAAAGCAGGTGCAACCCAGTGGTGTTTCAGGATGCGGACATAAGTGGGTCACAAGTTAAGGCCCAGCCTGGGTCACTTAGTGACTGCCCAAGTCCATGTCTCAAAAATAAAAAAAAATGGCTGGAGCTGCAGCTGGCGGGGTGGGGGTGCCAGTGAGGCCAGCCTGCGGAACCGGTCCCCGGGCAGCGCCGCTGCAATCCAAGTGGCCAGGGGAGTCATCACCATAGAACTCAAGGGGTCAGGGAAGTGATTGCCACAGAAAGCCACGTGGTAAGGAAGCCACGCACCTGAAAGCCTGGGATTTCTGGCCCGGTGCTCACGCCCCATGGTTCACGGGGAGCGGGAAGCCCGAGCTGACCGCCCGGCCTTCCTTGCAGATATACCCGGACGAGAGCCACTACTTCCACAGCCCCGCCCTCAAGCAGCACCTGTACCGTGCCATCATCGGCTTCTTCGTGGAGTGCTTCAGGGTCCAGGACAAGGTCCTGGCAGCCGCGGCTAAGGAGGACGAGGACGAAGACTGAGCCCGGGACCCCGAAGCACAGACGGCGCCTTTCACGACAATATGCAATGAGCACTGTCCTGCCCTCGGCACCCCCTCCCGGGGCGGGGAGGGTGGAGGGGGACGCAAGGGCCTGGCGTGGGAGGGGCAGCATGCCTCCTCCCGGCCCTCCCCGGGGCACAGCAAAGGATGGGGGCAGGGAGGGTCCACTTTGAGCCTGAGGCTCAGGCTCCCTGTAGCATTCACACAGCACCCCTACACACACATCCGAGGCCAGTTGGTCATCCGCCGTGGCACCCACGAGGGGGGCCGGAGAGCTCAGCATAGGACGGGGTGTCCGCAGCCAGGCCTGCTCCTTCCAGCCTCTCGGACCTTTGTACAGAGTGCTCCCACACCTGTGCGCGTGGTTAGCCGCCTGGAACCGACTCCTATTTTTGTGCGGCTCCACCTGGCCCCGCCCGCTGTCCGCGCCCGTGGGATTGCTTTGCCGCACTTTTCCTTTTCTCTCTCGTCCCTCTGTTCTGCCTCCCACTCTGCCCTTGGGTGGACAGAGAAAGACAGCGGCAGTCACGGCTGCGTCCTGAGTGTTGTCTTCGCGCTTGAGGGCCTCGCCAACCCGAGTCACTGCTAGAACGCGTCCACTGACCCCTGTCCCGCTGAGCCGCGTGAGGACTGTCCGCAGACCTACGCTGTCCACTCGCCGACCTCCTGAAAACCATCCCTCTCCTCCTCGACAAGTTGCTACGTGTGGATTCGGCCCCCCAACTCTGTTGAGTAGGTCCAGGTCCCGGGCTCTGGAATCCTCAGCACCTGTGGTCTCGGTCCTGGGGTTGGCTGGGTCCCCCTGGCACGGCCGCGTCCTCTCTGTCTCTGTGAGCCTTAGGAGGTCCACGCCGCCTGGATGTCCCACCGCCATCCCGTGTACATTTCACTTCGTTGTATATAAACAAAAAAATGTGTGTCCAGCGTTTGTGAGCCCCTCCCGGCACTGCCCTGGTGTCGACCCTGCATGCGGACACCTGCAGCTGGCCTGGACTCTGCGGTCGTGCTGGTTTGGGATCTGCCGGGACCTGCCCGTCCCCGTCCTGTCCTTTGGAGCTGGCTGACAACATGAAGCTTCGTCTTCATTTCCCCAGCGTCCAGGCCTGCAGGGGTGATTTTTGGCATCCAGTTCACAGGGCAGATGTGTCCCTGTCGCTTTTTGGAGCTTGGGGGTTTGGGCTCCACCCACACATGGTCTGAGCACCAGCTCAGTCCCAGGCTTGTCCCAAGGCCACAGACCACTGCCGGTGAAGGGGGCGGTTGGGCGAGCCCGCGGACTGGCCCAGCGCTGCGTGACCCGCCTCTGCTGTCCCCACGGGGTGACTGCCCTCAGAGCTGCCGGGGCTGAGGGGAAGCCGGCTCAGCCACGAGCTCAGGTCGGGTGCGGGGGCGGGCATGGTGGCATCTGTTCATCCACAGAATAAAACATTATTTTACCACTCGGATGGCTCCTTCCCTGCTCGTCCGCCGCCACCCTGCCTCAGGTCGCAGGCGTGGTCCCAGCCCACACAGACGTGCACGGGTATGTGCGCGTGGGTGTCCCACAAGCTGCACCCACGGGAGGGGCCGTGTTTACAGCTCAAAGGATGGGATCAGCCAACCGCTCACGTCCGGAGTCCATCAGAGACGATGTTCGGCTGTGCCTGGACAGCTGTAGGACAGAGACGTGGAGCTGCCCCCTTGCCCTCGCGTGAGGACGGGTGTCCACCAGCCTCGGCGTCGCCCGCTAGGCGGCACACAGGATCCCGGCTCCGATCCCTGCAGACTCGCCCTGCGAGGTCATGAATTTGGCTACACAGGCCAGCCTGACAGCAGAGGGCGCACAGCATAAACACGGACGTGTGGCTGCGCGCGGCGGCCTGAGGCGCCGCTCTGTGCGCCACGCCAGCGGAGGAGCTGGCTCCCGTCACCCTGCCAGGTCACGGCTCAAACCGCGGGAGCGTAAAACCCCAGGCGGCAGAGGCCACGTGGGGCTGATGCACTTACCGCCCCACTCGGCGTCCACGTGCCCTCCCCGGCCTCTGGCTCCACCACGGCACAGTCCCCGTGGTCCAAATGCCTCTCCTGGGCAGTGCCCGGACTTAAGTTGAAGGGTTACGCAAGAACTGTTTCCTCACTGTGGAAAACACTGACGGTGGGCCACAGCCCGCAGGAATGTCCCTGGCTCCTGCCGGGAAGCCCCTCCATCTCCACCAGCTCCAGAATGGCTTTGGGGCGACGCTGGGGTGGTCTTCCTGACCCCCACCTGGGCCTGAGACTTCCTGCCTTCCCTGTGTATTGCCTAGGCCAGGATGGTAAGGAAGTCAATTGTTCTTTTTTATTTCAGCTTTTAAACTAGTCCTAACAATGCTTTAATAATAAAAGTGCAGGGCTAGAGGAACAGCACCGCAGTTACAACACCTGCCCAGCAAACACAAGGCCCTGGCTGGATTCCCCGGCACATGAGCTGGGCGTAGTGATGCACGCTGGTGATACCAGCGCTTGGGAGGCTGAGGCAGGAGGACTGCTCTGAGTTTAAGGCCCAGCCTGTGTATTATAGCAAATTTAAGACCAGCCTGAATTACAGAGCAAGACTCTGTCTCAAAGTAAAATAAAATTGTACCACATTGCTGAGGAAGCTGAGAAACGGGCCCAGGATCCTCAGCGGCCAGGTGAGGCGCTGCGGCAGTTGGCTGGGAACCAGGCAGCTGGGGCTGGAGCAGTAAGTGACAGTGACCTTAACTGAGGGCCTGCCCGCAGGACCCACACACAGGGCCTGGCCAACCTCATGGGGTGCCCCACTTCCCCGAGCTGTCCCAACATCCCTTGGGAACAACTGTACCTCCCCCAGTCACCACACCACCCTGTGGGACCCTGACTAGGCTGAGGGATAATGAAAGGTAGATGGCGGCTGAGACCCCGAGGATCCCCTTTTCCAGACGGGCAGGAGTAGAGCCCCTCCCTCGTAACCCAGGCCCAGGATGGCCGCAGCCCAGGTTTCACTAATCAAATCCCCAATTTTCCCCTGCCCCAAGACCCTTACTGGAAATCACATGGTCAAGATTTGAGAGACCTGCCACACAAATTAGGCGGCTCTCAGACCCCAAACTTCCTCCAGTCAGTGAGTGGCTGACCCTCCTCCCTCCAACTGCTTATAAGCCTGGCCCACCACGGACAATAAACCAGCCGCTGACACTGATTCAAACTCCCGATGCTATTCCGTGGCACTCGCGGCCCCTCAAGACCCTGCTTCCCCAGACCTTGCTGATAACTGATAACCAGTGGCCAGCGGTGGCCAGGAGCCCTGAGACCATGACATCTGCTGCCCCAACAGGGACCCTCTGAGACGCACCTGGTGAGCAACCCCCCCCCCCCCCCCCCCCCCCCCCCCCCCCCCCCCCCCCCCCCCCCCCCCCCCCCCCCCCCCCCCCCCCCCCCGCCGCCAGTGGGTTGACAGCCAGCATCGGCCTTGCCTCCCCGACCTGAGGGCCGGCGGGTTTTCTGTCTCTTTTCCTCCTTTCAGTTGGTGCCATGGCGAGGGGCCGAATGAGGCACAGGCCGGGCTACTCTGGGGCACTGACTGAAGGCTCCCTGCCCTCTGCTCTGCCCCCGACAGCCCGACCCAGCGTTGGCAAAATCCTTCTGTCTAGCACTCTCCTCAGCAAAACCGGGTAACACATGGACCAGTTAAAAGCTCTTAGGGCGGTCGCCGGGTTTTCTGAAATTTGCGGACAGGCTTGCATCAACATCAGGACTTTGGGGGATCCCCTGCGGCCTTGTGGGACTCAGGAAGTTGCCCTCTGTCCTTGGTGTTTCTTTTTCTACCACAGGAAACACCTTATCGCATCAAAAGGAGGACCAGATGCACTGCTCAGGCTGTGAGGGGACCCCCTCTCAAAAGGAGGCCACAACATTCTGGGAAGATGTTCTCCCGTTGGCACCGTGGATGTCCTCTGCAGACCCTAACGGCCAGGAGGTCTGCACCCGGCAGCTTATCTTGCCCCTAGGAAAGGAATTCAGGAAGAAAAACCACCACCCTGGCTCACTTTTCTCTGTCATAGCGGCAATTCAACAATGCTTAGCCCCCTCCCCCACCCAGGGAAAACTCTAGTTCAGAAACAGAAACACCCTCTGACTGACAGGAAGAAAGCCCAGAGGCCCACCCTGTAGCTGACCTCTCTGCCCCGGCCCCTTCCCCTCTATGCTCCCTACCTGAGCCAGCAGAACAGGCTCCCCCACCTACTCCAACTCAGCAAGTGTGTGCTGGCCAGGATAAGGCCCGTGCTGTTCCTACCAGCAGCCTGAGGGCCCTGATGCCAGTGCCTTCCCCGTTACCTTTCAGCCCACACAGGCTCGGCCGGCCTGGTATCCCTATCAGGCTGGTGACTTGGAAGAGCTAACACAGGCAGTCAAGGGCCATTGACTAAATCTCTTTTACAGAGCCTCAGGGGCTCCCTTAGTGCACCACAAGACTGGGGAGACATTTGTTCCTCCTCTCCCCCACGTCTCCTATTTCTCCAGTGGAAGGCTTTATATCGGGACGGATGCCTCCAGCAGGTCAGGAGAAACCAGAACCAACCTGAGGAGGTTCCTTGGGGTTCTGATGAGCTTTTGGGTCAAGGCGACTTCTCCACGGGCATACAACAGGCTCAGCAGCCTCCTGGTTATTATGATCCGGCTCATGTATGCGCTCTGCAGGCCTGGCATAGGAACACTCTCCCTCTCTCTCTCCCTCCCTCCCTCTCTCTCAGGATACCTCCTCCCTACTTTTTCTCTGACAAAAGCCAGAGGACACCCTTTCAGATTTTATATTAAGAACCAAAACCAACTTGAAGAGAAAAATTCCTGACCCTACAGTAAGGGATCTCCTTCTCAGAAGTCCAGTGTGGGAAGGTGTGACCTCAGAAAGCAGACTCACCGGCCAAGGCCTAAAGTAAGAACATTACGGCAAGTGGGTATCTGCTACTCCAGGCACCTGTACAGCCTCCCATACGGTGGCCTCCATAGCACAAGCGCTCACTGCGGCTCTCAAGCCCAGGGGAAAATGTTATAACTGCGGGGAAGGTGGCCACTGGAAGGGCGAATGCCCCCAAGCCAAAGCCTGCAGGAGCTCAGGCGAGGGCCACTCCCCGTAGGACTGTCTGCCCCAGTGGTCCCAAGGGTTTTCACTGGAAAAGACACTGCCGCTCCACGCTCCACCTAGCATAAGTACCGCAAGCCCCTGGAGCCTCTAAACTCAAAAAGGGGCAGCCCTCAGCCCCCCCACTGAGAGGAAAAGTCCACGACACACTGTGTGGGTAACAAGTGTCCTAGAGGGGGCACACCCAACATCAGCACTGGAAATAGGAGGTTAGATGGTCAAGTTCTTGACACCAGGGCAGACAAGACCATGCTAAGGCAAGCCGAGGTGCCCTCCCTCCCATGGGAACTTTCACCAGGGGACCTCGATTCACGGGAGCTGGAGGCCCCTCTCAAGCTTATGTGACGAGAGAGAGGCCCGCGAATGGAAGGATCCCGATGGAACAGCGGTCTTATTAGACCCCGAGTAGCAAACGTCTCCACTAACCTGCTGGGGAGGGACATTCTTGAGGCCCTAGATGTGATTATAGCTGGCGGAGTAGAGGGAGAAAGCATCGAGGTTGATGACTGGTAAATACCAACACCGACGATGTCACCCCCAATTCTAGCCACGCTCTTAGATATGAAACTCCCTGCCTGGACTGGCTCTCTGATGAGCCTGTCTGGGTTGAACAATGGCCGCTATCCAGGAAGAAACTCAAATACTTAACCAACTCATCTCAGAACAATTACAGCTCCATCATATCCGCCCAACACAAAGCCCACGGAACACCCCAGTCTTCGTTACCAAGAAGAACCAGGGGGTGAAGACTACTACAAGACCAGTTAACAAAGCAGTGCTAAGGTGGGGTGCCCCTCAGACAAGGGGTGCCCTTGCCTCTACAATCCCAGCCAATACCGCCCCTCTGGCAACAGATACCAAGGACTGTTGCTTTTCCATCCCACTGCACCCACAGGATAGAGCACACTTCACCTTTTCAGTACCCTCCATACACAATTCAGGCGCTGCTAAACACGGTGAGTGGATGGTCCTACCCCACGGGATGGCCAATAGCCCTACAATCTGCCAAGGGGCAGTAGCCTCGGCCCCAGAACCTCATTGGGACAAGGGCCTTAATATCTATCATTACATGAACGACATCCTTGTTTGGGGGGACCCAGCCACCTGTCCCCCACTACTTAGAGATCAACTCATCCCTTCACTAACTTCACTGGGATTCAAAACAGCCCCTAGCAAAATACAACTAATCCCACCAATCACATTTTTGGGGACAGAACTATCTTTAACGTCTGCCCGCCCCCTTAAGCCTATTACCTCCTTCCCTTCCCGCTTGACCTTAGCCTCCCTTCAGAGCTTTTTGGGTAACCTCAGTTGGCTCCAACCATGGATCCCTACCCACACCGGTGCCTTACAACCACTCTTTGACCTGCTAAAAGGTGGCTAAAACCCATCCTCCCCCCGCCCCCCACTTTCTATCCCAAAAAGCTAGGGAAATCCTAAATGAGATTAATTCAAAATTCCAAAACATGACCCTTGTCTGCTACTCCCCAGAAGGGCCTGTCAATTCCTCACATTTAACCCCTCCCCTACAGTCACGGGGGCCCATACCAACCTCAAGGGGTGTTGGGATGGCTCCATACACCCACTGAGGGGGCTCCTAGGTCACTCACAGAAATTGATGCCTTGGCTTCAATAATCAAGTCAGGAAGGGAGCGAGCCATCCAGGTGTTGGGAAAAGAACCCGATATAATCGTCACCGCCTTTGCTCTTACAGGCGTCCAATGGCTACTCAGAAATCAGTTCCCATTTGCCCTAAGCCTATGGCGTTCCCCATCAAACTGATAATCACTACCCCAGTGAAAAATGGGTCTCAGCCACACCTTTACTAAGAAGGATGCCCCTTCAACTTTTCCTCCGAAAGCCAATCACAGAGACACCCTCTGTCTTCACCAATGGGGGAAAAAGGTTTCTACAACCATGAGGATGAACCCCCAGTCATTCTCTTTAAAGATCTCCCCAAAAAATCTGCACAATACAAAGAACTTTATGCTGTCTACGTGGCACTACAGGATGGCTAGGTCAAGGTCCTGTCAATCTTTTTGCTGACACAGTTTATGTGGTTGACTTACTCGCATGGTTAAGCCGCTCCTTTATTCGACTGGATGAAAATCCCCTCCCCCACTAATGATAAAAGTCTCTAATCTATTGCAGGAGAGAAGGGCACCCCTATGTATGCAACATGTTAAGTCCCACAGTCCCCTGCCTGGCCCCCTAACAGTAGGCCATTCCCTGGCAGATAAGACTGCCTCCACGGGGGTCTTCCAGACCGCCTAGAGGATGCTAACACACCAATCTTAAAGGATTTCCCTCAAATTCCCAAAAGCCAATTGCAACACGTAATTAAAAGCTGTAAATCATGTGCCTCCCTTATCTCCACACCTGCCCTCCAAAATGTGGGGACAAACCGGGGGGGGGGGGGGGGGGGGGGGGGGGGGGGGGGGGGGGGGGGGGGGGGCGGGTCTCAAAGCCAGTACACTATGGCCAACAGATGTCGCCCATATCCCTGAATCTGGCTGACAGAAATACATTTTCGCCACAGTAGATGCACACTGTCACTTCATCTGGGCCACGGCACAGACAAGGGGGAAAATTCCACACGCGTCATTTAGCACACGCTTTCTTCTCTTGCCACCATGGGCCTCCCTCAACAAAGCAAAAGTGAGCCACAGCGGTCCTGAGCAACGAGAATAAGGCAGGAGGCAGTACAGTCCCAGACATCAGGCTCCACTATAAAACCATTGCTGTAAAAACAATTTGGTACTGGCACAAAAATAGACGAACCACTGGAACAGAATTGAAGATGCAGAGACAAACCCAAATACCCTCAATCACTTAATCTTTGACAAAAGGGCCAAATGCATACAATGGAAAAAGGACAGCCTGTTCAACAAATGGTGCTGGGGAAACTGGACATCCACATGCAGAAGAATGAATCTAGTCACACACCTGTCACCACGCACCAAAATCAAATCAAAGTGGATCAAAGACCTAGACATTAAAAGTGAAACACTGAACCTCCTAGAAGACAAATTAGGCAAATTTCTAAAAGACACAGGGGTAGGCAAAGACTTCCTTGAAAAGACACCAAGAGCAAAAGAAATTATCCCCATTATTAACAAATGGGAACTTGTCAAATTAAAAAATTTCTGCACAGCAAAGGAAACTATCAACATTGCAAAAAGAGATCCAACAGACTGGGAAAAAAACATTCACCACCAACATCTCAGATAGGAAGCTCATAATAGAATATACAGGGAGCTGAAGAAAAGGAAGCCTACCAAATAAAGGATCCTACTGAAAAGTTGGTAAATGAAATGAAGAGGCAGTTCACCCACGAAGAAGTTCAAATGGCCAATAGATACACGAAAAGATGTTCAACATCCCTAGCCATGAGAGAAATGCAAATCAAAGCAACGCTAAGATACCATCTCACTCCAGAGAGAATGGCCTATATCAACAAGTCAAATAGCAATCACTGCTGGCAAGGCTGTGGGGAGAAAGGAACCCTCCTGCACTGCTGGTGGGAGTGTAAATTCGTACAACCACTTTGGAAAGCAGTATGGAGAGCTCTGAAAAGACTGGAAGTAAATATCCCCTTGGATCCAGTGACACCCCTCCTGGGAATATATCCAAAAGAGGCCAAAGCAACACATAACAGAGATATTTGGATACCCATGTTCACAGCAGCACAACTAACAACAGCTCAAATATGGAAGTCACCAAAATACCCATCAACAGACCAATGGATACACAAACTGTGATATTTACACAATATGGAATACTATGCATCTATAACGTCCAACAGCGTGGAGGCTTTTGCAGACAAATGGAAGAAACTTGAGAACATCATGCTTAGTAAGGTGAGTCAGAAGCAGAAGGTGAAACATCGAATGGTCTCTGATATGAGAAACCCAGATCACAACTATCTCATGGAACTTAAAGTGAAATACAAAGTGAACCAGGGGGGTAGGGTGGGAGGGGGAGAGGGAGGAGTGGGGAGGGACAAAAGGAGAGTGGGGAAGTCCTTGTCACCTTGACATGATATGTATGTGCACAAAATGCTCAACTTCATTGTAAACCTTAAATTTTGTGCTTATACATATCAATAAAATGGGGGGAAAATTTTTTTAAAAATCAATACTGACAATGGCCCGGCCTTTGTCAGTTCTTGTTTCAAATCCTTCTGTGAACAACGCAGTATTTCCCACTGTACTGGAATCCCATATAATCCACAAAGCCAAGGCATAGCAGAAAGAGCCCATCAAACCCTTAAAAAACAACTCACAAAACCAAAGCTCAGTTCTCGCCCTCCTAATATCCAGCTGGCCATGGCCCTAGCCACGCTCAACATTTTTAATATCTATAAACATTCTCCCCACCCTCCCATTTACTTCCATTGGCAAATACCAGAAACAAAACCCCCCATTACGGTCCGTTGGCGGGACCCACCCAATGGAACCTGGAAGGGCCCAGACTCCCTCCTCGCAACAGGAAGGGGATTCGCTTGTGTTTTCCCACAGGACCAGCCTCAGCCCCTTTGGGTTCCAGCTAGAAATGTCAGATTCTCGCCTGCTGACCAGGAAGATGGCCCGTCTCTCACTGTCCAACCAGACTTCGAGGGCACGGGAGAGACGTCACCCTTGGTGACGCCATCTCCATCAGAAACCCAGATCTCCTGGAAGAACACCCCTGATCTGTGCCAGGACCGTGTGTCCTCCACGAGCATCTGCGTCTGCTATACCGATGGCAGTCTTAGTGGCCCTTCACTCCACAGCTGACGCTTCCCAGTGCTCCCCAATACTTGTCAATGGCTTTTTTTCATCAGGAAGACTTACCAGGGAGTAGACTTATCGGGGCTGCCGACTGCCCCAGTCAAGGATGCCAACACCCTGTTCCCATCCCCACTTACCCCAACTCCACCTCTACCACCCCGGCCCCTACATACGCTTCCCCCACAAGCAAACAAGCGCCAGCTGCCTTACAGATGCTGACTACTATGGTAGATGCTATTCTTGGTTTTGCCAGATCCAGGGCTCTGCACCAGGCCACCAAGACAGTATGTTCACAAATAAAAACACCCTGACCATACCTGACCCCTGGCACAACAGATGGCGGTCCGGAGTAACGGGAAAACTGTACCCTAATGGTTAGGCCAGGCACCCTGCTGCCGACACGCCCCATTGCCATATTCTTTCACAGAAAAAACAAGTCGCCCAGAAAACCCACGCTGTGGTCCCCTGGGCTCAGTGCCTTGCACACGCAGCCGATATCCTCCCCTTCTCCAGCCATCCTAACGCCTCCAACTGTTTTTTTCTGCCTCCATCACCCGCCCACTAGTCACAGCAGTTCCTGTTCACGCTTCCTCGGTTCTTACAACAGACATGGCAGGGTCCACCCAACCCAACCCATCTCTCTGTGACTCTGCCACCCACACCCCTCTATGTCTCCATGCCGCACAACCACAGATTTCCGCTGTCCTGTGAACGAGTCTCTTCCACACTGTGTGAAACTCCCCACACCTCTTTGGTGTGGAGGGAGAGCTCCGCCTTGTGTCCGTGAGTCCACTTCGACCTTCTGCACCCCGTGCTTACTGTCCCTCAGGTTAACCTCTATGAAGAAGAAGCCACCTCCCGCTTCCCTCCTGCCGAGGGAGAGAAGCCTCCATCCCTGCGCTGGGGGGACTCGGCCTGACACTCTCACTCGGCGCCTCGGGAGCAACATCCATAGCGCTCGTCCAAACCCATCACCTTGCTGGGACTTTCAGGACAGACTCGACCAGGCCGTGGGGTCCACCCCCAACAGCCTAGAATCCCTCCAGAGACAAATGACATCCCTAGCGGGTGTTGTGCTCCCAAACCGGTGTGCGTTAGATCTCGTAACAGCCCAACGTGAGGGGACTTCTGTGGTTTTGGGGGAAGAATGTTGCTTTTATGTCAATGAGCCCAACATAGTGGAACAAAATGTAAAAAGCCTTAAAAATCTCCGCAAGGAGTTACTTAGCCACTACCGACCCGACACCCCTGCCCCATGGTTCTCTAGCCCACTCGCCGCCTGGCCCCTGCCCCACTTAGGGCCCCTACTTGCCATGGTGCTGTGCTACTCTTAGCCCCTTGCCCGATCCAACTCCTGTGGCAACAAATTACTGAAATCACAAAGATCACACCTAACCAGGTCTTAGCACGTTGTCGGGCCTTACCTGAGATGACTGAGAAATATATTGGCCCTACGCCCTGTGATGACATGGCCCCTCTGTAAAAACAGAGAGGGAGCTGTGGGACCCTGTGCGCGTCATCTAGCCGTAACGTGGCACATCATTCAAGATGGCGGATCTTTACATTTTCGCACCATATCTGATCAGGTGACCAGACAGGCAGAAAGGGGGCAGGAGGGATCAAGGATGTGACGTTGTGATGAACGTGGCCCTGGGCCAATGCCTTAGATCTTCTCGGGAAGATTGTGAATCCTGCCAATGGAAAGGAGGGGGGTGGGACCTGCGACATAGGGATTTAGGTTGGCACCGACCATGTTTTCGGTGTGCCTCTCTCCACTTGCATGTGGGAAGGTCACCCTTTTTGCAAAAAGAAAATTAAAGTCTCACAGCCAGTCGTCCATGCCTCCCATGTCCATCCTTTGTTTGGAGAGGAAAATTTCTACGAGCCGTTTCTAACAACCCTGACTAGCCCAAGGGATAATGGAAGGTAAAAGGCCGCTCAGACCCCAATAATCTTGTCTCTCCAGACAGGCAGGAGTGGAGCCCCTCTCTCATGTCTACTCAAATCCCCAATTTTCCCCTGACAAGACCCTTACCAGAAATCACATGATCAGGTTTTGAGAGCCCCGCCATGCAAATGAGGCAACTCTCAGACCCCAAACTTCCTCCAATCAGTGAGCGACCCTCCTCCCTCCAACTGCTCATAAGCCTGGCCCCCACCAATAAACAAGCTGCTAACACTGACTCAGCCTCTTGGATGCTATTCCGTGGACTCGCGACCCCTCAAGACCCTGCTCCCCCAGACTTTGCTGATTCCTGACTGCCAGTGGCCAATGGCGGCCAGGGACCCCAGAGACGCTGACACAGCCCGGCTCCTATGCCGTCCTGGAGGCTCTGCCAAGTCGGGTGACAAGGTGGCTGTCCCCTCGCCACACGGGCTCTGCAGAACTGGCCTCTGCCTGCTAGCAAACAGGGCACCATGCACTGGGTACCACGACAGTGGGGCCTGCTCCTCGTGGTTCCAAGGCAAAGGCAGCGGCTGACCGGGATGCCCAGTGAGGCCCCCTTTCCTGGTTTGCGGATGGCCACCTTCTCATGTCCTCCCGCGGCAGGGAGGCAGAGGCAGACACACGCGCAGAGGCAGAGTGCGCACTCCTGTGACGGGGAACAGACCCCACCATGAGGGCCCCTGCCTCGTGACCCTGCCCGGCCCTGATTACCTCCCAAAGGCCCCGGCTCCAAACATCACTGCACTGGGGGTGGGGGCAAGGACCTTTGGACTGGGTCCTGTGGCAACAGCCAGTAATCCCCGCACCCTGGGAGGCTGAGGCAGGAGGATCACAAATTTGAACCCAGTCTGGGCTACTTGCTGACTTTGCAAGACTCTGTCTCAAAATAAATAAATAAATAAATAAATAAATAAATAAAAGCTAGATAGAAAAAGGGCTCGAGGCAAACACACTGTGGCCTTCAGTACAACACAAACACCTGGTCCACAGCCAGTGGGTTTTATCATCACGAGCATATCGGAGAGAATTCAGTGTCTGTCTCCTCCACAGAGAAGAGTCCCAGAGGGACATGTGGGGACCCCAGGAATGGAAAAGGAGGGCAGAAACGGACAGAGGGTCACCCAAGCTGCTGGGGGGCCACAAGGGGCAGCCCCGAGGGGCAGGAGCTACAGGCTGGGTCCTCTTCCAGCCACATCCTTCTCCAGGTAAGGCCAGCACCCACAGGACACCAGCAGGACCTCCAAAGGCCAAGAAGGGAGGGGCCGAGTCACCCAGGAGGGCAGCCACACCCTCTCCTCTTCGCTCCTGGCTCTGTGTCCTCAAAGATGAGGTCCAGGGAACCCAGGGGCCTCTCTCCGCGGAGTAGGGCTGGCAGGGTCTGCAGAGCTCAGAGGGAGCTGGGAGGCAGAGGGCAGGTGACACTGAGCACGGGGTGGGGGCACTGTGCGGCCAGCAGGAGCACTGAGGTGAGATTCAGGGCCACCCGCTGTCAGGGGTCACGTGATCCTGAGAATTAGCGCGGCTGGAACGCGGGTAGGCCACTGCCCCTCCCTCTTCCTCCCACCCCCCTGCAACTCGGAAACACTGTAGAAAACACCAGCAAGGAGCAATCAGAGACACCTGCGGCCGGGAGGGAGTTTTGTGTCTTTGTGTCTTACCCGAGGACAGTCCAGCCCACCTGACATCAACGGGAGCGGGGCCCCTGGGAGGTCCTAAGGACCTGACAATGTCAGAAGGAGGCGCCCGCCCGGCTGGCCGGAGCCCGGACTCCTCCACGTGGCAGGGACGATGTGGATACCGGGTCGCCACCGGCCGTCGGAAGCTCGGCCCCCTGGGCTGTATTTTTTTTTTCTTTGAGGCAGGGTCTCGCTCTGAACGCTCAGCGATCCTCCAGCCCTAGCCTCCGGAGGGCGCTGTGGTGCGGAGGAAGCCGGGGCCTTCTGCTGCCTAGGCCGGCTCCAACCACCAGGCTATGCACGCACCCCCGCATTCTCTTTTGACCACACCAGGCTGCAGGAGCCGGTGGCTTACGTTGCACGAGCACGTGAAGGGCTCCACGTGACCGCGTCTCTGCGCGTAGGTGTTTCTGCACGCCGGAAGGGCAACTGAGTATTCGCTGAATGAGACCCTCACTTGCCCAGAGGACACTTGGGACAGATGTGAAGTGACCTTTTCAGGATACGCTACTGAACGGACTGGCAGAGAGGGGCGGGGGAGCAGAGCAGAGCTGCGCGTGCTGTGACCACTTCCAGGGGCAGACTGGAGATGGGCGACCTGCCGCGCCTGCCAGCAGCGTGGGAGGCCGCGGGCACAGCCCCGCCCACAGCGCTCATCCGTGCCCGGCCGCTCTGGCCAGTCTGCAGCGGCTAGCGCGGGGCAGGGGCACGGACAGCAGGGACAGCAGCGCGGTGACCTCTCTCCTGGCAGGTGAGGATTCCCAAGGGCAGGGAACTTGGGGGTTTCCCGGCGTCTCGCCTTCCCTGGGGAGCCCCGAGGGCCTAAGCGGGCAGCGGGGGTCACTGCGCGGGGTGGCCCGGGCCCCAGTCTCCGCGTCCTGCAGCGCCGCCCGGGGCGAGCCCTTCCGGGCGGGGCCGGGCCGCAGGGGCAGGACGGCAGCGGCCCGGTGAGGGGCGCACCTGGCACCGCGCACCGAGCTCTGACGACAGCAGACCCCGCGCCAACCGCCAGCACCCTGGGGCGCTCGGTCGCCGGCCACCAGCTCTCGGCCTGTCTCTCCTCCCGCGTCCTCTTCCCTCTCCCCATCCCTCCTCCTCCTCCTTCCAGGCGGGAGGACCCGGCAGGGCGGAGCCGGGGAGGCGCGGCGGGGCAGGGCGGCGCCGCGTGGACGCCCCGGCCGGGCGGGCTGGCTGCCCGGGCGGCCGTGGCCCCAGCCCCCGCAGCGTCCTGAATATCGGTCACATCATCTATGAAAACACGAGCGAGCGGCCACCGGGCTCACCCCGAAACGCGACAGCCGCCCGGAGACCCGAGGTCCGGCCGCAAGGGGCCAGGAGACGGCG
Organism: Ctenodactylus gundi; assembly: GCA_004027205.1. Lineage (NCBI taxonomy): Eukaryota > Metazoa > Chordata > Mammalia > Rodentia > Ctenodactylidae > Ctenodactylus > Ctenodactylus gundi. Next base: position 81,625 of record PVKB01003115.1, read on the forward strand.
CCCACCCGGCCTCCCCGGCGCGGCGCGTCCCTCCCGCGGCCCCACGCCTCGGCCCACAGCGCCCTGCCTGACGCGGACCCGGCCGCGCGGGGGCAGGACCCGCCGGCGCCCGGCCGGCCTCAGGCCCCACCAGGAGGGCTCCCGGGCGGCGGGGACGGTCCCTGAGGACGACGCCAGCCCCACGGCGGGCGCTCAGACACGTCCTGGCGGCGACCCGCGGCACGGGAGGCGCGCCAACGCGGCCGAAGCACACGGCGGAGGGGCGGGGGCTCAAACGTGGGTATTTGCCGTAATAAACGTCTCGCACTCACGCGTTCACTGTGTTTTCCGGACTGACCTTCTCAGACCAAAACCCACTCGCGTGTATCCGGGACGCGGCCGCGGCGTCCAGGCCCCGCCGCTCCCGCTGAGGGAGCCGGAGCGGCGCCGCCCGGGCCGGTCTGGCGTGGGGAGGCGGAGCCCGCGCGGACCCCGTGCCACCTGGGCGGCCACGCCCACACCACGCCTGCGCCACCTGGGCGGCCCCGCCCGCGCCACGCCCACCCGCCGGCTCGCGGACGCTGGGGGCGGGGCCGAGACAGGGCACGCCCGGACCGGCTCCTGCCCGCAGCCTGGCCGAACCGCCCGAGGTTGGGCGTGGCTGGCCCCCGCACGGGGCCAGGCCGGCGCCTTCGCGCTGAGCGACCTGGGCCTGCTTGCCCATCTGCGATGTTGAGACGGCTCTCACTCTGAGTCGCCCAGGCGGGGCTCAAACTTGCGACCCTTCTGTCTCAGCCTCCCGGAGCGCTGGGATGACCGGCCTGCGCCATCTCCACTAAAATGATTTAAAATCATAGTTTATTATCTGCATTAGCATAAATTTAAATGTGCCATTAATGCCACTCTATCAATACTAGTTAATATTATAGGTCAAATTTTGTTCTTCCACCTTAGACTGCTTAACTAGATCTGAACAGAAATTCGCCCGTGTGCCCAGGCCCCTAACACAGCCGCGCTCACGGCTGCTGGCCCTGTATGCCCACAGCGGCCCCAGGCCTGAAGTCCCCGGCACCTCGCTGGGCGCCCCTGGCGGCCAGCCCGCAACCCCGCGGCTCGGTGACCCCGGCCGCGTCCTCCTTCCCTGTGCGCAACGCGGCACCACGCCGCTTCTCCTGCGCTCCTCTCGGCTCCTTCGCGCTCAGGGTCTTGGGGTCGGTCCAAAGCCTTCACCCGGGGCCTCACCCCCCGCCCCTTTTCTATTTGAGACGGAGGCAGCGTCGCCCTTGTCACTCCATCGCCCCGGCTGGGGGTGGCGCGCGGCCCTGCCTCGGCCTTCCGGGGCGCTGGGGTGCCGGCGGCGCTGAGGACTGAACCGGGGCCTCACACTGGGGGGTTACGTGCCCCGCCCTTTCCTTCTTCCTTTTCTTTCTTCTTTCCAGACAGGGTCAAATTTAGTGGTGCAATTACCTATGCTGGTAATCCTCCTGCCTCCGCCTCCCAGCCAGGAAGCCGGGATTACCGGTGTGCCCCACCGATGTGACGGAGCCAGTGGCCTGTCCCCTGGCTCGCTATCTCACGCCAATGGGCTTGATGTGCACCACGCAGCGCCGCCCTCGGCACCGCTTTCTGACCTCTGCTCCCAGGGGGATCCCCATCGGGTGCCAGCTGTAAGCGGAGTCATCCACGTACTCCTCCGCGTCCAGCTGCTTACACTCAGCGTGATGACTTCCAAGTTACTGTGTTGGGAGATACGACGAATCTCCTTTTCAAGGCCGAGTCATATTCCACGGGTGGCCTCCCGCATGCTCTGCACCAGTTCCTGTGGCTGATGGTCCAGCCGCACGGTCCCCAAGTGACACCATGCCTCCCACCCCGGCACAGCACAGCGTGCCCAGGCCAGCCTCCTCGAGATCTCACCATGCCAGTGTCATGGGAGATGTGGGTGAGCACACACCACACCGTCAGAGCCCGAAGTGCCATCTGCAGGGGACCCGGGCAGGGGAAGCCGTTGGCACGTGGTCCCAGCCCAACAGAGGCTCGGGTGGCCCCACCTGAGACGCTTCCCACCTGCTCCCCCCTCAGCTCTAGGCCCTGCAAGCCCAGCACCTGCCCCTCTCCCTCGCCCTGCCCTGTGGCACGGGGCCCAACTCTGGGTCCTGCACAGGCCCCGGACCTTTTTAGACCTCTGTCCGTGGAGAACAAGGTGACCGGCCAGTCCCCGCCAGGCCACTTATGGCTTCCACACAGTCGCAGATGGCCAAGGAGCAGCAGCAACCCTCAGCCAGGATCCAGGCAGAGCCACAGCTGTGTGGAACTGTGGCGTGACCAGCTTGTCCCGGGGCCCAGTGCCAGGCGCGACACCGCCACGGAAACTGCTTGGGCCCTTTTCCGCTTGTCACCCGAGAGCCACCAGCAGGTGGCAGCAAAGGCCACACGCTGGTCCCATCTCCATGCAGATTTCAGCCAGGGTCAGGGTCTGGCCTCAGGGAGCCCACAGCAGAGTCCTAGGGACGGGGTCAGCACAGGGGAGCCCAGGAGGAGCCACTGGGGGGAGAGCGCACTTCACACAGACAGGCACGATTTGGGGGTCAGCAGCCAGTGTGTTGTTGCAGCCAGTTCTTAAGCCCCACGTGGCACCTAAATCAGCAGACAACAGTTTCTTATTATACGCAGGTGCAGACTCCTACCAGCTGCAGTGTTTTCTGAGACAGCAGGTGAGTGCATGCTGACCCACCTGTGCCCTTTGGATCTGGAATGTCCCCCAAAGCCTCCCGTGTGGCGAGGTGACTGGACGGTGGGGGTCAGGGCGGCCTGGGGGCGTGGCCTGGAAGGCACCTCGCCCGCTGCTCTGCCCACGGCCTCTGCTTCCTGTTGCTCAGTGCCCTGCACACCTCTTCTCCGGCTCGGCGCTCCGGCTGAGCTCCTGCGCCACAGCCAGTCAGCCATGAGCAGACTGAGACCTCGGACCTGCAGCTGACATACACCTTCATTCTTCAAGCTGTGGGTGTCAGGTACTTCGTCCCAGGAACGAGAGGTTGACCCCGGGATTTCACCATTCCTACTGGAGATAACCTTCCACCTGAAGGACACGGAAGGAGAGGCATCCCGCCACAGCTGCACAGCGGAGGTCCCCTTGCTACATGCCAGCACCAGGAGGCGTCACCACCGTGAGGGCCAGTCCTACACCATGGCTGCTGTAGACAGCATCTGAAAGCAGGAAAACGTTGACGGAAAGCTGTGTGTTGTCCATGCACACGCGAAGCTGAGCTCACGAGGGACAGGCAGAGGTGGGTGAGAAGGGTTCATGTTAAGTGGAATGTGGGACAGAAAGTCCACGGGAAGCAGCAGCCACCAACCACAGCCACGGCCACAGCAGCCTCTCCAGCATCAGGGGCTCAGGTGCTCTCGTAACACTGTATCAATACGTAGAAATTTGTATTATAGTTACATTTAGAAAACTTGAGCTGGCCAGTGGCACAAGCCTATAATCCCAGCACTCTGGGAGTTTGAGGAAGGAGGCGCAAACATTCCAATGGGGCCATTTTGTGGGACCCTACCCCAAAATAGAAAACCTGCAAGGGGCTGGGATGTAGCTCAGTGAGACAACACTCAGCTCAATCCAGGACTGAAGAAAAACAGCCTCGAGAAGCCACACAGGGAAGCGTGTCGTGCTCCAATTAAAATCTTACTGGAATATACGTCGACCTGCTGCAATCTAGACCACACCTAGAGCTGCCAGAATCCCGTGTCCCCATGCCCCTGGCACAGCCACGGGGCATCGCTCGGGATCTCGTCCACACTGGTGGCTAGAGTGGGCAGGAGGCAGAACAGAGGTCCCGAAAGGCGGGCTCCAGCCACCCACACACTTGGAGGCCTCCACAGCCGTGGTCCAGGGGGTCTGCCTACTGCTATCACTGACACCAGGCTGGGCATCATCCACACGGTGCTTGCTGGCTTTACTGACATGCAGAGCTGTTCATGGGTCAGTGGGGCTCAGAAGGCCTCTACCTAGATTTCAAAGGAAGGCTTGGAAAGTCAGGCAAAGAGGCCCTGAGTGGGGAGCGGCCCTGAGGGGGGAGCAGCGTGGGAGGACAGTTGGTCAGACCATGCCAGACAGATTTATCATGGATAGGTAACAAGATTTTCAATGTTGTTTATTGTAGGGTTTTTTTTTTTTTTTTTTTTGAGACAGGGTCTCATCTGCAGCTCAGGCTGGTCCTGAACTCACTGTGGAGCCCAGAGCGGCCTTGGACTCACGGCAGTCCTCCTGCCTCAGCCTCCCAAGTGCCGGGATGACAGGCATGCACCATCACACCAGCTTATGTGGTGGTGAGGAATCGAACTTGGGTACGTAGCACTTGACACTAGGCAAGCGCTTTAACCACTGAGCCACTCCTCTAGCCCGCTTACTGTGGTTGCTGAATCACACTTCCCTGTTGGAGGCAGCCTTCTCTTCCTCTGCATTAAAGCCCTGGCGAGAGTCCCTTCAGGTCTCTGTGTGTAGCTCTGACAGCAACTCCAATCCCTGTCCAGCAAGTCCAACCACTGGACTCACCGCGGGCAGTGTCCACTAACGACTTCTTTATCTGAGTGGAGGCCGCACTCACATTCTCGTGGCTTGTGAGTTTCGGGGTGTAAGCGGGATGCTGTGAACTCTGCAGGTGGGCCGGCCCACCCCCAGGTGGGGCTGCTGCTGAGCAACGTTCCAGGGTCATCTTGTGAAGTCTACGCTCTTCCCCGTGTACAGCCTCAAGTCTCAGCTCGGCTGCTTGGTGGCCAGCTAGTGACCAGGCCGGGCACCCCCGACATGCCCCTTGCTGCTCAAGGGCTGTGAGGGTGTGTCTCCAATGCCCCCTTGCTGCTGTCTGGGCAGGGCCTGGGGTCTTCCTCCTCCTGTCCTGGCACAAGCAGCGTCTTCAAGATCCTCGGGGAGCTGGGCCGAGCGGCACACAAGCAGAATCAGGCTGTGGAGACAAGGGCGGCTGGGTGGCCACACTCTGGCCGACAGCAACTGTCCCCTGGGCTCTGGGTCCCGGCAACCCGGAGGGCAGGAAGGAGCAGGCCCCACCTGAAGCAGGCGGCATGGCCCTGTGCTAGCTCTGTCCACTGGGACGTGTGCTGGGCCGGCGCCCTATCAGGGGCTGGGGGGAAGGACTGGCTGCCTCCCACAAATCATTGCTTGATAAGAAAATTTACTAGAAAAAAATGTGCCTCGAAATTATAGTGTGATCCGATTTGACACAAACCTTGTTAAGTTATGCAAAAAAAGGAAACAAAGGATCACACAATTCTAAGGAAAGTTCAAAAGTACATTTATTTAAAATGTGGGCCAGATATCAATATAAAAGAAAAGATTATAAGAAATAAAAATAAAGTACAAAACATCTCAAATCTGTAACATCCATAATTTAGATAGCAAGGACTTTATTTACATTATTTTATTTGTGGCTGAAATTCCATATGGTTTTGTGTGAGCTCTTGCAGTCCTATAATACAAAACATAATTTATGTTTCCTCAGAACAAAATCACACATCTTAATAAGATGCAGTATACGTATTCTATCTGTTTTCCTGCGTTAGTCTCATCCCCGAAGGAAACAGCTGGAAAACAAGCCTGTGGCCGGGAAGCTCAGGGCGCCCATGGCCAGCAGCCCGTGGCAGCCCGCCACTCCAGGATCGCAGGACACAGGCCATCAGTTAAATTTATATGTGGGCTCGTTGAGGAAAACGGCTTCCAAGCACAAGGCAAGAGGAGCACTAAACGAAGGCGGGCTTGAGTTAACCAGTTTGCCTGGCACCCAGTGTAAAGGCCGCCACACCCTCCTCACCCATTCACGCCAGGCGGTCTTGCAGCGCATCCAAGCCCCAGGGGCCTTTAAAACCCCGACCCCGGAAGCCAAGGCTCAGCACCCGCGTCCTCACCTGACACCTCCAATGCCTTCAGCTGGTGGGTTCACACCCTGAAGCCCAGCTCAGACCCCTCAGCACGTGTGACTCCAACCGCCCCCCTCCACACCATGGCGGGGGTGACACTGAGCAGACCCCTGTCAGGCTCAGGTATGGACAAGGCCCGAGTTCTCACAGCACCCACAACCACCCAGACTCGCACAGCTGTTCCTCCTCCTGAAAGCCAGCGGCCAACACGAGACAGCCCGTGGAGGGGAGTCAGACGAGACACAGACCTGCAAGCGGACGGCACAGCACACGCCACCACATGCTCCCGGCAAAGCCTGGAGGGTCTCCACCACCGTCCGGGAGCTGGCACGAACCCATCCCTCACAGGCAGGGCCGGGGACAGGACTGCGCCAGGCCCCAGGGCCACAGCAGGGGTCTATGCCACCACCACGCAGCCAGCGGCCCAGCCAGCCTGCGGCTGGACCCAGCACCTGCTTCTGGAATGGAGGCCACCTTGCCTCTTCCAGGGCTTTTCTCCCAGCAGCACTCACCAGGTCCTCTGCCCAGCACCGCCAGCCCAAGTCCCTTCGGGCGCGTGAGCATAACCAACTAGGTGGTAAGGGGCCAAGGAGGGCATCCTCCTGCCTCCGTGTCCAAAACCCCAGTGCCCTGGGTAAGGCCTGGTCCTGTGGCAGCCGGCACAGGTTCTCAAGAGTGGCCGCTCCGGCTGCCACCAAGCCAAGGGCTCAGGATGCCCTCCAAGTGGACCTCCCTCAAGGGAGCTAAGGCTGGGACATGGCTGTACTTACGGGTGGCTCATGAAGTATTATTTCTGATTTTTGTGAAGTCTTAATTACAACAGTTACTTTTCTCCTGACTGCCTAAAACATATACGCCTAAGTATGTTTAAACGTTCTATCCTAAAGGCTCACCCTTACCTAATATCTGTAAGCATAATGTCAATAAAATTTATTATGATGCCTCACCGTGGTTTTATTCTCTTAACCATCTCCAAGCTCAGACTGCAGACTGCGCAGCTGCACATTATTCTGTAAGCCACAAACTCCAAAACAACTTGATAAAAACCAAATACTTAAAGTATTTGTTTTCACAGTTACTTGCTTTTTTTTTCTGTCAGATACTTCAAAACCTACACTGAGGGGAGTCCAGGGCCTTTCTAGCTCACTGTCCTCTCTCTCTGGGAAAGGGCTGCCCTCTACATACGTGCCATCGCGGGAACAGGAGAGGGCCGGCGGCAGGGGGGCCCTGTGCACCCACCCAAAGGATATGACTCATAGTCCAGCGTCTGCGTGAGCACTCCCGTGAGCACGAACTCCGCGTTGTGCACATCTGGGCGGGAGGAGAGCACAGGGTTAGAGCAGGGCACGAGGCGGCCCAGGGCCAGCCGGGAGGGCGGCAGCCATACCTACGCCCCGCGTGAAGTACTCCCTGCACAGGTGGAGGTCATTCTCGCAGGAGATGACGATGATTTCTGACAGACTCTGAAGCAGAGAAAGCACCGACTGGTCAGTGCCCACCCCCTCCACCTGCGGCGGCAAGTGCCCACCGGCCGTGCCCGGCCCCTCACCTTGTTCTGCCTGTGCTCCACCAGCTTGCGGAAGGACGGCTGCCTGGCCAGGACCTTCCCTCCGGCACACTCCACAATGGCCTTCATGGTGGACAGGCTCGGGCAGACGCCTGGGGTAATGTAGAAGTGCTTGGCCTAGAAATCAGAGGGAAACAGCAGACCGTGCTTTGGAATCGCCTCCAGGGCTGGGATGTATCTCAGCGCGTAGAGCACCTGCACAGCACGCCCACGGCCTGGGCTCAACTCCCCAGTGCCACCTAACAATCAGCAAGCATGGAGTAGAAAAACATCAATGCTTAAGGTTTAATTCTCTAAGCTTACTCCTACAAATATCTAAAAATTTTATTTTAAGCTGTTTCCAGAAAAAAAAAAAGCATAAAAACCTTTGAAAAAACAGACGATTTAAGCTAACATGCATGCTCATTCAGCATTCCAATTCATTTCTAAACCCTAACCTGGCTGTCTAAGAGGGGTTCAAAGAACAGATTATCTTTATTGATTCAGTTATCTCTTTGATATAAAATACTTTCCAACTATTCTAAGTCTCTCATCTAACAAATACTTTTAAATATTTAGCTCTGAATTATGCAAAATTCGATTACTCATTTCCTAGTGCCTTCTTTAGCTGAGCACAAATTTATGAGAACAGTGTAAGTGAGCGACACCCTCTGAAGATCTGCGAGAAGGCGAGAAAGTGAACTCGCGCGCCTCTTACCAGCTACATCACTCAAGAGCCTGCTCTCTGAACACCTCGTCCTCGGCAGACCCACACACTTACTTGGCCTCTGCACCGTCTACACCACAGTGGGACGCGTCTCGCAGGAGGGGGCTGCGCTCCGGGGTGCAGCTCCCCAGGCTTCGGCGCAGAGCGACTCCACCCAGTCACTAGCATTTCAGGGGACTCTTGCTGTGTCCCTGTGGACCCATATGGCTCTGGTCCTCCCCACCTGCGTACCTTAAAGAGAGGAGACCCGTGCGCGCGCTTCAGGGACTCTTCTAGGCTGAAGGAGAAAAGCACCTCAGCCTCGGCATCACGGAGGACGTAGTTCTGCTCGTCTGGAAAACAGCACAGCACAGGCACTGAAAGCGCAGCCCGTGCCGTGGGAGCGGCCTCCCCGCAGTGACCCAGAACAGGAGCGTGTGCCTGCCACCCAGGACGATGGTCACCTCGCACACACTGGGGACATAACACGGCCATCCCCCTGACAATGGCCAGCGACAGCCCTTCTCCTAGGTCAGCAACAATGATCCTGGAGGGTTCTAGACTTCCTTGAGAAAAAACAGAGGGAGGAGCCCTCCTGAGTCCTCAATCCGGCACCCTCGAGGGTGGACTTTCGACTCTCTGGGGCGCTGGGGATAAGAGCCAACTCTCTGGAACCAATCAGGCCAACTTATCACATGAATGACAGAGCCCAGTGCCTCCACACTGAGCCCCTCCCCCCAGCTCTATTTTAATTTTTATTGAGATAGGGTCTCACTAAGTTGCACAGACTGGACTCAAACTTGTGATCCTCCTGCCTCAGCCTTCCAGAGTACAGGGATTGCTGGTAAACTCTGCTAGGTTGGGTGGGCCCAGCAGAGAATTTTTAATTGAGTTTTTTCATTTTTCATGCCCACATTTTCAGAAACATACATGTACCAAAAGTTAAAGAACATATATGTCTAGTCTGTCAACTGTGCCCCACATTCAGAGTCTCGTTTCTCTCTCCAGTGTGTGACCGCCACCGAGTACAACAGAGAGCTCGGCCTGGCCACACGGTGACTGACCAAGACAGGCAACAGGCGCCGGGGACCGCACAGTCACACTCGGTGGCCAAACGACACAGGCTCTAGGATTTCCAGGGCATGGATTTCTGTTGCATAGTCTTGTCTTTTTTCAAGTGATGCTTTAAACATGTAAAACCGTGAACTCATCAGCTGGCGTGCTGACCATGCACATGTGCAGTCCACTTAACGCAGAAACGTGGCAATGTGTCTGCCACATCCTAGGCACACACTCAACCTGCCAGTAGGCAATCGGCAGCCAAGAAATGACACCGGACCACACACCTGACCAATATGCTAGCACTCTAGAAGGTGTCTGTGGCACCCAACCCCACATGGGGCTTGTGGCACTCACATGGCCTTGCAGAGCTGAGAGACCTCTTTCACCCAGGTACCCAGGAAAGGCCTGTGTTCTCTGAGGTCTGGTGAGACGTTTCTGGAATTTCTGTTCTTCCTGTGGTGAGTCTGCTGTGGAGAATGGCTCCCAAGCACAGCTCTGGGGTGACACCCAGAAAGTCATGGCACACACATCACAGGGGAGTGTGGCCATCAGATGGGCTCTGTTCCGGGTGCTGGCAACAGTGTGGCGCTAGTGAGCCAGTGACCTCGAGGCCACAGGATAGTCCTCATCCCTCCCAGCAACGGCTTGCAAGCAGTACCTGGCAAAACGTGACTGTGACCATTCTCAGCAACAAGATCCTACTGGATATGGAGCCGAACACGCAGGCCATTTCTTGATAGGAAGGATTCATTCTTCCCTGTGTTTCACTGTTAGAGCCCAAACTGCACGGGCTCTAGGCTGGGGTCTAGCTCTCACGGAAGCAGCATCTCAAATGATCTTCATTTTCCCAATCACAATTTCTCACAAGTAAACTTAACAGTAAATTGCTTTAAAATACATGGTATCTTAAGTATTTTAACTGGACCACACCAACTGAATGACAACCTGACCCAGAGTGGTAAGCCCGCTAAGCTTAGTGGGAAGAGCCCTGCAGGCCTGGCCGGCCCCACAGCCACACGCTGAGGGCAGCGTGCAGGCACGCAGCCGGCAGGGAGGGACATACAGCCGGCCCCAAGGAAAGTGTGTGTGTGGAGGGTAAGCGCAGGGTGCCAGCAGACTGTCACAAGCACCTGCAGCCTTAAGGTAAAGGCTGGCCATCACACTGCTGCCACGAGGCTGCGGCGACAGGCACTTCTGTTGGCTGCCAGTGCAGCTGAGGCGTAAAGACTGAACAAGACATGAAACCCAGGACCTGGGGGACCATCCTGGCCGTATGGTCTTTTTTGTTGGTTTTCTGTTTTTCTTTTTCTTTTTTTTTTTTTGAGACAAGGTCTTGCTTTGTAGTCCAGGCTGGTTTCAAACTTACTATGCAGCCCAGGCTGGCTTCTAACTCACAGCAACCCTCCTGCCTCAGCCTCCCAACCGCTGGGATTACAGGCAAGCCCCATCACATTCATCTTATGTAGTACTAGGGAACTGAGCTCAGGGCCTTAAGTGCTCTAACCTCTACGCTACTCCTACAGCCCCTTGGCCATGTGTTCTGCTCCCCTGGACCAGGAGCCAAAGGTCCAAGGACACACCTGAGAAGTCTCCAGCCCCTGTGCAGGGGTCAGACGGGAGACCCCAGCCCTGCACACACAGCAGGACACCACTGCTACTCAGAAGGCAACACAAGTCTGACATTGGACGACCTATGGTCCACGGAAAGGAAAGCCAACCACGTAGCTCTCAGCAAGGTTCCCAGCACACACAGAATCCGACTAAGAAAAACAGCCTCACACCCAGCTCTGACCCCGCTGCTCGGGCGGATGGACACCCTGCCGAGGACAGGTGGTCACTTTCCAGCCAGTGTTACTTCTCCCACCTGTGCAAACTGCCACAAAACCGTGCTGGGACATTTGCGTGTGCTGCTCTTTCCCAATAAATACACAAGCAACACTTCACTGCACTGCAAAAGTTCACCTCCTAGTTAGATCTCCACATCTCCAAATAAACGAGAAAACAACACAGAGTTTATTTTTCCAAGACCTTTCAAACTCCCAGAGCCTCTGTACTGCCCAGAAGCACACCAAGATGCCCATCAGAGGAACCTGTGGGACAGGACACAGCCCCACGACCAGCATGAACGGCGCAGTCAGGGAGCCCCGCAGCGTGAGGCGGCACTCACCAATGAACTTCTGGCACTTGAAGCACTCCTCCAGCCACTCGGGGGTCACGATGTGCTTCACCACAGAGATCGCCGTCAGGAACTTCACAGTGCGCGTCACCTTGCTGGCGATCAGATGGGTGCACTTCTGGGCAGACTCAGCCACCTCGCCACCCAGGATGTAGAGCTTCTGCAGCCACAGGAGAGGGAAGGTGTGCATCAGCAGGGTGATGCAGGTGGGCTAAGGACACCACCCTGCGGGCCTCGGAGGGGCACCTTTGTGGCCAACGGCCCACCAAGAAGGATCAAAACATGACCTTGCCAAACACCAGAATACCTGGCTCATGGTACATGAAAGTGACACAAGCTGGGCCTGGTGACATAGGCCTATATTGTCCACACAGTCTGGTAGGCTGAGGCAGGAGGATGGCAAGGTAAGCCTAGCCTAGGCAACTTAGTGACTAAGACCCTGCCTCAAAAATAAACACGGGCTGAGGATGTGGCTCACTACACCCTCCACTACATCCTGTAGCCTGAAGGCCCGGGCTCCATCCCTAGTAACATTAAGTAAGAAAACAGCAAATAATAAACCTTTACAAAGAAAAAAAAGAGCACGTAAAATGGCCACACTACAGAGCAGGCACGTTCAGACTTCCCGAACGGCCAGTATCACTGGCTGTGCTAACGTAACATTTCCATTTTTAAAAGGACGGCATAAAGATGGACAAAGACAGGTAACCATGTGGTAACCACGGCTGCACCCACATCTTAAAGGTGGAAGAATTATGCTAACTTTATAGTTGTGGTGTTTTAGTAGTTTCTTATGTTGAAAAGAAATTAGGAATAAAATAGGAGTTGACCTGAACTCCCGAAGCCCCATCCTCCGCCCGAGGAAAACACCAGTAACAAGGAAAAAAGAGAAACCCATCATCCCTCGCGTTGTTTCCAGAAGCATTCTAGCAACCCTTCCTGCTCATCTCCTAAGCAACACGCCCAGCCCCACCCTGCTGGCCTTCAGCAGACCCTGAAGAGGGACAGCCCCAGGCCTGCCGGCCAGCGACACTCACATGACCATGAGCTAGCCGCAACCCGGCCACCTGAATCCTGTTTCACAGGAACAAGAATACTCAGACAGGGCGCAGGAAGTCACCTCATGACGAGGTGTGACCACGAGGACCATGCAAATACTGCACAAGTGTGTGCGAGCTCCCAGGGCCGCTGAGAGACAGGCCCGACCGAACCTCAGCTTCACGAACGGGAGGCGGACGCAGCAGACCTGCAGCAGGGAGAAGACCCCGGCCCGCCCCCAGCCCAGCAGGCCTCACCTTCACATACTGCTGAACCTGGACAGGCTCGAAGCCGGTGAAGAGCACGAAGGGGGTCAGCTCCGGGGTCAGCTTCTTAGTGGGGGGCGGGATGTCCTCGATCCTGCAAAACAGACGCGGCCGACGTGATGTCTCTACTTCCTCAACGCCGACGGGCCTGCTGCACACGCCGCCACGGCCTCCAGGCCCCAAGCGGGGCTGTGCTCTCGAAGCGGGAGCTGCTGTCCTTTCTTCCTCACCTGTCCGCTGGCCTGCCCTTTTTTTGAGCCCTTGACTTTTGCTTTAATGCTATCACAAACATTTTTTTGTTTGTTTGTTTTTGAGACAGGGTCTCGCTCAATAGTCCAGGATGGTCCTGAACTCACGTCAGAGCCCAGGCTGGCCTTGGACTCAAGGCAATCCTCCTGCCTCAGCCTCCCCACTGCTGGAGTTACAGGAGTGCACCGCCACACCTGGCTTAACTGTACCTTTTATACGTGGCCCAAGAGAGTTCTTCATTCAAAAACAAAAAAACAAAAATAAAAAAAAAAAACAGGCAGGCCACAGGCTGGACATACCTAATCACGGTCAGCTCCCAAAAGACACATCTGCAGAAACATCTGAAGAAGTCTCACGGGAGCCAGTGAACTTCTGGTCACGATCGGCACACACTTCGTCCCCATCACTCCCACCCCCGAGTAACTTGGGTTTAATTAGTCTTTAAAAAAGAAGCGATTATGGGCTGGAATACAGTTCAGTGGTTAGGGTGCTTGCCTCACAAGCACAAGGCCCTGGGTTCCATTCCAGCACCACATAAGCGAAGTGAGGTGGCACATGCCTGTTAACCCAGCACTCGGGAGGCTGCGGCAGGAGAACTGCTGTAAGGTGAAGGCCAGCCTGGGCTATACAGTGAGTTCAGGACCAGCCTGGATTTCACAGTGACATTCTGTCTCAAGACTGAAAAAAAAAAGGAAGGAAGAAAGCAAGCGTTAATGCTGGTGCTTCTATTTTACCGTTCTGACAGGTTAACCATAATGAGCCCAGGCAGGCTTGAACTTTTGACTCTCCTGTCTCGCCTCCCAGGGGCCGGACTGCAGCTATGAGCCACCACGCCTGGCCACTCTCCATCACTGACACCAAGTTCTTAAACCACCTTGTACGACAGGCCAGTGCTCTCCACTGTCACAGACCCCCTAGTTTGAGTTGCCCAGCAAGGGGCCGGGTGCTTCCGCAAGCTCCCTGACACCAGCCCGTCGTCTCCAGAGGCGCTCAGCAAGCACCTTACCTGGCATACACCTCATATCAAACCTTCAGGTTCGTCACATTTCCTTTCTATTTCTTTCAAGTCTTATTCTCCACTTATATTTAAATAATATGCTACAAGAAAAATAAAAAATTTACCTGTAGCGATCTGATCTCAACCTTCAAAATAAAATCCCAGCCGGGCATGGTAGTATTATGCCTGTAATCCCAGGACTCTCGGAGGCTGAGGCAGGAGGACCACAAGGGTGAGCTCAGCCTGCCACCTGGTGACTTAATGAGACCCTCCTCCCATCTCTAAATAAATACACACATGCATAAAGGACTGAGGATGGAGCCCTGGGAGGGCCTTGGGTCAAAGTCCAGGGCCACACACAGTGACAATCCCCGTCATGGTTCGCAGGGATTTGGAAAAGAGGAACGGTGAGGTGGGAAGAGATGAGAACCAGCAGCTGCACACAACAGCTCAGGAGCCGGACTCGGTCGAGCACGGCATGGAAACAGGGTTCCCTAAAACCCAGAGGTGGGAAGAGCCTCCCATGTGCTGGGCCGCCCCGGGCCCTCCTGAGAATACTGGCAGAACCTCCCACTGACTGTGCCGGCAGGCGAGGTGAGCCACAGGACACACAGCGACACTGGGGGTGCCGGCCCCACGTAGGCCCCTGAAGGCTCCTTGGGCCCCTGCCCCGCACGGCCAGCTCATGGGAGCAGGAGCAGTGAGGACAGGGCCCAGGCTTCCGCAAGCCCTCCGGCCCATTTCCCCACAGCCACTTTCTGCTTCGGTTAGTGCTGACCCTGGAAACGTCCTGCTCAGAGAAAAAGACTTCCTTAAGGTAATAGTAATAAAAAATATGCCGACTGGTCTTTTTTTGTTGTTTGTGTGTGTGTGATAATGGGTACTGAACCCAGACCCTTTACAGTGTCTAGCCGTTTTAATTTTTTTTTTTTTTTAATTTGGAGACAAGGTCTCACTACGTTGCACAGGCTGGACTCCAACTTGCAATCCTCCTGCCTCAGCCTCACAGGATGCTGGGTTCACAGGGCTGCACCACCACACCAGGCTCTGGCACATCACTGCCCACTCTCCCCCATGAGAGGCACCAGCACAACAACACGAAGCAAAACACACATCCTTTCAATCCTTCTGGACTGTGAGAATTCTTAGAAACTTTGCCCAGTTGGCACCAATTTTTCAAAACAGACTCGTAACAGGTGATCTGGCATAAACACAGGTAAGGTTCCAGTGCCTACCTGGCTCTTTTGGAAGAGGGCTGGACGCTGGTCACCTCATTCTGCTTGAGTTTGGGAGGCAGCCTCACGCCCTGCAGGGAAACAGTGTCTGCTTTAATCAATCCCAACAGCATTGTCCTCCTCCAACTCCACGGGGGAGCGTGGACGGTCCTTCATGTCACAGGCAGCCCACTCGTGCCCCATAACTAGCAACCGATGATGCGCCAATGTCCAGTGTCCTGTGGTGGGAAGTCCCACATTGAATGCCTCCTCTGATGGGGCGTGGCCGGAGGGGACCCCAGGACACTTGCCTAGGACAGCACGCTCCAAAGCCCTGGGTCTGGCTATGGCCTCGAGTGGCTTACAGAGGGGCTGCTGCTGAAGGCCCCCAAGCCCCTGCGCCTCTCTAACCCACGGAAAACAAGGCTCCTCTGACTCGATGCCACTACCCGACTCCTGCAGCTGTGGGGCAGCTCCTCACATCCGTGGGGTGCACCACCAGCCATCAGGGAGGGCATGGGCCTGAGCACCTGGACACATGGGGACAAGTCGGGGGAGGAGGAGTCTTAATCCACAAATGCAAATTTACTAACACAAGACCATTGTGTTCAAACAGCACAGGAAGAGCTCAGGGGAGGCGACCAGCCGGACATACCATCAGCATCTCTGTGGGCACCTTCAGTGGCACTCTCCATGCATCTGGAGAAAGAAATACGTCATTTTTCACAACAGCATGCTGTTTAAGCAGAAGAGCCTTTTTCTTTAAAAATAAAAAAGGGACTGGAGGAACGGCACCCCAGTTAAAGTGCTGGCCTTGTGCAAGACCCTGAGTCCAATTCCCCAGCACCATATGAAGCTGGGCATGGTGGAGCACACCTGTATTCCTACCACTCAGGAAACTGAGACAGGAGTATTGTCCTGAGTCCATCCAAGATCAGCCTAGGTTACATTTAGGACCAGTCTGGACTATAGAGCAAGACCCTGCTTCAAAAATAAACAAAACAAAAATGAATAAATAAATAAAATAAGAGAACCTTTTTCTAAAAGTCTTTTGTGGGGCTGGTGATCCCGAAAACAGTGGCAGCTTCTCCCATGACACTGAACAGGGCTAAGTACAAGGACAACACTTAAAGTTTCCAGGGATGAGGGGTGAAGGCCTTGAAAGCCGCTGGCGGAAGCACAGCAACCACTGCGATGACACCGAGGTGCCCACTGCCCTGCTGCACACGCTGGGGTCGGACACCCTAGAAGATGGGCCCAGGGCCGGTGTCGCCGTCCACCACCAGCTGCACATGTGGTGCCAGGAAAAGGGCCACACTGAACACGAGGGCTGGCAGGAGAGACCCGCAGAGTCCTACCGGGCTGGGCAGATGCTCAAAGGACGCTGTGCATCATGGCTGTCCCTCAAAAACTGCCCAGTAGGGAGGTGCCAGGGGTACACAGTGGGCCAAAGAAGAGCTTCTCATGACCAAAGACCCCCAAATCAGGATGGGCCTCCTGAGAGGCAGCAAAGGGCAGCCTGGATGCCCCTCCAGGACACCCTCAACTCAGCAGGACCTGAACATAAGCTCCTGGGGCTCTGCCAACTGTGAAACGGAGCCCGGCCCAGGGCTGGGTAACGGGGACGCCCAGTATGTTCCAGCCAGCCTCAAAGCGTGTCAGCAACAGGGCACCCGCACTACACGCGGCAGAGGCGCTGAGTGTTCCAGGTAACCCGGCCTGAGGGAGCAGACCACAAACGGCAAGGGCCCCTGCCCGCCCTGCTAGCGGGGAGACTCCAAACCCCCCAGACCCCGGGGGGAGGAGGGGGGAGCTGGCAGGACGCAAACAGGAAATGAGCCAAGAGTGGCTCAGAACAGGGACGGCAGGCCAGGCAGAGGCGCGTCCAAGACCCTCCTGGCAGAGCAGGCGCCACGTGCAGCCCTCACTCACCCAGAAGGTTCGACACCAAGTGCGGCGTGGGTGCGAACGGGTCCTGGAGGTTGAACGCCGTGTAGCGGCTGTACTGGATCTGCCTTAGCGCCTCCAAGTTCCCCAGCAGGATGTCCCCGAGCCACTGCGCGTTCACACACGGGATCCTCCACTCTTTGGCCTTTTCGTACTTTAAACCACTGGGTCTTTTGTGAAGCAAAAAGCGCACTGCTTACACAGAGAGCCATGACCTCCTGGTGGGTATCTACTCTCCAGAGTTGGCAGCCGCACTTCCCACTTAGCGGGCGCAGGGCGCACTCAGCAAAGCCGCGGGCAGCCCGGGCCGGGGGCTCAAAGCCAGGCTCCGGTCGCTCCACAGCCCCACAAGGCTGCCTTGCTGACCAGTTTTTTGGTTTTTTTTGTTTGTTTGTTTTGTTTTGTTTTTCGGTGAGACTGGGTCTTGCTCTGCAGCCCAGGCTGGTCCTGAACTCACTATGGAGGCCAGGCTGGCCTTGGACTCACGGCAATCCTCCTGTCTCAGCCTCCTGAGTGCTGGGATTACAGGCGTGCACCAGCACTTCCAGCATATGCGGTGCTGGGGAATCGAACTCAGGTACTTAGTGCTTGATTTGGTGCTTGCTAGGCAATACTTTAACTGTCGAGCCATTCCTCCAGTCCTGACCTGCTCATGCCCCACCGTCGCCTGAATTTGTCACTTCAGGTTTCGCCAGCTTCTCCAACTCACTGATTCAAACATGCACAGGGATTTCTGCAAACACAATCCTGAGTGCTGACCCCAGTCTCTCACCAGACCGTAAGGCCCACCCTGACCCCTACCACCGAGCCAGGGTGCGAGCCCCGCGGGAGCCGGGGCTACTGGAAGGGCCTCCCTCTCTAGCGTGCGGAGACAAGAACGGGACTCACTCTTTGCAGATGAGGACGGTGTTGCTGCGACACAGATACCCCGTGTACTTGGCACCCGTCAAGTAGGCCATGAGTTTCAGGTCATCCCGGTCACTGTCGACAAAGCCCGTCACGGAGATAATCTGTAGGAAAGAGAGCCAGCCAAGTTTAAGAAATGAAGTTAAGTATTTCTTCAACTTTTTACTTGCTTTATGGGACCTACACGGCTAAGAATGTCGAGACTGGAATTTAACTTAAGGTTAACATGTGCTACAACACAGAACTCAGACAGAAGCAAGAAAGACAATAAACACAAGGCATCAAATACAGAGAAACTTTCTGTGCTAGTACGGCATTGCGCAGATAATTCTGTTAGTCATGTGAGTTATTTTCCATTCTGATTGCAATTTTGAGATCATCCAGGTGAAATAACCTGTAACTCCTGATGGAATCCTGCCCACAGGGGCTGCTCTGGGGACAAGACACCGATTAGCCACAGGAATGTAACTAACGCCCAAGACTTTGGAGAGTCTGGTGAGCATCTACTCTGTGCCGAAAGCTCTGGCTATCGGGGGAGCAAGCGGAGACAGGATCTTCCACGGCAGGGCCCTCGAACCCAGGCCCAAGTGCACAGAAAGGTGACTCAGAGCAACGCAGGCACCGCGGTGGCACAGGGTTAGTCCCCACAGGCAAGGAACGACCAGAGGCAGAACAGAGAGGCTTTGCCGTACGTGCTGGGAGCACGGCCTCCCTCCGGGAGGGAAAGCCACAGGGAAGTGCAGTGCGCGGTGGGGCGGCACCATCTTCTTCCGCTTCAGGACTGTGTTTAGCCAGTGCGCGGTGATGCACCGCTTGCGCTCTCTTATCGCCTGGCAAACGAAAAATTACAGATTTATTGTGGGGTTTTGCTGCAAAACAAATACGAAACAGTAAGGCTGTAGGACTGCAAACCCTTCCCAAAGGCCCACAAATGAAAGAGTGCTAATGCAATTTATTAAAGTAAACTACAATAGTGTAGCTAGCTACTTTAAATACAACCAAAGATCTGGCGAGGGACATAGCTCAGTGTTTAAAAAGCAAGGCCCGACGTTCAACCCCCCAGCAACACCACTTCTCAGCCTTTTGGCTTAAACCAAGTGCAGTATCTATTCACCAGTGACGCACAGGATGGAAACGATGGTGCACACCTGAAATCCCAGCACTCAGGAGGCTGAGGCAGGAGGATTACCGTGAGTGTGAGGCCAGCCTGGGCTACATAGTGAGTTCAGCACCAGCCTGGAGTATAGAGTGAGACCCTGTCTCAAAACCAACCAACCAACCAACCAAAAAAACCCAGGAATGACTTCCCACTGACGACCATCACAACCGAATCCGCCCAGAAGAGCACAAAGGAACCCACCTGACACAAGGGGCCACCACACGGCCACCCACCCACGAGCCAGGGAAGAAGGCTCACAGGAGGCGCGCCGAGCACTGAGCTGCTAGGGAAACCCAGCTAGTGATGGCCTCGGGAGAGCTCGCTGCTGCCTTCTCTTCATGCCCTCTCTGTACTGCTGGGGACGGACACCAGGCCGTGCACATGCCAGGCCAGGGCTCTACCACCAACCTATGTCCTCTGCCCAAGAGGGCAATTTTTTTTTTCATGACAGAGTCTAGCCTAGGCTGGACTTGAGAACATATTGGGTAGCGCAGGCTGGCCTTGAACACACAGTAATGCACCTGCCTCGGCCTCATACTCCTTGCAGCCTAATCACTAGCTCTAACCTCACCCCGAGAGGATGGTCTTAGAGATAGAACGGCGTAAAATCATCATCAGCTGTCTACAAATACCATTTTTATGGAAAGAAGAGAAAAGAAGCTTGAAGGACAGAGGAGCCTCAGAAGAAAGCCTGCTCCTCCACGCCCTGGGCCTGCCCCTCAGCTCCCACTAGGCCCAGCAGCTTCTGCAGAGACTGAAGGAAGGAGTCTCACCTCCTTGTGGCTACCTGGGCTCTCCTGCTCCTTCCCCACTGCCTGAAGACCATGGTGCCCACACACATACCACGTCCGCTAGACCCAATGAAAATTAATGAGAAGCAGAAAGAAAAAAATGTTTCCCCAAAGCCAGTAAGCAGACTGAAGGCTGCATATGAGTGGCAGGCCGGTCCCTGTCCCCACCCCGATCCCACAAGGCCATCCTCCTCACCTGTGCATACATACTGCTGACTTGACTCTCACAGAGAAGGTGTGTGCACCTGCTGGTGAGCGTGGGGTCCACGGTGCCACCATGTGCCTGGATTATCTACACAAAAGACCCAACCAAAGCTGTCGTCAGTGGTGGGGAAACAGCAGGCCTGCAACTCCAAATGACACACCAGTAGGGCACCCACGCTAAGTTTACGAGGGACCCCACAGAATGGAAGAGACGTGGCAGAAGGATTCACGGATCTTTCTACCCAGCTCTGCAAACCGGAAGTGACTCCATTCCTGGGGAAGAGGTGGATTCAAAACACTCTTCCTCTAAAATAGACCCAGCTGACCCTGGAACAAGCAGACTCCCCATGGGGACACAGGGACCTTGCATTAGACACTAAAGTCCCCAGAGGTGCCTCCCCTGGCTGGCTCCCCTGAGAAATGGTGCCAAATATCCCCGGGGCAGATCCACCCAGTTCCTATGAAAGGAAAGGGAAAAGCACAATCAGGATGAAATCTAGCAAACCTCTCCTAATTTTTTTTATTAGTACTGAGAAATGAACAAAGGGCCTTTGCTCGGAATATACAGCCTGTCTCTTCTTATGTTTGAGATCAGATCTCATTAAATTGCTAAGTTAACAAAGGCGAGATTCTCCTGCCTCAATCTTCAAAGTGCTGAGATGGCAGGCCTGTGCCACTGGGCCTGGGTCCTGCCCAAAACCATGTTTTTTTGTTTTTTGAGACAGTATCTTACCTTGCTATCTAGGCCGGTCCTCAATTCACTATGCAACCCAGGCTGACCTAGAACTCAGGGTAATACTCCCGCCTCAGCCTCCCAAGTGCTGGGACTACAAGTATATATTATCATGCCTGTTTCTTATGTGGTGCTAAGGAGTTGAATCCTGCGCCTTCCACAGCAAGCCAGGCACTTTAACCACAAGCTACACCCCAGCCTCCCAAAAGGTAAATTTTAAATGGATTGACGTTGAGGGGGGGGGGGGGGTGAAGAAAATACTCCGTATTGTGTGATAATGAAGCCAGCACCTGTCCAACTTCAGAACACTGTACACCCAGGGAGGGGACTTGACAGTGTGTTAAGGGCTGCCTGTCCCAAAACCTAAACATGCTTCATTTACTACTTTTAAATCTAATGTTCATGTTTACTGTAACAACTCCAAACATGGCTTGGTGACGCCGTGACACTGCCACGCCCGCACCCCCACACCCCAAGCTGTCACACCCCTCTGGGAGCTGCTGGCCATCCCCATGGAAGTTCTCATATAGGAGCAGCTGTCAAAAACGTGGCCATCACCTAACTTTAAACCTTTCCTGTACAGGCCCTCTTAATAATCCATACATGTGCAGGCCCTTAACCGTAAGATGAAATTTAGCAGGTTTTTTGCCTTATAGAGTGAAAAGTGCTTTCTGGCAGAGTGTACCCCCCTACTCTGTTTATTTCTACCAAGGCTAAGCAGTGTTTACCCATAAACTAAACTACTGTAAACATGCTTACTTCAAGGACAGCAATGTACCCACCTACAGTCAGATGATCAGTAAGAATCGACCTGGCCTGGCCATCTGATATCCCCGCTTATGACTTCCCACCTCCTGACAACCAGACTTCTGTAAGAAAGTGCCCTGCACCGTGAATCTGACTGTCATCCCCCCCAACGCTATGTTACTGTAATCAGTCACTGAGTAAAGTTCCTGTGAGCTTTTAGAAAATTCTGTGGACAATTCCCCACCCTACCTTTTCTTTGCCCCCAGTAAATATGGGAAGCGACTTCTCCTGGGCTGCTCTGCCGATGCACCCCTGCCAGAGCTAAACCCATGTAATGGCTGCAGAGATCGGAGATCTGACACTCTGAGCAATAACGTACCTTCATTGCCTTTGTCCAGAAACACAACTTCTTCTCACAGGAAAACACACATCACCTTTAGGCCTCCTCAAATTATTCCCTCTTGCTTCAAACACACTGACCCCACTGTTCTTAGCACTTTCTGAAGCAGTTCTGGAAGTTCTCTCTCCCAACTATACTTACAAGGTATGACCAGAACTATGCAGAGGGGAAAAGTGAGCTTGAGGAGACACAGCGGTGCGCCCTCGTCCACCACACCTAACACAGTGAGACTGCTGACTCTTCCCCAAAGTCAAAATGACCACGAAAGGAAAACATTCTGATTGGATTCAGGGCATCAAGGCGGCCACAACAGTGCCACTAAAGATGTTCAGGCCGTGACAGAAACTCTCAGAGCACCAACTGATACAGGGCCACATGGGAAAGCCAGTTCAGAACATGTGGGGCTGCTTCAGGGGTGGCCAGGACAATGGGTCCGTGCGTGCACCCAGGAGGACTACGAGGAAGATTCACGGAATCCGGCTCTTACCACAACACATGTCGTTTAAATGCATGTTTGCATGGTCTCTGCTGCTCCCACCTCAGGCTGCCACATGGACACGCACTCGGGCGCCCTCTGCTCAAAGCTCCCTTCTCAGATCAGCTCCTGCTGCCCACTATCTGCGGGAGCTCATCCTGCCCGCTCACCTATGGTTTCCTAGGGGCCCTTCACAGTTTCACTCCCAAGTGATCCCAGAACGTGTGCGCAGTGGTTCTGAGACACATCTACAAATGACACTCCTTGCTCTGAAAGGCCGAGCTTCCCTCCTAGGCCTAAAAGCGGACCACAGTGACCCAGCCATCAGGGACAGAGGCCTCGTGTAGGTACCACCCTTGGGGGAAGCCCCAGGACCTGGAGAGCCCCGTGCTGAAGGAGCTCGGCCCCTAGCCCATGCCATGGAGGGCTCCAGGTACAGCTGCTGCAGCCACAGGGAACAGGGAAGTAACGGCCACCCTCGGCCTCCGCCACATTCCACTGTCTGGTGTTTTATAGCATGGAGCAGTTGAGCCAGCTGTTGGCAGGACAGGAAACTAACGTGGGCAGGGCTTCTTAATCTACTAGAGTCCTGTTCAACGCGCCCCTCTCAGCTCCAGGCCTGGTCACCCCCAGTCCTGTTCCTCCACCTCGCGGGGGCCTGGAGATGCTACTATTCTCTAATGCTTGCCTTTGGAGAACAGGACTTACAGTGTACAAATCGACAGTCCCTCTCTAGGTCACCAGACACCTGATCTTATCCCACACCAAGTGCACACAAGGAATGAGTGCTCATGAAAGTGAGAGAGCTGAAGCCATGCCCAGTAACCCCAGCATTCTGCAAAGCAGAGGCAACAGAACTGCAAATTCAAGTACAGTCTGAGCAACTTAGCAAGACCC
Source organism: Ctenodactylus gundi (assembly GCA_004027205.1). NCBI lineage: Eukaryota > Metazoa > Chordata > Mammalia > Rodentia > Ctenodactylidae > Ctenodactylus > Ctenodactylus gundi. The sequence continues at coordinate 105,051 of PVKB01003115.1, forward strand.
TGTCTCAAAACCAAAACCAAAAAAAATGGGCTGGGTATACATCTAAGTGTGAAGGCCCTGGGCTCGGTCACTTGTACCCGAGCAGGAAGGCTCTTCCAACTCATAAAGCCCAGCATGCTCACTAACAGCTGAGCAAAGTGAAGCCCCGAAAAGTGGTCTGGCCCAGGAAAGGGTGAACGCTACCATTATGACTGAACACGCACAGATGTGTTCCCATGACCACAGCTGGAAAGTCAGTCTACGTGCGCAGGGCAGCCTCACCCCGCCCAGCGCCGCTCACCCTCTTCCAGGTGGCCAGCAGCTGCTTGTCCGACATCTGCTCCGGGTAGTCCGCAATGGCGAACACACATCCCAGCAAGAAGGCTTCTTCTGGAACTGGAACAGAATTGCACAGGAGAAGGAAGTTAGAGCTCTGGGAATGGGCATGCACGAAAAGTAGAGGGGCATTTCTGCCATGTTCAGTCTGAATTTACATGGTTAGTCTTGGCCCTGCGGTACTCCCCATAATCTGACCACATCTGGAATATTGCTACAAATCTGACACTAACATTTCTGTTCAGTTGTTTTGGCTTCTGCAGTACTGGGCATGAAATCCAGGGCCTTTGAACTAAGCTACATTCCCTCCTCTTTTTTTTTTATCTTACTGTATTTTTCCCTCATCTTTTTATTATTTGTTTTGAGACCCACTCTTACTAAGTCACTAAACTGCCCAGGCTAGAATCAAACTTTCAATCATTCTGCCTCAACCTACCAGAACACTGGGATTATAGGTATACATCAACAAACGCACGTCAAATATACTGACTTGACTGTGTGTATGGATATACACACACACACACACATACACATCAAATGATCATTAAAAATGAAACTAACATAATTTACACCTGATTACTAAATACTCTTAGTCCCTGGCTAATACTCTTAGCCAGGATGCTCACGGACCATCCACATTCCCTTCAGTACAGTATTTCTAAGGCGCAGAGAGCACAATTACCCCACCACGGCTCTACCGGAGCAGGTACAGTGCTGTGGTAATTCCTAGACACGAATTCCTACCCACACCCTCCAACACCCTCGAAGCACTTCTGCTGCAAGCATGAGACTTGCAGGAGGGGAAAAAAAAAAGGAACCCCGTTACTAACTCTCCACTGCTGGGTCATGTCCAAAAAGCTGCTGCTGGGGCTGTGGGGGCTGCGGGGGCGCCAGTGGGGGCTGCGGGGGCTGCTGGGGTGGGACCTGGTGCTGGGGCGGCTGGCTGGCATGCTGTGCTGTCTGACTTTGCATCTGCTGCTGCTGCTGCTGCTGGAGGCGCTGGAGCTGCTGCTGCTGCTGGAGCTGATGCTGTTGCTGCAACAGGCTGTGCTGCTGCTGCAGCTGTGCGAGCTGGTGTTGCTGCAGCTGGTGCAGCTGCTGCTGGTGCAGCTGCTGGTGCAGGGCATGCTGCTGCTGCTGCTGCTGGAAGGGCTGCAGCTGCTGCGGGGGCCGGTGCAGCGCCGGCTGGGGATGCAGCGCCGGCTGGGGGTGCAGCTGTTGCTGTGGAAACGGGAGCTGTTGCTGAGGGAACGGATGCTGATGGACTTGCTGCTGCTGTGGCGGCTGCGGCTGCGGCTGGGTGAAGGCGTGCGACGGCTGCTGGGGGTAGGGCTGCTGGGCCATGGGTGGCTGCTGCTGCAGCTGCATGATCTGCTGGGGCTGCAGGTGCAGAACCGGGTGCGGCGGCACAGGCGGCTGGGGCGGGTGGTGCTGAGGGAGCACGTGCGTCTCGGGGGCTCCTTTCACCTGGCTGAACAGCACGGCGTTGGCATTCGCGTGACCCTGCTGGCTGTGGGTCCCCTGCTGCTCGAGGGTTTTGGTGGGCGCTGAGAGGGACTGTAAGATCTAGAAACAAAAGGCAGCTAGGTCATGATGGACACTTCCTGGAGGGTACGAATTGTCTTTTAATCACAAGACACTGGTGCATCCTACGTGGTTAATATTCAAATGACAAGTATCAGATTGTTGGAAATTCCAAAAACAGTGGATTTTTCTTATGTATTTACATCGCCAAAGTCAACAAAGCAAATACACCAAGACATAAACTAGGTATGTAAATTGGAATAACCTAATGAATTCAATCTGACAAGCATAACAACTACGTGGCTGCTGTGTTTCCCAGAACAGAACCACAGTGCTGCTTACTATCTCCCTCGGCCCTAAGCAGCATTCTCCGGCCCACACCCCCACAGCCCACTGACCTTCCCCTGACCAGGATGTGCCCAGAGTGATGGGCGGGGAAGGCCGCTGGCAGCCACACTACCCTCACCCAAACATTCTTTCCAAAGCCCTGTGGCCAAGAGTTCAGGAAAGAAAGAACCCCAGAGCCACCTTGCAGAAGAGCACAGGGGGCTCAAGCTAGCCCCAAGCAGCTCGAACAGCAGTTGCCCAGCGAGATCTCCTCCTCCCCTGCCACACTGCCCTGCTGAGTATGAGAACCACACTGACCCCAACAGTAGGTCCTTTGGAATGGCAAATGTCACCCCAAAGAAACCACTACAGCCGGTAAACCCTACAATTTGGATCAGGAATGTCCTCAGAAATCTGGAAGGCAATTGGGTCGTGGCCAAGTGAACAAGTGGACTAACCCAGGAGCTGCTCCTTCTGCTTAGAGGCAGGACCTGGTCAGGTCGGGCAGACCCATGGGCGTGGCCTGTAAACACAGGCTCCTGCCCGGCTTCTCCGGAGGGCTCAGCTCCCGGCCCTGGCCCACAGTGGGGCAAGCAGCTTTCTTGCTCCTGGGCCCTCAGCCAGGCCCTTCTGCCACTGCCAGCCGCCCATGAATGGACAAGACCTCTGAACTGTGAGCTGAAACAGGCCTCTCCTCCCTCAACTGTGGGTGTCGGGCATGGGGGCCCAGCGACAAGACAGTAACTAGGGCACTCTCCTTCCTCAAAGACTCCAAGCCCTTCAGGTGGGACAGAACCGTTCCAAGCGAGAGAAAATTGTCCAAGCTGGACTGCCTCCCCTCTAGCTCATTCTGCCTCACGAAGACAGAGAGAAACCCGGAGCTCTGTGCATCCTGGAAGCCAAGAGAGGAAAGAACCACCAGGCGCCCACCACGGCAAGAGTCACACAGGTTACTGCCCTACGCCTCATGGAACAACGCAGAAGAAACACGTTCCGTGACGGACTGTGCCCAACACGCCCAGGTGACACGCGTCTGAAACCAGCTTCCTCTGGCCGTGATGGATGCATCAGTACAGCTGCTGCTTCTCTAAACTTAAGGGAACTATTTCTTCTTTGTTTCTTATTACCTCTGTCGTCGTCCCGCCCCCGTCCCCGAACCAGGACCTCAGCACTGAGTTCCACCCCCAGCTCCTTCTTTTTGAGACAGTATCTTGCTGTATAGTCGGGCTGCTCCTGAACTCACTACAGAGCCCAGGCTGGCCTCAAACTCAACGGCAGCCTTCTGCCTTTGCCTCCTGAGTGCTGCGACTGTAGTCAGGCACTGCCACTCCTGGCTTATGTGGTGCTGCACAACCAAACCCAGGGCCTTGCTAGGCAAGTGTTCTCACGCTGCGCTATTCCCCCAGCCCTATTTGTATTTTTGAGACAGTCTTGCCTGCTAAGTTGGCAAGGCTAGGCTCAAACTTGAAATCCTCCTGCCTCAGCACCCTAGAAGGTTGTACAAATATCTCTTAAAACACCCAATAAAGCCAAGAGGGAAACTAGCCCTGCCACAAGCCACCCTAAGTAGCTGCAGCACCTGGTGCACTGACAGGTCCACAAGAAAGCACATGGGGGACATGGCATGTAGACCTTGCAAGCCAGGAGCCTGGGAGCCCCAGGGAGCCGGAGCTGGGTGCCAGGGGCTCACTGCGTGGTTATTTCAACTTGGAACATACACTATTCTCCACTCTGACGTGAACACCCAAGGAGCCTGACAGTCCCCAGGAATAATTCTGCCTACTGTGGGGTGCGGCCAAGCCACAGGTCTGGCACAGGGGCCCCTGAACCATCTACTCTACACCTAGGGGGCTCTCAGGAGCGACTCCACATGAACTCAGACAACACTGAGAAGAGGCGTGCAGGAGGAGAAGGCCAGACGTTCCCCAGAGTAGCACAAGAGCGGTAGGGAAGGCCAGCTGAGAGGGCAGCCACTGACCAGGGAAGCAGGTACAAGGCCAAGGGATGATGGATATGAAGGAGGGAAGGGGAGGCGGTTGGAAGGCCAGGAGATGGGGTGTCGCCATCCAGGCCCCTGATGAGCACATGCTGTGCCGGTCAGAGCATCTTTCAACCTTCTCCCATCTGCCTCTGCTGAAATCTGTACTAATCCCAAGGAATATAAGGAAAACCAAGATTCCTACTCCGTCATCACATGACCATGCTGTGCTGCCAACACAGGCTTAGACTTCCTTTTACAACCAACACATTTCCTTAAATTAACAATCTGAGTCGGTACCATAATACAGGAATCCTTTTGATGCGTGCCAATGACACCAACCACTACAAATTTACAATTTAAAGATGACGCTGGCATTAGTTCTGCTCTGGCCCACGGCCACACACTGCACCGGCAGCCTCGTGCTCCCAACGCTCCCCACACACCGTTGCTGGCATCTCACAGCTGAGTGTCCCAAGCTCTGGGGTCCAGGGGACCCGTGGTTATCCAGTCCTCCTGACTCCCCACAACGTCCTGGTGGTCTGAGCACCAAGCTGGCCCTGAGGAGGCTTCAAAGGCAGAGAGAAGCCCATCCCTAGCACAGCACAGATTCCTCTGTCAAACAACACGTGTCTCTGTGTCCAACCTACCAGCCTCAGGCCTCTCTGGACAGACCCACGGACCCGCACTATGGGAAAGGTGATACAGACAGGAGAAGCAAGGGGCAGCTGCCCAGCACTGTCACCTGCCCTGCTGAAGGGCGCAAAGGCCACTTCACTTCTGCTGGACGGCAACGGCTGCCACCCGCCACTTCTCAACTAAAATCAGGAAGAAATGACCACCTTTCCAACTGCCTGAGTTTCTCTTTCTGTGTGTCAGGTGCTAGGAATGAAGCTCAGCGCCTCCACACCGAGCTATACACATTCCCAGTCCATTTTTGTTTTTTGAGAAAGGGCCTCACTAAACCGCACAGGCGGGGCTCGAACTGTCAATCCTCCTGCCTCAGCCTACCAGAGTGCTGGGATCCCAGGCCTGCGCTCCATACAGGGTCCACTTCGTATCTGTTTCCTACTCTCGCCCCGACCCTAAGGGGCCTTTCCGCACCTACACATCGCATCCCAGCTGCTTCCGGAAAAGGCCACCTGGACAGCCCAGGTCTCCTCCCCAGACCGGCTCACCTGCCCACTTGCTCCTGGGTGGACTGCCATTCTGGACCACCCTTCCCCTGCCAACCGCTCTTAGATCCACTCGCTGTCACAAAGCCCCCTGGTTTCCTCACACACACACTTGCCCCGTTACTCTGTGGCTCTCCCCGAAAGCCCACTGTCTGGCTGACCTGGCCATGTGGCCCATGCCTCCTGGACACGGATGTGCAGGGACAGGGGACACTCAGCCCCGGGAGGGGCTGACACTGCCCTTTCTCTTCCAGCTGTCATCTCCTCTTGCACTGGTGACTTCAGTGGATGCCCACTTGGGGCCTGGCTCTGTCCTGGCAGCTCTGCCCCAGCTCACCTCGGTGGGTCCCTCCTCATTCCCCGTCACACGTGGTGGTGGCCAGCTACCCGCTCACCACCTCCTGGACAGGCAGGTACCAGCGGGGACTGGCGGCGGACAGGCCACGAGGGAGTCGCTTCCAAGGGACAGCTGCTGGCTACTGGCCTCTGAGGCTGCACCCCTCCAACCACAGAAGCACCAGCTCAGCATGCTGCTACAGGGGCCTGAAATCCAGTGCGTACAGAGGAGCTCAGGATTTGGCAAAAATACGTCAGGATTTTAAAATGACTGGGATAGGCTGGGACATAATAGCTCAGTGAACAGTGTTTTTCTAATGTGCACACTGCCCTGCATTCAATTCCCTAGCACCACATAAAAATTATCCAGGCGTGGGCTGAAGGAACAGCTCAGTGGTTAAAGCACTTGACTAGCAAGCTCAAGGCCCTGGGTTTGATTCCCCAACACCACATAAGTTGGGCATCATGGTCCACACACCTGTAATCCTAGCACTTGGGAGGCTGAGGCAGGAGGATTGCCATATGATGAAGGCCAGCCTGGGCTCCATAGTGAGTTCAGGACCACCCTGGACTGCAAAGCAGAACCTGCCTCAAAAAAAAAAAAAAAAAAAAAGGCGTGCTAGTGCACACCTGTAATCCTAGTACGTGGGAGGCTGAGGCAGGAGGACTGCAGTGAGTCTGAGACCATCTTGGTCTACACAGTAAGTTCAGGATCAGCCTGGACTAGAATGAAAAAACACGTAAGACCAAACTAAATGTTTCTGGGCAGAACGTGGCCTCTCCTAGGTCATCAAACCACCCAGTCCATGACCAAGTCCTTTGTGCTGCCAGCCAGGGCAATCACAGTTCCTTACGGGTGACGGTCCCCACCTCACTCCAGGGCCCAAGGTCCCCTCTCTTCTCTGTTCAGGTCAGCTTTCATCCGAGTCCCCTTGTTAACAGCACAAGCTATGGTCAGAGGCCCTCAGCAGGTCCCAGCCATCTAAACCAGTACTGCCTTTTCAAACTCTGGATCAGCTACTACAAAGTCAACTCCCCTCAAATCTTTTGCCCTTCGCCCCGCCCTCTGGCACTTCCAGGGCACTCCTCCCCTAGTCTCCAGAGGACATCTTTCTGGGCAGGTGCCATCCCTTCCATCGTCTAAGGACCAGCGGGCAGTCCTCAATGCTCAGGCCCAGCAGAGAAGACAGCAGCTTCCAAGGCGCGGCTTACCATGGCCATTACGGAACCTGGTGAATGAGCAGGCTCTTCAGGACAGCCTCGCACCAGACACTGCCCCACCTCCCCCTGCCTGTGCGTGGGCGTGGGGGCTGGGTCCCACGGCCGCTGAGCCTGGCCTTTGACCGTGGACAGCTACTCAGGAAATAATACTAGGCTGGGACAGCGCCAGTATGAGGGACCCAGGCCAACACTCAGCGCTGCGGTCGGATGGGGGGGCACCCCAGCGGGGGCTTGCAGCACAGCCCTGGCTCTCCTGCCCTCTCCCTCCACACCCACACAGCTCCACAGTGCCAATCAGTGCCCCTTAGGCAGCCAGTGCCCAGCAGGCCCTGCGGAAGGGTCAGACTCGCGCCTCGCACTGCAGCTCCTCCACAGGTAACTGGCACACCTGGGATGCAACAGTGAGGAGGCACTCTCCTTCTTTTCTTTTTTTCTTTTTGAGACAGGGTCTCCCTCTGCAGCCCAGGCTGGTCCCCTCACTATGGAGCCCAGGCTGGCCTTGGACTCAGGGCAGTCCTCCTGCCCCAGCCTCCCGAATGCTGGGATTACAGGCCTGTGCCACCACGCCCAGCTCACGTGGTGCAGGGGAATCGAACTCGGGTACTCAGCCCTTGACCTGGTGCTTGCTAGGCCAGCGCGTTAACTGCTGAGCACTGCTGAGCCGTTCCCCCAGCCCGGGGACTCACCGTCTTTAAAGCTGACTCCTGCTTCTCTCCTGCCCCCATGACCTGCCACAGAGCAGCCTCAGGCCCCAGCACGGCCTTCTCAGGGCCCCGTGGCTCGCCAAGGGCCACACCCCAGTGGCTTCCACAGCACGGCCTTTCACCTCTACCTGGCACCTGCTCCTAACAGCAAACTCGTGTCCACTTCTGGGTCCCCAGAATCCTGTCCTCAGTCTCCCCGAGGCCTCGCTGTCAACGCCAAGCCTCCCATCACCTCCTCCCCGAGGCCCTATCTGGCAGGAGCACACATTCCACACCGCCACACCTGGAGCAAGAGCCCAGGTCCTGGGTCCCGGCTGCCGTTCCATCTCCAGTGCCTAACCAGGGCCCGTGTGGCCAATACACCACCTTCGCCACCTACTTCCCACTGAGTGAGGTGGGGACTGTCACCCGTAATGCATAAGGAACTAAGATTATCCCTTCCTAGATTGGAAAACAGCTATTTGAAACTTTCAAGGTCATTCTGCAAGCCCCCGATTATCAGCTAAAGAGAACTCGATGACTCTGCAGCGAATCAGCAAACTCATTACTTTCCATGAAGTTTCTTTGCCAAGCAGAAGCACGTGGGACCCATCCACTGGCCTTTGGTGCCTCTGGTGACCCGGAGCATGAGCAGGGACTCCTGCTCAGGGGCCAGCACTACCCACTGGCATGCTGCCTCTAAGCACAGTCTTCAGCCAGTGCCCACACTGGTGATGGCCACAGGTACCTCACAAGGCACATGCTAAGCCAAACACTTCTGAACTGCCTAGCTGCTGTGTGATCTTCACAAAGTGTACTGCCACACACTGAGGGGCCACATCATCTGAAGGTGGGGAACTCAGGGGGCTGCCATTACCTGCCTGGCGGTGCTAGTCCAATACTATTACCTGGGCACCACTGTCTGCGCACAAGTGTATGACCATAAACACGTTCGCACACAAGCAGTGCTGTCAAGTCACATGATCTGAAGAGGCGGGAACAATCAGATAAGCTATACTGAAGGAGATGTGAAATCCAACTCTTAAGCTGAGTATGTAATTTCTTTTATGGAGTGATATGCTAGGCCCCGTGGCACAAACCTGCCATCTCAGCACTCGGGGAGGCTGAGGCAGGAGGATCAGAAGGCTGAGCCCGCCTATGTAGTGTACTGACTTAGCGAGCGAGAGGCCATGCCCCAAAAACAAAAATAACTGGGATGGGCAAGTAGCTCGGCGTGAAGGCCCCAGCTCAACCCCTAGGACCAAGAAAAGAATACGGTAAGATAATAATGACTCACATGTGCCACGTTGGATGGTCGACTCAGCTGCTGAATGTCAGCACTGTTGGTCATGTTCCGCAGGGTGCGCACAGCCGGGCTCCAGGCGGCCAGCATCTCCGGCCTTTCTGAGCTCGGAAGTGTCTGTCCGGGAGCCATTAAGCCGCCTCGGACCTCAGGAGGCAGAATGCTCCCCGGCACGGGCGGGACATTGGCACACAGGTTAATGAGCCCAGGCGCCTTCCCTGAGGGCAGCCGACGCTTCGCCGGCGCCAGCTGAGGGACTTCCGCAGGGGTCCAGTTCAAATTCCGCTCCTGTTTCTCAGGGGAAGAGTCCGAGGAGTCATCGAACATCAGCTCCCCCTTCGGCGCCTCAGCACTGGCTTTGGGGGAGAACAGCGGCCTGGCGTGGGGAGAGCCGCCCCGGGAGCTGGCTGGGCTCGGCTTCTCCTCTGTGCTGCCCTCATGCTGAGAATCAGGCTCCTCATTCTCTGCAGCAGCCTCCTCCTCTTCCTCTTCTTCCTCCTCCTCCTCCTCTTCCTCCTCCTCCTCGTAGATGACCAGCCGAGGGTGGTAAAAGGCCTCATCCTTCCGGGTCTTCTCGGACACACAGTCCAGAACCCAGTCAGGAGTGACGATCCTGATGCCCGCCCGCTTCACAGCACACTGGTACTTCTCCTGTGGACAAACCACAGATACCCTGGCTGTCAGCAACGGCAGGATCCTCGGACCAACATCTCCCCATGGGGACTGCAGGAGGAACCCAGCTGCACGGGCAGGACAGCCTGCACTATGCCGAGGTCAGGAAGACCAGGAGGGGGCCGCGGGATCTTGCCTCCTGCAACGGCAGCCTCGGTACACTGCTTAAGTACTGACAATGGGATCTTAGGCACACAAGTAGAACAAGGAGTCCCACAGGACATCAGAGAAGGAAAACCCACTCTGTTGCCTGTGGCCCAAGGGATTAAACACAGGGCCTCCTCTCTGAGCTACAACCACACCCCAATTTTATAGTTTGAGACAGAATCTCCTTAAGTTGCTAAATTGCCCAGACTGGGCTCCAAAGTGCAATCCTGCTGCCTAAGCTTCCCAAAGTGCTGAAATTACAGACTCGAGCCACCAGGCCCAGTGGAAAACACACAAAGCCAATACTGGATGCTGCAGACACGGGTCAGAAGAGGGTCGCACTGGTGAAAGCTGGGGACAGAGGGACAGCTGACCCTCAGCGGCCCAGCGCAAAAGGGATACAAAGCCCAGTGCTGCCTGTCTCGTGGGCAGGCCTCCTCGGGAGGGAGAAGCAGCTGGGGAAAACACAGGAACGAATCCAGCCTGCAACTTGCAACATGCAAGGCTGCCGCGATGCCCAACAGGACCACAGGGGTGTGGTGGCCATGGTGTGCTCCTACACGCTAGGCTTTTAGAAGTGGATAAAAGGGTGTGGTGGCTCACGCCTGTAATCCCAGCACTGGGAGGCTGAGACAGGAGGATTGCTGTGAGTCCAAGGCCAGCCTGGGCTCCATACTGAGTTCAGGACCAGCCTGGACCACACAGTGAGACCCTGCCTCAAAAAAAAAAAAAAAAGCAAAGGAGGGGAGGAGAGCTGACTAAGCCATATTAACAAACTCGCTTTCTTTAAGAAGACTTTCTCTGGCTATAAGAAAAGCACAGTGGTTAGACTGCTTGCCTAGCAAACACTGAGGTCCTGAGTTCGATCTCCCAGTATCACAAAAGTGGGGCATGGTGATGAGTGACTTTAATTCCTGTATTTGGGAGGCTGAAGCAAGAGGATTGCCATGAGTCTGGGGCCAAGCTGGGCTACATAATGAGTTCAGGGCCACCCTGGACTAAAGAACAAGACCCTATCTCAAAAAAAAGTACTTTCCTCAAATTCTGTCATTCAAACTTTTTCCCTTGATGGTATAAATATGCACACACACACACACACACACACACACATATATATACACACACATATGGGCTATAGCTCAGAGATAAGAGTGCTCACCTAATGTGTACAAGGCCTAGTTCAATTCCTAGTACTGCAAAAATATAGTATTTATTTTAGATAGAAACTCAGAGAACTGAGGATTTATAAAAAAAAATTTGGGAAAAAACAACCATGAATCACGGCTCTTGAAATAAAAGCTCAATCGCAGCAGGCGCAGGCAGCGCATGACTGCAATCCCAACACTCGTCAGCCTGAGGCAGGACGACCGCCAGCTGGACCAGCGGCCCAGTCGGACCCCTGAGTGAGGCCCTGTCGTATTAAATCAAAAATCAGAAGGGGCAGGGATGCAGCCCACTCGCAGACACCTGTCTTGACTGCTGGAAAGAACAAATTAAACTGCAATGGAAACCAGCTCAGACTACCCGCTCTACTCACATCGGGCCTCTTCACACGTGGCGCTCAGTCACAACATTACCAAGTTCACTCCCCCTTCCAACTGGCTATGTAAAATTACATGATTTATTTTTAACTATAAATCAATATTGTCATAAAAAGATGACTTATAGTGACCGAAGCATACTATTACCAGTTAAGATTCTATAAACTGAAGAAACGGCACACTGGCTTGCAAGCACAAGGCCCTGAGCTGATTCCGCTGGGCATGGTGATGCATATCTATAACCCCTGCACTCGGGAGGCTGAGGCAGGCAGATCGTCCTGAGCCAAGGCCAGCCTGGGCTAGGTAGTAAGCTCAGGACCAGCCAGGACTGCAAAGCAAGCCCTTGTCTCAAAACAAAAACCTGGGGCTTGGAGGAATGGCACAGCTTATAAGCACCTCTCACTTTTTTATGGAATGAATCCAGAAATAAATATAAACCAATACAATTAGCTTCATAAATGGAATCCAGTAGTTTAAAAGCCCCAAAAGTCACATGGTAACCACAACTATTCCCATAACACACAGGAAGAACGGGGGACAAGGACACTTACCCCCTTCGGCTCAGGCACAATCAAATGAGTGCAGTTCTTATTGAGGTGCAGCTGGCAGCTGCCCCCGTGGAAGGTGACCAGAGCCCACAGGGCGCTCCTGTCCTCGGGGGACACCTGGCAGAGAGAAGAGAGGCGTCACACATGCCCTGCGCATCACTGCTGTGACGACAGCATCCCCGTTCATCCGCTTCCCTCCCTTATCACGAGACACTAACCAAAGGGCGTCAGCAGAAAAAAGCGGCCAGCCCGCTCCTACGCAGACGGGTTCAGACACGACTCATCCTTTGCCTTTGCACTGATGAGTAAGGAATATCCACAACTTCATTCCAAAAGCTAAATGCAAGAGTTCTAGTAGCACTGCAGGGGCCATCTGCCATCTCCACCCAGATTTCCAAGGAGCCGCCCAGAGCCACCGAACAACAACTATTACTACATGGATAAAATCAAAGGAGGACCAAAACGCCGCAGCTGGGTAAGCAACTGGGAGAACAGAAATAGCACTCAGCATGTAAAAAGAAATTAGGCACACAGAAAAGGAGTCATTCCACGCATGTTTGGGGATGACTGACTCCAGGTGCACCAACTAGGACCTGAGAGGCTTCCACGGCAGCAAGAAAACAGCTGCCACTCACTGCCTGCCCCACGGGCCAGGGCAACACGGAGCGTGCACCACCGTCACAGCCCTCCCCTCTGCCGTGAGACGGGCTGGGCGCAACTCAAGTGCGCTGTTAGAACTCTTGCCCAGCGTGTGCATGGCCCTGGGTTCACGCCCCCAGCACCGCATAAACATTAGCTGGTGTAGTGGTGCACACCTGTTACCCTGTCTGCGGGAGGCTGAGGCAGGGGGATTGCTGAGAAATCAAGGCTAGCTCGGCTAGAGTGACATCTCAGCTCAAAACAAAATCAAATCAAAACAAAAAAGAAAGAAATAGGAACTGGACATCCTTTCTAAAGGCAGGAAACAAATGCTCAAGGATTGAGTATGAGCCTGCAGCACATGTTCCCACGCTCTGTGTTCCTCCTCTAACAGCAACGCATCTGGGAAAGTCAACAGGCATTTCTAAAATGAAATTTTAGTCTGAAAAACAGAGACATTTAAGAAAGACACAGGTATAAGCATTAATTCAAAGATAATCATCTAAACAACTGGATTTTTGTTATAAGTTGAGGATTATGAGTGTTGAAAAATCTTGAATTCTTGAATATGTCTCAGGTTGATTTTTAATATTTTAATTTTTTTTGAGACAGGGTTTCACTCTGAAATCCAGGCTATTTTTATCCGATTTACAAACAGTTCTAGAAATTATTTTGTTTCCCACACTACTTTGTGAATAACAAGAACTTTAACTTTACAAGTAACTTTTAAAATCATTACTTTATATATCCTTAATTTAATAACTGAATGTTCCATCTCCGAAGCAGGGAACAGGTAACTAACTTTTATTGTAGGCTTTCACGAAACAGCTATATCCTGCGGTATCCAGACAGTTAAACTACAGAATATAGAGTATGGGCTGAAGGAACAGCTCGCAGCTAAAGTGCCGGCCTCGCAGGCTCGAGGCCGTGAGTTGACTCCCCAGCACCACTACGCTGGGCGTGATACGCACGCCTGTAATCCCAGAACTCGGGAGTCTGAGGCAGGACAACTGCCCTGAGTCTATGGCCAGCCTGGGCTGTGTAGTGAGCTCAGGACCAGCATGGCCTATAGAGCAAGACTCTATCTCAAAAGGTAAGACTAATCCAATGAATAATTTTACTATCTTTAGTCAAAATGAGATTTAAAACATAAGCTAGGTGCAAGTAGAGGTTTGGCCACAAAGGATAAGGATGAGTTTTATATTTTGGCTGTATTTCGGCCAGAACACCATGAAGCTGCGATGCTATCACCACACCAGGAGGACGGGGGCCCGAGGGCAGAGGGACGAGAGGGTGGGGGACTGAGGGCAGGAAGAAGCAAGGACAGAGGACCAGAAGACAGAGGGAAGGAGGAGGGGAGGATGGAAGAGAACAGCAGTCTCTCCCGTGTCCCCAAAGACCAGCTCCCACTACCACTGTGGAAGGTGGCCCGGCCGGGCGAGGCCAGGGCCCGAGGCGCTCCCACTGTGCACGCGCACCAGCAGGACTAGGGATGCTCTCCTCACCAACACGCTCCCAAAGCTACCGGATGGTGACAGGCTTACAGGGACCCTTTCATGTTCATTTTTATACTTCTCTATATTTTCCAAACTTTCCGAAGCACTAATTTTATAATTAGGAAAAGGGATTTTCCTTCCTAAAAGTCATCTTTCTAAAACAGCAATCTCAGTGTGGTGGCTGCAATACATGGCTATCCCCTCGGGCATGAGAGTGGAACCTCGCACCCCAGCCAGGTCCCCGGCCCCCCGCAGCTGGCCTACTGCTGTGTGTCCCTCCCACGTGCACCCTGAACACCGGCCACGCATCAGTGGCATACTGCAGCAGGTCCCGTCTGCCCAGGCCCAGGCCCAGCCATGCCCAGCACTTCCCAGCTTGGCCCTTCTTCCTCTAAGATGTGGGTCAGCTGTCACCTGACCCCTCCCAGCCAGTGGTGGCCCTCTCTGGAGTAGCCGCCCCTTCCCTGGCTCTAAACATCAAGGAGCAAAGGACTACAATTCTGTCTGTCCCCTGGGAACAAAGGCTTCCCTGCAAACTGCCAGAGGCACTCGCCTTCTTCGGGTTTCATGGGCAGAGAACAGTCCCTGCCATGAACCTCTGGGCCTTGCCCCATCCGCTCGGAGTAACAGGCCGCAATACACACCTCTAGAAACAAGGTAGGGCCTGACAGAAAAGTCACGTCCTAAAACTTCCTTCATGTCCTCCACAGAAGCTAGCACAGTGCCAGGCACACGGACAGGCAGTCAAGAACTATCTGCCAAATGGGGTACAGAATGAAAAGGATCTTCCGGCTCCCAGATTTAAGCTGTACAGCTGGGCATGGTGACACACTCCTGTAATCCCAGCACTCGGAAGGCTGAAGCAGAAGGACTGCTGTGAGCTCAAGGCCGGCCTGGGCTACACAGTGAGCTACGGACCTGCCTGAACTAGAGTGAGGTCCTGTCTCAAAAAAAAAAAGTTTCAGATCTGAACTGATCTGGCGAGGCTCTCTGACAAACATGTGTCCTGTCCCCTGAAGCCTACACAGCCCTTTACCACAGGGGCCCGGCTTGCATCGTGTGGCCTCAGATGGCAGCAGACAGTCTGCAAGCTCCCCAGCACTTGGTGGCACGGTCTCCATCCCCCACCTGTGCCTGGAACAGCTCCAAGGGCCTCCAAAACGAGCCCCAGCTTTTATCAGGACCCCAGTGGAAGAGAAAGAGGTCACTGAGAGCCACCAAGCACACAGCCCCTTGCAGGGAGCACTGCACACAAGGCCCTTCATGGGGGGACACTGCATACAGGGGTTCCAGGCACCTGGGATGCCCCTCCTATTCCTGCGCCTGGCACCCCCTTGCCCCCGTGCACCTTACTAAGCGCCAGGAGATGTGTTCCCGCACCTGGCCCCATCTGACATGGGGTGAGCAAGGGACGAGTACACAACGCATAACCTGCACCCCCTGCCTGGCCCCTTTCGCAACAGTGCTCACGGGCGAGGTGCCGAGCTGCGCTGCACACTGCGCAGTCTGTGAACAGATCCTGAAACCAAATCAATGCCTTGGGCAACCACCAAGTAGGAGCACCCCCAGGCACGCGGTGCAGGAGCAGCTCTCAGCTCCGCTGCGTCCCCAGCCTCAAACAGCCTTTCTGAGTGTAAAGACATGACTTTCATTCCACCCTGTGGCTTACGACGACAATGACGAACTGTAGCGCTAAGGACCACGAGGATCCGCAAGGACCAGACGACGCCGAACGCTGGCTTGTCCTACCTAACGAACCTTATTTTTCTTTTTGAGACAGGGTCTCGCTCAGCAGTCAAGGCTGGCCCTGAACTCACGATGGAGCCCAGGCTGGCCTCAAACTCACAGCAATCCTCCTGCCTCAGCCTCCCAAGTACTAGGATTACAGGTGTGTGCCACCACATTATATTTATGTGATGTTGGGGAACTGAACTCAGGGCCCTGCACTTGGCAACAAGCACCCTCCCTGCTGTGCTGTTCCCCAGGCCCTAATGAGCTTTCTGAAAGAGCGTAACCTAGTGCAGCTTCACGTCCCTTCTGTTCATCACAGACCAGCCACCAAGGCAGAAGGCAGAACCTCCGCTGACCCCTGCCAGGGCCGCTCCTAGGCCTCTCCATATGGTGACACTGAGAATCCACACGCCTGTGACCTCCAGCCATGCTTCCTCACCCTACGGTTTCTTCACGCAACGGCCCCGCCCCACCCCAGTCCCACTCGGCCACCAGAGCCTGCAGTACACCCATGGCCAGGCAACCGCCGCACCCCACTTCTCCGCCTACCCGGGTCACAACCAGAACAAGGGCACACCACTCCCTGCACTGCATCTTACCCAGCGGCTACTCTTTCCCAGCACGGCCCACCAACAGGACGCAGTCTGACTCAGCTCTTGGCGGCCGCCTGACGCTCCAAAGGCCTCTCCCTTGCCTCCCAAGTTCGCTTCCCCAGTCTCCCCAACACGGGCATCACCTGGGCCTCTGCTCTTGCTCCTGCTCCCCGGCTCTTCTTTCTGCAGGGCCGGGCCATTCCTTCATGCCAGGTCACCTCCATGTCCCTATAGCTGGAGAGCTCAAATGCGCCTGGACCTCCAGCTTCAGACCAACACCACCATCTTCCCTTAAAAATCAGGCTCCCCTCTCTTCCACCCGGGATGCTGCCACCTTCCAGAGCTCCAAATTCGAAGCCATGGTTTCCTTGGGAAGCCATGAACCCGGGCTACTGCTGGCCCTGCTCTGGTGCTGGCTGCTCCGGCATTACGCTGCAGCATTCCCAAGCCCCTAGGACTGCACTTTCTCTCTTGGTAGCAGATGCCACGTCGTATCTGCTAACCCGGATCCAAACCTTCATCTAAGCCCAGAAGACTGAGACTGCACCAGGTCAAAATTCTAACCTGGGGCTGGGGGTGCAGCTCAATGTTAACAGCCTTTACCTAGCATGTCCCACAGACCCAGCACCACATAAAGATTAGTTGGATGTAGGGGTACATGCCTATAATTCCAGGACTCTGAAGGTTGAGCCAGGAGGATTGTGGTAAGTTTGAGGCCAGGCTGAGCTACATTGTCAGTTCAGGACCAGACTGAGCTAAGGAGTAAGACCTTGTTTAAAAAAAAAAAACATACCAATCTGCAGCCTGACGTCTGTGACATGTAGCTCCCAGCCTAGTGTTACAGCGGTCACAAGCAGTTTTAACTTGGTCTGCTTTTTCCTGTTCCCCAGACTTAATAACGTGCGTATCTCCAATCCAAAATTAAATACCTAAGAAAAGGGAAAAGCACCCTGCTGATCTATCAGTCCCAAGCCCTACACCTAGGTCCCCAGCTCTCCTGTCTCCACCCACCGGCCTCCAAGGCTTCTCTGGGTTCCCCTCCTGCCTCTGGGCAGCGGGCCTGCTGCTGGCGCTCGACGCCCCCGTCGGGGCATTCTCAACTCCAGCGCTGCCCGGCCTTCGCCCAGCCCCCGACCCGTCAGCCTGCGGCACCTCACTGCCACTCGGAAGTCCTCCTTTCTAAACGTGAGCCTCACACCTGTCCCACACATTCGGGTTTCTTATTAGCAAGCCTAGTGCGCTAAACCCTGGGTCGCTGGGACCTCGGTCTCCAACAGAAGACAAAGGCGCCCAGAGCTCCGCGGCCCACCTCAATTCAGCCTGGCCCTTTTCCTCACCCCTTTCCTTTTTCTTTTTTTGGAGACAAGGTCTCACTCTGTCCTGAACGTATATGTAGCTGAGGCTGGGCTTGAACTCATGGCGATCCTCCTACCTCAGTTGGCTGAATGCTGAGATGACAGGCATGTGCCACCACACCGGCTAACTTCTTTTTATGTGGGCACTGAGGAGTCGAACCTCGGGCCTTGAGCCCGCTACGCAAGCAACCCCAGCACGGCCAGCCGCCCCACTTCTGATCCTTTGTGTGGCATGGACTCACCATGGTGTCAGCATGAGCAGGGCCCTGTCTGCCTGCCTTCAGCACCCCACCGAGCACCGAACCCACTGTCACGGATCTGACTAGCGAAACTTCTTTGCACATTGCTACTACAACATTCACAAATTTGATTAGAAAATGTATCAACACCAGTACCATGGAAGGCAGAGGAATGAGTATCACCATCTGGGCAACTCGGCCACTTAGCGGGTCTCCAATGAACAACAGGACAGAATGAGAGGCTGGAGATACAGGCCGGCATGCAGGCCCGGAGCTGAATCCCCGGCACCACAGAGCACAAAAGCGTAGCGCCCGTTCTGGTACACGTAGGATGGGCGGTCCCTTCTTAGAAGCTGTAAATCCACTTTTCTGACGTGTCTAGTACAGGCTTCACTTTGTACTAATATGCGTGAAAATTCAGACTATTATGAAAATTCTTTGACTGTACCACTGATTTTCTCTTGTCATCTAGACCATTCTTTTCTACTTAAAATTTTAACCCTTAAAAGCATGAGTATTTAAATAACCATATGTCAGGCATTCGTAGAGTTGGCTTAGGACAAGGCTCTAAAACCGATTAACACACTGGTCATACAAAAATTCAGACCCATCCCGGCAAACAGCAGGGGACTCACTGTGACACGCTCACCTGAGAAAGGCAGGCCGTGACTCCATAAAACACCTGGCAGGACTCTGGAGAGAAGCCGTTCACACTGAGCGGTGGTCGTTAAGGTGGCAACAAAGCAAGCCCGGACAGAGCGTGGCTGCAGGCGCCGGGGGCAGCGCCCACCTCCGCCCTGCTCAGCCCACCTGGCCAAGGGACAGACTGGGGCAGACCCCAGAGGAGAGCAGACGGGTGAACAGAGCGCGCAGAGCAGAAGGACCCGAGACTTACAGTACAGTACGTGTGGAAGTCCAACCTCCACCTAGGCTGCTGGGAAAACGTGTTGGCCTTGGGGGCTGGTGACCATGTCCACACAGGCAGATGCAGGAACGCAAGCTTGGCGCTGCAGGTATTCCACCGCAAGCAGAGAACGGTGGTAACCTTCCTTTAAAATGAAACACTGGCGTGGTCACTGCCCCTCGCAACAGGAAACCCCTTCCTAAAAGAGCCTGATCTCTGGCCTCAGCATCGCCACCATCTTTGCAAACCTGGGCAAGAAAACCCAGAGGGCTGGGATGTAGCTCAGTGGTTAGGGCGCTGGCTTGGCCTGCACTGCGCCATATAAAAAGGAGCGAGGGGCTGGAAGAATAATGCAGCAGTTCAACTTCCCAGCACCACGTAAGCAGGGTGCAGTGGCACACACCTGGAATCTTAGCACTGGGGAGGCTGAGGCAGGAGAAGTGTTCTGAGTTCAAGGCTAGCCTGGTTATATAGTGAGTTCAGGACTATAGAGCAAGACCCTGTCTCAAAAACGCTAAACCTCCGAGCCCCAGGGCCCCGTTTCAAGCAAGAGCTGGCACAGAGCGAGCTCTAAGGTTCTGAAGTTTGGACTTTCTGAACTCTCTCAAGCTCATGACTGAGAGCTCACTACGCCACCAATACTGAGGACGCAGCTATACGTGAGCAGACGTGACGTCCACAAGCCTGCACTTCACAGTCTACTCAATGCTGCTTCTGAAGCAGGATCAAATGTCTCGGATTAAAGAGGCTAAAGCAGGACTCCCTTCAGACACCTGGTGAGAAAGTGAACGGGCGGTGCAGCCTGGCTGGCCCGGTATCTCAGGCTGTCACCCCAGCACTCTGGGAGGCTGAAGCAGGAAGAGCACGAGTTCTAGCCCAGCCTGCGCAGATCAGCACCTCAGCGAGATCCTGTCTCAGACTCAAAACTAACATATGGCGGTGCAGCTCAGCGTGAAGGCCCCGGGCCAGACCTCCAGTACCACAAAAAAAGAAACCAAAAATAACTGTATGATACCAAGTACTGCTAAAAGAACTGAGCCCCAGGTTCTGCGTGGAGTCGCTCTCTAGTGACCTGTGTCCTTTCAGAGGTGGGGAGAAGCCGCCAGGCTTAGAGGAGGAGAGCAGGCCCTTACAGCTCCCGCTTCTGACCCTCCACGCAGTGCCCGGGGCAGAGCCACGTGCAGCGCAGGAAATGCTACCTGAGGCACGCATGCATGCAAGGCTGCTGCCAGGGGACGGAAGCCAGGTCATGCTCACTGCTGTTTTCAACACCCAACCCACAGCAGGCGCTGAACGGGTGCAGAGACCTAATAAACCTTTTATTCACTAAAAAGCTAAACATCTCCTCCTCACATTCTCTTTCCCAATCCAAGATATTCTTTGAACCATTCATGCTCCAGTTTATATACAGACTTACAATGTTGGGCTGGGGCGTAGCTTGGCAGTTAAGCTACTCACCTAGCAAGCACAAGGCTCTGGGTTCAAGTCCTCAGCATCACAAGAACTGGGATGTGGTGGCACTTGTTTATAGGACTGCCATCAGTTCAAGGCCAGCCTGGCTACACAGTGATTTCACAGTGATTTCAGGACCAGCCTGGATTACAGGGTAAGACCAGCATCAAAAAATAAAATAAAATAAAAAATAAACAGACTTACAGTTCTTCTAATATGTCCTGTCTAGCTGAATTCAACAAAAGCTGAGAACTAGGACCCAGGCCTTCAGGTCCCAGGTAGCACAGCCTGCCACAGCAGGTAACAGGGACCAGGCAGGTAACACATCTAACAGCAGAACACGCAGAGGCCAAGGGTACAGACGGAACAGGACGCCCTGACTCATCAGCCCACATCGCACCTGCCAAGCCCGCCTTCCTCCTGCCCGGCCCCGCCTTCCAGAAAGGATACGGCAGCAGAGCTCCACACTGCACGGACAGAGTCACCCACGACGGCTGAAAAAGAAGATGGCACAAGTCAAACCACTTCTCCAACGTGCGAGCACAACAGCATCCCTTCAATAGTGCTGGTTCTACTTTTTTTTTGGTTGGTTCTAGAAATTAAAAGCGTTCAGACACAAGCATGAGTTTTCAGATACAAGCAACATCACAGATAAACATCAGTTCCTAACACGCAAGGGGGAAAAGCATACTCTATTAAAAAGTACTGTCATTACTTTTAAAAGATTGTGGTGCACAGACATTTAAATTTTGGGCATGTGCGCTTATGACAGCTGACTTTAACCCGGGGATTCGGCTTCAGCATGCCATTTTCCAATCCTGAGTTAAATCCAGATTCACACGGTATAACCAGTGGTTATAAGACACACAGACTATTTCTAAGTCCTTGGTAATCTTACCATAAATTCTGCAACCCACATTCATTATAAAACACTCATTACAATCTTCTTGGGTACTTTCATTGCAATGTTTAATTAAAAATATAGTGAAGCCCTCCTCCAGCCAGCTTGCTTCTAGAAATCTCAGCCAAATGAAACATAAATGTGGGGCCTAGGAGCGCTGCTCAGCAGTTGGAGCACTTGCCTTGAATGTGCAAGGCTCAACTGGATCCCCCAGCACCACATAAAGATCAGCTGAGCACGGTGGCACAGGCCTGCAATCCCAGCACTCAGGAAGCTGAGGCAGGAGGATTGCTTTAAGTTTCAGGCCAGCCTAGGCTACATACTGAGTTCAGGAGTAGAAAGCGAGACTCTGCCTCAAAAATGAAAAAAAAAAGGGAGGGAGGGAGGGAGAGAGGGAGGGGGAATGGTATAAAATCTTTAAAAATATGTATACATAAAGTTAGGGACGGATAGGTAGGCAAAAATGACAAACCAAATATGGCTAAATGTTAGTAATTAGTGAGATCTAAGTAAATTATTTACGAAAGCCAAAAAAATCTGAAATAACTAAGCGCCACTCTATTGCTTTAACTGCAGTACACTTACGTGGTACAGATTTAGTCTCATTTTAATGTAGCGATTCACTCATTTGGTCTGGGAGGTTAAGTTTATCCTAAGAACAGTGACTGCTGCAACGACAGCCTGAATGTCTTTTGAATGTACATTTACCTTTCAGCATTCAGCTAAGGAACTGGAAATTTAACTTCTCTCTTTTTCTTTCTCACATTGTCTAGCCATATGAATTTCATCGTTACAGTTCTCTCCTTGTGTAGACTGGTGGGCAAAGCCACATTAAAGAATCTCAACAAAGACATAGTAAGACACAGAAAGAAGAACTTTTGGAAAATCGCCCCAATAACGGGCTCTGCTGGACCCAGAGAAGAGGCATCAGGCTATGGCCACTGCGGGCCATTCTGGGGTGGGAAGCTGAACTAGTAAGTGCTGATTTGAGTGGTGAAGTGAGTCAGATGCAGAAGATCAAATATGTTAAATAGCGCCTGGTTTCTCTGATTTGGAATCCCAGAACACAGGCATTCCATAGACCCAAATGAGTGTGACAGTGGGAGTCGGAGGGACAGGGAGGGGGTGGGAGGGACAAAAATGGGAGGGGAAGGATCGTAATATTGATGTGATGTGTATGTGTACAGAATACTCAAGTTCACTGTAAACATTATTGTTGCATATATATATATATATATATATATATATATATATATATATATATATATATAAATGGTGGTGAAAAAAAACCTTATGCATGGGCTGGGCATAGCTGAGTGGTTAGAATGCCAGCCTCAAAGTGCTAAATATCTGGGTTTGATTCCCCAGTAGCACATAAGCCAGGTGAGGTGGCACACAGCTGTAACCTCAGCACTCAGGAAGCTGAGGCAGGAGGATTGCCACATGAGTTCAAGGCTAGCCTGTGCTATGCAGTGAGTTCAGGACCAGCCTGGGCTAGTGTCTCAAAAAAATAAAGTAACAACAAAAAAAGAAACCTACATGTTCATTATTCATCCATCAACAGAGCCATCAACTATATTTGTGGAATCTATTCTGTGCATAGCTTTGGAGGTGCTAGAATTATATCAATAACAATGAATCAGAAAAGTGGCGTCTCGTGTCTCCTCTCATGCAACATATGCTCCCAGCTAAGGATCGTGAAAACTATTTTTATCAAATACACCTTCCATGAGTCTCAGGTAATGAAGTGCCCCTTGTGTCATTTTTCAGGTGACAGTTACAACTCCTCAAGACTAGTTTAAATAAACTTATTTTCTATAACAGGACAAGCACATTACATATTTTATAAAACAAGGTGAGACTGGCTACACTTTAGAAAATTATTTCAGTGATTCAATAACTGTGCCAAAAGTTGTAATTAACAAGTTAGATATCGTGTGCCAGTCAGAAAGCAAGCCTGTCATAATCCTGTCCCCGTGCTTCACGCAGCTGCCCTGCCTTCTGACAACCCAGGAAAACTGAAGCACTGGGCCAGCACCCACAACCCACACTGCCTCTGAGCCTCATGAACTGAGAACATCTTCCTGCAGGCCCTGCTTTACCCTCCTCAACAGAACCCTGCATCCCCGGGCCCACAGACACGACAGAGTCCTAAGAAGAGTCCCCAGCATCAGCGCGGCCAGCTGCAGAGCGTGGCAATGTACGCAGGCAGACTGCACAGGGCAAGCAGGAGTCCTCTGCAGAGTGCAGGAGGGGCTACTGTGGCCCCAAGGCAGCCCTAGGAAGCACCCAAAGACACACCTGTGCTCTGTTCTCCTTGCACCATGTGCTGCGAGGGCTGTGGGGCCTTGAAGACACCCTGGACTCAGGAAGGGAATCTTCCCAGTTTATGGATGTTAAGGTAGTAACCAGTGTGGAAACACATTTTATGACCATCCCCACTTCACAAACCCCACAAAACCTGAGGGGCGCAGGAGCTGTGGCACCACCATGTCCTGAACCACATGGTGTCAAGACGCCAAGGCCAGCAGGACTGCCACTGGGGCCCTGAGGCAGGGGTGTCTAGACAGAGCAAGGCAGCCAGGACACATTAGCTGGGCCCAGGGCGCAGGCCTATGACGCCAGCACTCTAGCCAAAGCAGAAGGATCACGAGCTCCAGCCCAGCCTGGGAAAGTAAAGGCCTTGCAAGACTCAGCTTCAACAGACACAATTCTAAAAAGCTGAGATGTAGCTCAGTGCAAAGGCCTGGGATCAGTTTCCAGTACCACACAAAAAGAAAACACTGGGAGATACTGACAAAGCAAAAACCGGAGAAAATGGAAAAGTGACAAAGAGCAATTTATCCCTAAGAAAAAGAATACGTAGAAGTACATAAAAGTAAGCCCATTAACTCCCCGGGCAAACTATATCCTGAAGTCGCATACCTGGTGTTTCCAATGACGTGAAAGACACTGAGCAAAAAGGTTTCTATTAAAATTATTTAAAAGTTTTGAACTGGGTGTAGTACACACACCTACAATCTCAGCACTCAGGAGGCTGAGGCAGCAGGACTGCAGTGAGCTCAAGGCCAGCCTGGGTGCTACAGGGAGTCAGGGCCCAGCTCGAACTACAGAGTGAGACTGTTTCAGAACAAAAAAGGGGAAGAGAGGCTGGGGCAATGCTCAGCAATTAAAGCCCTTGCCTAGGAAGTACAGGGCCCTGGGTCTGACTCCCAAACACCACACAAACTAGGCATGATGGTGCACACTCTCCTGAAATCCCAGCACTCGAGACGCTAAGGCAAGGTGACTGCCATGAATCTGAGACAACCCTGAACTGGCAGTACTCTGTATCAAAAACAAACAAAAGCAAGCAAACAAAGAAAAATACAGACAAAAACCACTGCTAAAGCTGGGTAGTTAGAACAGCGGTTAGAACACTCACCCAGCGTGCAGAAGGCCCTGGGTTCAAACCCCAACACCACATAAAAATGAGCCAGGTAGTGGGCTGGAGGAACGGCTCAGCAGTTAAAGCGCTTGCTTAGCAAGCGCTAAGTCAAGTGCTAAGTACCCAAGTTCGATTCCCAAGCACCACATAAGCTGGGCATGGTGGCGCACACCTGTAATCTCAGCACTTGGGAGGCTGAGACAGGCGGATTGCCCTGAGTCCAAGGCCAGTCTGGGCTCCATAGTGAGTTCAGGACCAGCCTGGACTATGAGACCCTGTCTCAAAAAAAAAAAAAAAAAATTAGCCAGGTATATAGCGCACAGCTGTAATCTCAACACTCAGGAGACTGAGGATTACTAGGAGTTTAAGGCCAGCCTGGGCTCCATGGTCAGTTTAGGACCAGCCTGGACTACAGAGCAAGGCCCTGTCTCAAAAACAAAAATAAAAACAACCACTCCCGTAACCACCCGGCAACAGCAACTAGGAGCCAAACAAATCCTCATGAAATCACAACGACACCTGCATATGACTTGCAAAATTACTTTATTGCCACAAAAGCACCAGGCTCATGTCAGAGAAAAAAGTCTGCAGGAAGGCAAGGGAGTAACAGACGGCACAGAGCGAAGAGGCTGCCCTGACGCACAGCCCAGTCCCCGTGGCACCTCCACAAAGTGGCAGCAGGTGACCAGCAGGAGCCCTGCTGACCACCAGCCTTCACAGGACCTGGGCACAGTGGCCTGAGGCAGCCGCACCGAGACCTGCGAGCTAGTACACAATGTGACCAGAGTCCTTGCCACTGCAAGTTAATAGCGACTCTGCCTGAGTGGCCTCTTGAGAGCTCGGTTTGTGAGAGTCTCCACTTGAGACAGATCTACTTTCGGGTTTATTTTCAAAGTCAAGCTAATATCCCTGCCAAGCAGTTTTTAGATCCTAGAAGTGGAAAAGTGACCCCACCCAACCGCCTCTCGGCTCCCCAGTGTGATTCAATGGCAGTCATTATCAACTATCACTATAACTAACTATAATAGCCGCTGTTATTATTAATGTAACTAACTCCCCCTGCTATTACTATTTTTTACCTTTACTTCTGGAGACAGGGTCTTGTTCTGTAGTCTAGGTTAGTTCTGAACTCACCATGTAGCCTAAAGCTCAGAGACAGGCCTAAAACTCACACCAATCCTCCTACCCCAACCTCCAGAGTGCAACACCACACCCACCTCATGTGGTGCTGGACAATCAAACCCAGGGCCTTGCATTTGCTAGGTAAGCACTTAAACCTCTGGTCTACACTCCCAGTCCCACAACTTTTTTAAAAAGGCAAAGTATATAATAGTGCTAAGAGAAGAAAACAGTAGTAATATAGAGGGAAAAAAAATTAGCCAGGTATATAGCGCACAGCTGTAATCTCAACAATTTGAGGAAAAAACACATAACAGATGAGTTTAGACATAGCGCTGAAGCCAACCGGTGGTGCAGGCCCATAATCCCGGCACTCCAGGAGGCTGGGGCAAGAGGACCACAGGTTTGAGCCCAGCCTGGGCAACTTAGCGAGACCCTATCTCAAAATCAAAATAAATAAATAAATAGTAAGTTGAGGCTATAGCTCAGCATCAAAGTGCTGGATTCAATCCCAAGTACCCCTTTCTCCCTCCCAAGAAAGAAAGAAAGAAAGCTCTATAATGAGTTTCGTAACAGTCTGGACTGCAAAGCAAGACCCTGTCTCGGAAAAAAAAAAAAAAAAAAAAAAAGTGAAAAGGCTGGGCCTGGTGGTACACGTCTGTAGCCGAGCACTCCGGGAGGCCGAGGTAGTAGGATCTAGTTTGAGCTCACCCTGAGCCATTTAATGACTCAATGAAATCTTGTTTAAAAAAAAAATGGGTTGGGGAAACAGCTTAGTGTGAAGGCCTTGGTCTGAATCCCCAGAAACAAAAACACACACGCACGCACGCACACTTCCCAACACGCTGATGACTCGCTGCACACAACTCCACTGACCACAGCTGCTGACCACTACAGGGCAGCACAGGCTGCAGGTGGGCAGGGTCCACAGCAGACCCCTGTCTGTGGTAAACACCCCGGAGGCCAGAGGGACAGCAGTCCTCATAGCCCCCAAGCGGACAGTGTGAGGAGCGTCAGGGGACAGGACTCCCTTCGGGGGTCCAGTGGGAACTCAGGACCACTTGCCACCTCTTGGGAGGAACGCAGCCCGATTTCAGGAGTCACCCTAACAGCCTCAGCTTCTGGGATCAGCACAGCTTCCCACAGCACCCGAACACCTCGTAGCCTCCAGGCAGTAGCCTGCCCTCGGACAGGTTTCTCACCCTAGGGTGGTACAGAGCCTGCCAGCTCTGGTTCCTTCCTGACTCAGGAGGGACTGTCTTAAGCCACACATAAAATCTCTAACATACAGTACTTACTGTATACAGGTAACCGAACTTCCTTTAAAGTTGTTTATTACAGCCAGGTCTGATGACTCAGGCCCATAATCCCAGCACTTTGGGAGGCTGAGATGGGAAGAATCGAAAGCTAGAGAGACCTATCTCAAAAATAAAAAACAAAAAAAAATGGGCTGGAGATGTAGCTCAGTGAGAAGGCCGTGGGTTCACTCCCCAACACCACAAAAACAAACAAATAATAAATAAAAATAAAATGTTATTATAACTTTAAAAACCAAGGGCAACCCCACAGCCACAGGATGGACTTACTTGGCAGAGCTTCAGCCAGTAAGTACATTCGTGGATTAGACTGTCACTGATGCAGAAGCTAACCCGGAACTTTTTATTTTTTATTTTTCCAGCACTGGGGACTGAACCCAGGGCCTTCACTCTGAGCTACGTCTCCAATCCTTCTTTCACTGTGTATTTGAAATACAGTCTCACTAATGTACTAAATTACCCAGGCCAAGCTCAAACTCGTGATCCTCCTGCCTCAGCCTCCTGCAATGCTGGTATTAAACATGTGCCACTGGGCCTGGACCCTCACTAGACTTAAAAGCAGAGAAGCCTGACCCCATGCAATCGACCCCTGTGCCGGAATAACCCAAGTCACAGGCAAAAGCGGAGCAGGGGGCAGGAGAGCCAGGGCCTCCCTGCACCGTACGCATTTCCATCACAAGAGGAACTCCAATAACCTGAGGACACTCACGCTTTGTGGCTGACAGTTTCCTTGAAACATTCATGATGAAAACGTACGAAGGGAGACCTGCTACTGACCTTTACAACAGGTAAGTCAAAGACCTCCCGCGCTTCTCCGACCTCTGGGTTGTCCCCGTCCTCCGAGATTATGTGCGAGGCGAGGGCGTTGTAGGACACCTCCTTGGCTTTCCCAGCTTTCAGAAGCTGGATGACCTTTCAAAAGAAACACACATGTAAGTTAAAATAAAAAGTACCACACTCCAATCCGGGTTCATATAACTGACTACTAGAAATAAGAAAAATTTTAACAAAAACCTGCCACATGCCCTTTGTGAAATTAATACCCTTTGCCTCTGAGTAATGTGCCAAGGAGACATTTGGGGACCATACAAAGGCAGCAAATCCGGATTCACTGACCATCATATGTCCTCGAGACAGACCAACAGGACTGACCAGGCTGTGAGGGACGGGACCCTGGGCCACGCCATCCCCCCCCCAAAGCAGACCTGGGGACCAGTCGGCTCAGCACCAGGATGGAGGAGACTGGAGCGCAGAATCCTTGGGCCTTGGCGCTGAGGACTTTGCAGGCGTCCACCACACATACTAGCGTGGGCACAGCACGCGAGGCACTGGGCAGGGCACCTCACATCAGACCCTCAGGCATGTCCAGCCTGGGGCCCACCTTTTTTTATGCTCTTGTTTTTCTGATGAAGAAGAACTATTTTGGGCCACGTATAAAATACAGAGTATAGCAGTGGATGTACATAAGCACTAAAACGTCCTTCTTACATTTTTCTCATTACATTTTTTTTAAATCAAGGGGGAAAAAACAGGCTGCAGATTAGACACACCTGCCATGAACTGCCTCAAGTGGTGTGCAAACAAGCCCTTACTCATCCGGTAAGGATTTCAAGCTGGGACGCTGCACAGTCAGATCTCGGGGACGGGGCAACAGAATAGGAGCTGCGGCAGGCCATAACCACAGGCAAGAGACCAGTGAGACACAGCTGCAGAACGGCGGGGCTGAGCTTGGCAAGCAAGCTCAAGGTCCTGAGTTCAATTCCCCAGCACCACATAAAGCCAGGCATGGTGGCACACACCTGTAATCCCAGCACTTGGGAGACTCAGGCTGGAGGACTGCTGTGTATTCAAGGCCCACCTGGGCTACATAATGAGTCCAGGACCAGCCTGGACTACAGAGCAAGACCGTGCTTCAAGGGGGGGAAAAAAAAAAGAGGCTGGATGTGGTGGTACACACAGGTAATCCCCAGCGCTGGGGAAGCTGAAGCAGGATTACGGTAGTTCTAGGCCAACCTGAACCAAACAGTGACTTCAGGACCATGTTGGACTAAAGAATGAGACCTTATAGGGGCCGGAAGAATGGCACAGATGTCAAAGTGCTTGCCTAGCAAGCTCAAGGCCCTGAGTTCGGTTTCCCAGCACCACATAATGCCAGGCATGGTGGCACACAGCTGTAATCCCAGCACCTGGGAGGCTAAGGCAGGACTGCTGTGAGTCCAAGGCCAGCCTGGGCTCCACAGTGAGTTCAGGACCAGCCTGGGCTACAGAGCGAGACCCTGCCTCCACTATGAGACCTTGTATCTCAAGGGAGAAACACAAAAGACACAATTACAACAATCCAATTGAAAGAGTAACCCACTTCCAGTTGGCAAAAGCTTCTTCCTCTCTGTCCTTGTGTTCAAACTAAAAGCACCCTTCAAAAAATACTACTACTAATCCAGCTGACTGACACAGGGACAGTCATCAGGACGGGGGAAGGCGTGAGGGGGTCAGCCACGTAGCACGGGCAGGGGGGCAAGCACAAGAGGACAGACGTGGGGGGTGTTCTCACTGCTAGGAGAGCAGGCACTCGGGGCAGGGTCCGCTCTGCTGTCCAAGGAATGCATCCATAGAAGAGCAGAGGGAGGGGACAGGGCGCCGCTTCGGTTTGGGCACACCGCTCTTCCAGTCCCACCTCGCCAGTGGCCTCAGGGCCGGAACAGAAAGAACTTGCCCTGCGATAAAGGCAGCACCAGCAAGGCACACGGACACAGCTCAGTGTGAGGGGCTGAGGGCCAAATGCCAGCAGCAAATCAGGGACAGGGGAGATCCACGCAGCATCCGAGAAGAGCCACTTCGACGGAGCCTGGGAGGCCAGGCCGGGGTCCCAGCAGAGCCAGGCCTGGTGACCAACCCAGCGACACAGGCCGAAGCCCCCTCCTGGAGACTGAGGCAGGAGACCAACCAGGGCAATTTAGTAACTTGGCAAGATGCTGTCTCAAAGCCGAAAATGAAAATAGGCTAGGGGAAAAAAAATTTTTTTTAAAGGAGAGGAAAAAACCCCCGAGGAGAGCCGCCCCATGAATCCCAGGCCACAGCTGAAACGGCATGGTGTCCACACAGCTCCATCGGTTCAGAGTGGAAACCTTATCAGAAGAGTCTGTCGGCCATGGAAAGATAGTAACTAGAGCAGCTGCTCAATGCACACCTAATAAAGCCAGCCATCAGGGCAGGAGCCATCCCCTCCTGCTCTCGTCTCTGGGTTCAGGCACCTGCACCCCAGGACACAACAGCCCCTTTCTCAGCCTGACCCTGACCCTGCTCTTTTCGGTCTCCTCCCTGCCACAATTTCCTGAAACGACAGTCTCACGGGACCCAGTGGCACAGGCCAGAATCCCAGGACTCTGGGAGACTGAGGCAGGAAGAGCCCGTTTTCAAGCCCAGCCTGTGCGACTCTGTGAGACCCTGTCTCGAAAATCAAAACTCAGAATGGGCTGAGAATGTAGCTAACTGTGAATGTCTGGATTCCGTCCTCAATGCCCAACTCAAAAAGAAAAGAAAAGATAGAAACCATCGGTCTCACCTGTCTGCACCTTCTCCTTCCAGTCCCTCTTCCACTCCCTTCAGCCCAGCCACTTCTTCCACCAAAGCTCTGGGGAAAACACCCAGTTTACACCCAGTTTTCCCCAGCCTGAAGGGCATCGACATCGAGCACTTTCCTCTCCGAGCCTGTTTTCCAGATGCTTCCTTCATCACTCCACTCCAGACCTGGGCACATCCTGATGGACCTTGGTACCCAGTGCACCCTCCACAGGAAGAGGGCCACTGCATTCTCGATTTCTCCTTCTCTCAGGCTCAGCTAAAATAGTGACAGTTCAGGGGTCTCCTAGGAAGCCTCGGAGAAACAGGCGCTGCAGAACAGCACCTACCACTAGAACCTGTACTGGGGTCGGGCTTGCTCCTCCCCCTCACAGATGCCTGACACCTGGTCCGACACCATCCACACCAGACGCTCATCACATCGGTATTTTTGTTTTTTTGAAACAAGGTCCCATTCCAGTCCCAGCAAGCTGTGAACTCACAGCAATCCTCCTGCCTCAGCTCCTCAAGACAATGGTACTTTCTTAAATCTATACTTACGAGACTCAGAGAATGAATGTCCTGGCTCTAAACTTTTTAGAAAACATACTATTTCACATTAAAGTCATCCGCCAAGGGCATTTTTAGGTACTTAGATTCGATGAGTGGTTAAGTAAATATGGCTGGGGTTCACCTTATCCCCAGTCAGAGTCCCCTGGAAAGGCCAAAACAAGAACGAAAGTGAAGGCTGCTGGGTAGCCAAGGCGTGGCGGTGCACACTTGTGACCCCAGCGCCGGGGAGGCAGGAAAGGTGCCATGAATTCAAAGCCAGCGTGGGCTCCGTAGTGAATTCAGGACCCGCCTGGACCGCAGTGCAACACACACACACACACACACACACACACACACACACAGAGAGAGAGAGAGAGAGAGAGAGAGAGAGAGAGAGAGAGAGAGAGAGAGAGAGAGAGAGAGAGAAGAAGAAAGAGGGAGAACGCGTGAGAGCGACGAGAATGCGAGCTGCTGGGTAGTCAGAGGAGCAGGAAACTACCAACACTGAAAACAGCCACACGATCACTCTGGGTTTAGCACCTGTTTAACTCTTTTAAAGCCAGAGGTCTCTGCAGTTACAGTGGGAAAAGGACCATGGGAATTTAGTTAAGATACATGCACAAGCCCCACGAGGGCCAGGGCCCGGGCCCCGCTCCATCCCGTCGGTCCTGCGCCAGCGTATCTCGACCGCGCCGGGCTAGCGCCCACCTCCACACTGAGTCCTGCTCCCTGACTCCCCTTCTCCAAAGCCAGCCGTACGGACGCGACACCTTTAAGGAACGTTTTGAGGACTGGCCTTAAGACACCGAATTCACATGCGTTCCTACCGTGGTGATTAAACAGATGCACTACTTACGAAACCCCCCAATAATTTCCTTTGCACGGAGAAAGTTAGTGCTGACTGCGGTGTGTTACCAGGGTAATTTCCACGTGCACTGTGTAACTCACCCAATTAGAGAAAGCAAGGAAACGCGACGCCGGCCCCTCTGCCGG
Source organism: Ctenodactylus gundi (assembly GCA_004027205.1). Taxonomy (NCBI): domain Eukaryota; kingdom Metazoa; phylum Chordata; class Mammalia; order Rodentia; family Ctenodactylidae; genus Ctenodactylus; species Ctenodactylus gundi. The sequence continues at coordinate 137,096 of PVKB01003115.1, forward strand.
CCCCCGGCGGGCGCGCGGCGAGGGCTCCCCGCAAGAGACGGTGCCAGGGCCCCGCCGCCCGGGGTCTCCGCGCGAGCTCGCCCGGCCGGAGTCCGGGACCCTGCCCGGCGCGGAGCCAGCCGCGGACGCAACCCCGGGCGCACAGCCCACACCCACGGGTGCACCGGGGTGGGCAGGGCGCACGCGGTCGCAGCGGGAGGAGACGGGGCCGCAGGCGGGGCCGGGACAGGCTGGCCACGGGGCAGCGCCGCGCGCCCTCCCACCCGCGCCCGGCCGGCGCCCTCCCCCGCGCGGCCCGGCCTGCCCGGCGCCCCGGCGCGCGCCCGCGGCAGGGCAGAGGCCAGGCCCACGCCAGAGTGCGGCCAGGCCGCAGCGCTACCTGCGGGTCGATGTCGCCCACCGCGTAGTACTTGACCTCGCGGAACATCTCCTCAGGAACTTCGGGCGCCCGGTCCGACATGATCGCGGCCGCGGCGCGGCGCGCCCGCCCCGCCCCCGGCCCGGCCCGGCCCGGGCCCCACGGCAGCCGGCGCTCCCGCTGTCCCCGCTAACAGCCCGGCCCGCACGGCCCCGGCCCGGCCCGGCGCGATGGATCCGGGCCCGCTCCCCGCCCGTCCCGAGCCCCCGAAGCGCGGGAGCCGCGCGCGCCGCGAGGGACGCACCACCACGATCGGCCGCCGAGGGGGAGCGCCCGGGGGCGTCCCGGCAGCCCTTGCTACGAGAAGGCTTCTTCCTAACCCGAGACCCCAAGAAGGCTGGTCGCGGCCAGCCTGCTCCGTTAGCCAGGGCCCGGGGGTCCTCTTGCTCCCCAGAATGGCCATGGGGGTACGGGGAAGTTTGGCGTCCCCCGTGGGGGCACGGTGAGCTATTCCGGGAGGCGGGGGCGAGGCGGCTCCTCCCGTCACTCCGCGCGGTCTCCAGGCGGCGCATGCGCGCAGACGGGGCGGGGCCTCGGCGGGGCTTCGGCGACTTGGCCCGGTTGGTGCGCTTGTGCCGCTGCGGGCGAGCGGGGCACGTCGCCCGGGCCTGCCCGGCCCTGGGGGTCCGGATCCCGGCGTGTACGCCCTGCCTTCCGCGCTCGGCTCTGCAGACGGGGTCTCGGATCCGAACGCCGCCGATCGCAGCTTTGTACCGGACTGACACCGGACGGCGGCAGTGTGCATCGCCGCCTCCCTCCGCCGTCGCCACACGTCGGTGTGCTCCTGGGGCGCGACACCTGGCGACGGCCCACGACGCGCGTCTCTGCCCGCAGGAGTCGGGAGGCCTTCGGTAACGATCAGTGAGGCTCTAGAGAGTTCTTCAACGTGTCCAAGTTCCATTGTGACACCTGAAAGAATCGATCGTGTTTGTCATAGCACGCGACGAAAAGTTCTCAAAGTGAAGGTTGGCATTTTCCAACGCGCCGGCTGCTGTTAATCTGGCCAGCACAGTTTTCGTTTTGTTTTGTTTCTGACTTATTTTATTTGTGTGTGTGATACTGGGGATGGAACCCAGGGCCATCGCGTTCTGCTACGTCCCCAGTCCATAGTGCGGTTTTTGTTTTTGTTTTTGTTTTTGAGACAGGATCTCCGTAAATATTTGCCCCAGCTGGGCTCAAACTTTCCATCTTCCTGCCTCAGCTGCCACAGTGCTGAGATATGTAAGAGGCCTGTGCCGCCAGGTCCGGATTTAATTGTCTTTGAATTTGTGCGTGTGTGTTTTGTATAGACAGAGTCAATGGGCTTATTTAAATATACTTACTGTCTTATCACTGTAATGTTTTCTAATTCTTGTCTCTTATGTTCACCTCTTGAACCATCTGAAACCCTATTCTAAGCCTACAAGTTTCTTTAGAAATAATAAAAAATATCCAATGCTTGCCTAAGTGTATAACCAAACGTTTGTCGCCGTTAATATATTTCTATGATATCCCTCTGTATTCAGAAAATCTTTGAATACCTAATATTTGATGTTGCTCATTGTAACGTTTTAGCTTAGTGTTAAAGGGATATTAGTTGGGGCTGGGGTCATAGCTCAGTGGTTAAAGCACTTACCTAGCAAGCGCAAAGCCCTGAGTTTGATTCCCCAACACCGTATAAACCAGGCATGGTGTCACAGGTCAGTAATCCCGGCACTAGGGAGGCTGAGGCAGGGCCATTGCTGAAAGTTTGAGGTCAGCTTGGCAAGATTGTGAATTCAGGACCAGAATGGAATACAGAGTGAAACTGTGCCCCCCCCCCAAAAAAAATAAACGTATGTATGTCATTTCCTTTATTTGCTTACTTATGTTCTTATTTTTTTGAGACAGGGTCTCACTCTGTAGTCCTGAGCTCACTATGTCGCCCAGGCTGGCCTCAAAGCAGTGACCTCCTCCCTCAGCCTGCCGAGTGCTGGGATCACAGGCGTGCGCCCTCATGCCTGGTTTCTGTGGTGCTTGGGCGTCAAACTCCGGAGTCTTGTGCTTCTAAGCAGATGCTCTAACCAGTGAAAGAAAATAATTTTCTGATAAAAGGCCTGAAGCTAACCCCAACCCAGGATTTTATTTTGTTAAGACAATCTGATGAGACAGTGGGAAGAGGAAAGAAAGTGAATAAGATTGCTATGTAGTGTGTTTATATACCATTTCCCCAAGCTGAATGTCTGTTGGACATACTAATTGCAAATATATACTAATAAAAGTAACTTGGAGGAATGTAATTTGTGACATTCTATAGGACCAGGTTATCCTAGTAGTCAGTGGACTAATTGTGGACTTAAGAAGTCTGCACCAGCTCTCTGGGAGGCTAAAGCAGAAGGATCCTTAGTTAGTGGCCTAGTGAGACTCAGGATCAAATCAAAAATAAAAATAGGCTTGGGATGGAGCTCAGTGTGAAGGCTCTGGGTTCTGTCTCCAGCAATGAAGAAAAAAATCCGTACCGTCAAGCTGTGAGAATGTCTGAAATTTCCCTCTGCAAGGCCACTGCATGCTCGTGACAGTGGCAGCGGCCCCGTGAAGGCCTGGAGACACTGCACACAATGTGCTGCCCGGGTCTCCCTACTGCATTGCTTGTGTCTCACAGGACAAAAAAATGGGCTTGAGGCCTGGCTTGTGTCTCCAACTTAGGCTCTAAGTATTCTCACCCTTTGTGGGTAGGTTCAGGTGTTACACCCTATAAGCCTAAACCCGAGGTTTAGTAAACACTGAAAATGTCTAACTTTAAGAAGTGTGTACCCAGGCCAGATGGCGCGGGCCTGTGCTTCCAGCACTCTTGGACAGCTGGGGCAGGATGATTGCAAGTTTGAGCCCAGCCTGAGCAACTTAGTTGAGAGCCTGTCTCAAAAATCAAAAGCAGTGCAGGAGCAATCACCACCATTAAGGTGCTTGCCTACCAAGCTCAAGGCCCTGGGTCCTGGGTTCGATTCCCCAGCACAACAAAAGCCGGGCATGGTGGCATATGCCTGTAATCCAGCACTCAGGAGGCCGAGGCAGGACCTACTCATGCAGGGTGAAAATACTTAGAACCTAAGTTAGAGACGCAAGCCAGGCCAGAGCTGTATCTTAGCAGAAACCAGGAACACAGTGGACAGTGTTTTCCTTGTAAAAAAAGATCCTGCTGGCTGAGCTACGTGGCACAGTGTTCTTTTGTCCTCTTAGCTATTCAGTACGGGAAACTAGAAAGGACAAGTGTCATTTGTTTGAGACAAGGTCTGGCCTTGAACTCACTGTGTAACTCAAACTGGCCTCAAACTCAGGGCAATCCTCCTGCCTCGGCCTCCGGAAGGCCAGGATTACCAGTGTGAACCAGTATGCCAACCTCAGGACAAGTAAAAGGAAAAGGTGCCTTGCTCCAAATCCCTGTTGAGAATCCTGCAGGTATTGTCCTGAATGAAGATATATTTCCTTTTTTAAAAATCCTGTACATACTTCTATTGCCTCTTCAGAAAAAATCAAGGTCTTCCATTCTTCCATGTCAATAAATACAGTAGATCTATACCATTTGGTGGATGCGTGATTGCGTTAGCTGTTCATGGCTGCAGCAGACTACCTGATGTAAACGCCTTAAAGGAGGAAAGGGCTTTTTTAGGTTCACAGTGTGAGAGGTTTCCACCCTAGCCAGCTGCTTCCACTGCTTGTAGCCCTGTGTCCAGGCACACACTTGGCAGAAGGGCATGGCAGGAAACAACTGCTTTCCGGGGCAGTGAGAGAGCAGAGGGAAGACCCAAACAGGAAAGGGCACATGACCCAACAGTCCCCAAGGTCACACCGCATGAGCGCAGGCTTCAGCTAGGTCCCACTTGCCAGGCCTAGTGTCACTCTAGGAGCTGAGGCTGGAGAATACAAGTTCAAGCCCAGCCTGGAAAACTTACCCACTTATCAAGACCCTGTCTCGGGGCTGGAGGAATGGCTCAGTGGTTATAGCGCAAGTGCTACATCAAGTGCACCAAGTACACGAGTTCAATTCCGCATGCACCACATAAACTGGGCAGGGTGGCGCACGCCTGTAATCCCAGCACTCGGGAGGCTGAGGCAGGAGGATTGTCCCGAGTCCAAGGCCAGCCTGGGCTTCATAGTAAGTTCAGGACCAGCCTGGCTGCAGAGCGAGACCCTGTCTCAAAAAAAAAATACCCTGCCTCATTTTTAAAAAAAAAATACAAAATGTCTGGGGATATAACTCAGTGTGAAGCCCATGGGTTCAATCCCCGAGACTGTCAAAGCAGACAAAAAGCTAGGCCTCGTGTTATGTGCCTTATGGTTCGGATCTGGAATGTCCCCCAAAAGCCTCCTGTGCCTGGATGTTGTAGATACCTAGGAAGCCAGAGGCTGCTAAGAGACGGGACCTGGCCGGCAGGGGCGAGCACCCCCTTCCAGACTGGAGTGAAACCTGTAGCCCAGACTGGCCTCGAACTCACAACAATCCTCCTGCCTCAGCCTCCCAAGTGTTGTGATTACAGGTGTGCACAAGAAGCCTAGCTTAAAAATAAATATTAACCTGTTGGTTCACCAGAAAATTAATGAAGATCCCAAATCAAGATCTGGTTCTGCTCCTAACGATGGCTTTCTTTCTTCTTTCTTTTTTCTTTTTTCTTTTTTTTTTTTTTTGAGACAAGATCTTGCTGTATAGTCCAGGCTGGTTCTGAACTCACTATGTAGCCCATGCTAGCCTTGAACTTACGGCAGTTGTCCTGCCTCAGCCTCCCAGGTGCTGGGATTATAGGTATGTGCCATCATACCTGGCTTATGTGGTGCTGGGGAGCCGAACCCAGGGCCTATGCTCTTAGAGGTAAGCGCTTCTTCCACTGTGCTATTCTTCCAGCCCCAGTCGTTTCTTTGTTTTGACACGGAGACAGAATCTCACTAAGTCACCCAGGCTGGCCGTGAACTTGGGATCCTGCCTCAGCCTCGTGGAGTGCTCAGACACGCCGATGAGTATTTTAATAATTTTCTTCAGGTCCATCATCATACCTGCTCTTATTTAAGCCTCTTCCCATCTCCGAGCAGGTAGAGTTAATCTTACTACCTTCTGCAACAGACTGAGGACCAGAGAGAGTTAGGCCCAGGTCACTGAAGTAAGTTGCCCATGGTCCACGTCACTAGCAGAGGCTGGGAGAAATTCACCTTTCTCAACTTATTTCTGATTCGTTCTTTAAGGCTTTTATTAATTTTTAAGATTTCATATATAATAATATGTAATATGTAATAATATAATATTATATATTATCATATATTTTATATATAATAAAAATCCTCACATGACCGCTGGGACCTGTGGCGCAGGTCTTTCATCCCAGCCCTCTAGGAGCTGAGGCAGGAGGACAACAGCTTTTGAGCACAGGCTGAACAGCTTAGCAACTGGAAAAGAGTCTGAAGAAGTCAGGGCTAGAGCCATATCACAGCGGTCAGAGCGCCTGCCTAGCAAGAGCAAGGCCCTGAGTTCATGAACTGGGTGTGGTGGCACGTGCCAGGAGGACTGCTGTGCGTTTGAGGCCAGCCTGGGCTACATACCGAGTTCGGGACCAGGCTGGACTATAGAACAATACTCTGCCTCAAAAAAAAAAAAAAAAAGAAACAAAGAAAAGAAAAGAAAAGAAAAAAGAAAAAGAAAATTGGGCTGGGAGGCTGAGGTGTAGCTTAGTAGTTAGAGATCTTGCCCAGTGTGCACAGGCCCTGGGTTCCATCTCCCAGCACCACATGAAAATTGCCTAGGCGCGGGTCTGGAGGAATTACACAGTGGTTAGAGCACTTGCCCAGCAAGTGCAAGGCTCTGAGTGTGTTTCTGCAGAACCACATGAGCATGCTGGAGGAAAGAATGGGGTTACAGCTCCGAGTGAAGGCTCCACGCTTGGTCCCCAGCACCACAATAAAGAGAACAATTACAGGATCGTGGTACAAGTTACTTAGGTTGAATTATTGATGTCTACTGCTTCAGTTTTTGGTGACTAGTGAGTCCTCTTTTGAAACCAGCTGAAGACAATGGTTAGGCCTCAATTCAGAACTTTGATTTTAATGTCTTGTGTCAGTTTTAATTTTCTGATTTAATTAGTTTCCTAATTAGAAGGGTTAAATTAATTAACCTCATTATTTACTATATATTTAATGATTTCTTCTCCACAGGGGGAGACTTCATTTTCAAAATTGGAAAGCTTTGGGCAAGAGGGGATATTGCCAAGTTTTACACTTATTGATTCCTGACCCGCGGCTGGCACGGGACAGAAGGGAGCAAAGTCCGGGGCGCGGGCAGGACCAGCTCCGGCTGCTGTCCCCCCTACCTCCCACCCCAACCCCCGGCTCCTAAGGTGGCACCTCCTGGAAAGGTGGGCTGGGCTTCAGGAGTTCTACCAAATTGGAACTCCAAGGACATAGCCTTTATTTAAGGACAAAGGACATTCGGTAGCATAGACTTTTATATTATTATTTTATCTTAAAGTGTATTACACATTCAACATTAATGTCTTAGTGTTGGACAATAAGCTTTGAAAACACAACATCATTATAACAGTATTTCTGAAACTATTGTTAGTTATCTATTATAAAAATTTTGCATAATGCAACATTGTTTTTCTTTTTGCTCAGACTTGTCAATGGATGGAGACCTTTCAGAAAAGCATAGTAAAATCAGAAACTTCCGCTTGGGCTGGTGGTGCAATACTGTCGTCCCAACACGCTGGGAGGCTCAGGAAGGGGGATCACAGGTTTGGGTCCAACCTGCACAACTTAGCAACTTAGTGAGATGCGGTCTATAAATCAAGAGAAGGGGGTGAGATGGCTGGGGGCATAGCATTTGGATTGCTTACCTGGCAAGCCAAAGGCCCTGAGTTCAATCCCCCAGGACCACATAAACTGGGTGTGGTGGCACACATTGGTAAACCCAGCACTCAGGAGACTAAGCCAGGAGGATTATCATAAATGTAAGGCCAGCCTGGGCTACAGAGGAAGACCCTGTCTTTAAAAAAAAAAAAAGTGGGGCTGGAGGAATGGCTCAGCAGTTAAAGCACTTGCCCAACAAGCTCTGAGTACCCTACATTGATTGCCCAGCACCATATAAGCCAGGCATGGTGGCACACGCCTGTAATCCCAAGCACTCAGGAGGCTGAGACAGGACTGCCTGAGTCCAAGGCCAATGTGGGCTCCATAGTGAGTTCAAGACCAGCCTGGACTACAGAGCGAGACCCTATCCCAAAAAAACCAAACAAAAAAATGGACTGGGGTTGTACCTCAGTGTGAAGGCCCTGAGCTCATTAGACTAGTACCATGGAAGGAAAGAAAGACAGAAGGGAGGGAGGGATGAAGGGAAGCTCAATATTTATATATGTTGTGGGACTCTGACCAGCTTTGCTGACACTTTTTTTTTTTTTTTTTTTGAGACAGAGTCACATTCTGTAGTCCAGGCTGCTCCTGAACTCACTGTGCAGCCCAGGCTGGCCTTGAACTCGCAGCAGTCCTCCTGCCTCAGCCTCCCAAATGATGGGATTGCAGACGCAGGCCGCCACCCCTGGCTTATGTGGTTCTGGGGAATCAAACCCAGGACATGACAAACGTACAGTCTACCTCTTCTGATGAAGTCATTTTGCTACTACTACTACTGCATTTTACTTTACAGACAAGGGAAGAGCTTTGGAGAGGCCAGGTCAGGAGCCAGCACGTTTCCTCTTCTGCCAAGGTCCAACAGAAGACGTCCTTCCTAAGGTCTGTGGTCCACACCATTTCTGATGGGACGTCTCAGCTCAACCATGACAGCATGCAGTCAACCACAGACATTTTGTTCACAGATGAGCCCAGTGGTGTTCTAATAAAACTGTATGCACTAAACAGACGGGCCAGACTTAGCCTGTGGGCCTCGGTTTGCTGACCCTGAATTGAGGCTTCCAAGGTCACAAACTAGCAAGCTAAACTGAAGACTGACCCCAACAGGTGTTACCTACCAACCAGCCTGCTTCCCTGCCACGACTGTGGGTTCTGGCGGTCTGTCTGCATGCTTGACCATCGGGAAGACAAGGGAATTAGGGCTAATTAATTAGTCAAGACTTTGAAGTCCGGGGAGAAAAGAGCCTTATATTAAGTGCAAACTATCATCCTAAGTAATATATTTGTGGCACTTTCATTAAATTTCCTCTCAAGTCCTGGAAAACACGTATCTCGTGGCTGCCAAGATTTTCATCTTAGGATAATTATGAAGCCTCCCCAAATAATCATGTCTTGGTGTGCGGTGCTCGGCGGGGCACGATGCCAGCTGCCGAGACGCGGCGGGTGGAGCTGTTTAATTTGAGGTTGATTAGCACAGCACAGGTGAAAATGAGCATGGGCTCAGAGCTCGACCGTGGCGCCAGGCGTGGGTGCCGGACGTGGGAGGCGCTCGCTGGGAAGGCAGTGAGCACAAAGGCAAAAAAACTGAACACGGTTCACTGTCCGTCATGACACAGATGGAGATTTCAAAGATATCTTTGGCAAATATTTTTGAGAATGACTTTATCTTAGTGACATGTCCCGTCGCTTTCCCCTTCCCGCTCTGTCGGGCCCCACTCCCTCTCCACAAAGCCAGTCCTGTCACTTTTGGCAAATATTTACGGACCTGCGGTTTGTCGCGAAAGGCAAATATTGCAGCCTGTGACCCCCATAATTACGATGTTTTTGTTGTGAGACAGCCTCACTCTGTAGTCCAGGCTGGTCGCGAGCTGACTAGTTAGTACAGGCTGGCCTTGAACTCACAGCCATCCTCCTGCCTCAGGCTCCCAGTGCTGGGGTGACAGGTGTGCACCTCCAGTCCTGGCTGATCTGTATGTGGTGCTGGGGAATCAAAGCCAGGGTCTTGGCGTGCTAAACAAGCACTTCGCAGCCCTCACCGTGTCTATGAATGATATGCTCACCCACAGGGCTTGAGGATTCGTTTAGTGGCTAAAGTGTGGCTGCCTAGCAGGCTCAAGACCCTGGATTCGATTCCCTGGCACCATAAGAGCCAGGTGTGGTGGCACTCAGGCTGACTTTGAACTAATGGTAACCCCGTGCCTCAGCCTCCCAAGGGCTGGGATGAGAGACGTCTGCCTCTCTGCCGGGCTTATGTGGTGCTAAGGAATCGAACTCAGGGCCTCGCGCTTGCTAGGCAGGCGCCCCAACAGCTGCACCATTCCTCCAGCTCCAACTCACCCCTTCCCCTCCGTCCCAGCCAGGTTTATTTTTGCTTTCGTGACAGGGTCTAGTTGTTAGGTTGCCCACAGTTCGCCCGCCTCAGGGTCTCGGAGCGCTAGGATTCTGGGGACGTCCGGGGGTTTCCTAACCTTAGGATGAACGCGTGTCCGAGGTCAAAACGCAGACAGAGAGAGCTGGCAGCGTAGACGCCAGGCTGGGGCCACAGGCTAGCGCAGAGGCCGGGGCTCCTGCAGGACGAATCCAGAACGAGTTTCGGTGCTGAGCAAAGGAAGCTCAGCCCAGGCTCCGGAAACTGAGACTTCTCCGAAGCTGACCACAGGGATCCGGCCCCCTCGCGCTGCACAGCCCCCCCTCTCTAAGCACCTGCCTGTCACCCAGGGAGGCTTCTCTTCCTCCGCTGGCCGCTTCGTTTCGCTAAGCGATTCGGGCCTCAAGGTGCAGCCACTACCCTAACGATTCAATGCCTTTCTGAGGCAGGGTGGCGCTCTGTAATGCAAACTCATGAACTCACAGCGAGCTCCTGCCTCAGCCTCCCACCCCCACCGCTAGAACTACATCCGCGCACCACCCTGCTGCTGCTGTGGTGCTGGGGCATGGAACCCAGGGCCTCGGCTTCCCAGGTTCTGACTTCTGTGCTGGGCCCCCAGCCCTGAAATTGTTCAAACTTCCCTTTCCTTATGACAGAGTAGCACTCCGTTGCCGAAACTCACCACTTGTTCTTTAACAGCTCACCTGCTTATGGCCGTATAGTGGGTAGTTGCGTCTTAGGCCCGTGCTTAAAGAGTAAGTCACCAAAGATGGGAGAGGCCAGTTGTGAAAAATATGGAAGGGGAAGGAAGGGGATAGATAGCAAGGGAAGGAGCGTAAGTGTTCTGCTAGCCAGGAGGGGGCCCAGGAACGCAGCTCACTGCCTCGTGGCTTGTAGAGCCAAGCTGGGGAAGGGGCTGGCCTGTGCTGGCAGCCGGGCGCTGCGCTCTGCACTGGGCCCTGGAGATCCTCCACCCAGGTCTCCTGTCACGGCTTGGCGTTTCTCTAGTCCTGGTTTCCAGTAACTTCGCCCTCTCCGGGCACCCTGTGTCCCTCACTGCCTACAAATCCACCTGCTCGGGCCACAGTCTCGGCCTCTTCCAAGATTTGGGGATTGGGAGGTGCTCTGCTATACACGTGTCACCCTTGCGTGGTGACAGTAACCTTGGGAAGACCCGCAGGCGAGGGGTGGCCGGGCCAAACAGTGGTGGTCGCTGGCTGCGGTGCCAGGCCCCGCCCCATTGCGGATAGGCCTCCTGCCAAGTTTCTGTCTCCACCGACTTGAAGAGTAAGTCGTGAAATGGGAGGCCGATGGTGACAGAACTTACAGAAGGGGAAAGACAGGGTAAAGCTTCACTGGGCAGAAGGGGACCCGGAAATGTGGGTTCCCCGTGGCCCGGTGTCTAGGGGTTCTTATAGTGGAGCTGGGTAAGGGGCTGTCCAATGCTAAGCAGTCGGTCACCAGGGCTAGTGGCTAGGTCCTCCACCCTTAAGCCAGCCGGCCTGCCCACCCTCAGCTACTTCGCCCTTAAAGATCTTTCTGTTGTCTTTTCACTAAGTTCTAGGGAGTGGTCCCCCCACAGGCTGCCTGGCAGTAAATTCTCCGTTTCTGGGGGACCCTGTGTCCCTAACCGCCTACAACTTCCCTGCCTCCTCTCACAATAGGGTCTGTTTTCAGGTATCAGTTTACCCAAGAGCCACAACTTCTTTCTTTCTTCCTTCCTTTCTTTTTTCTTTTTTTCTTCTTTCTTTTTAAAGACAGGGTCTCACTCTGCGGCCCAGGCTGGTCCTGAACTCACTCACTCTGGAGCCCAGGCTGGCCTTGGACTCACAGCAATCCTCCTGCCTCAGCCTCCCGAGTGCTGGGATTACAGGCGTGTGCCACCACGCCCAGTTTGTGTGGCGCTGGGGAATCAACCCAGAGTCTTACCCCAGCGGCCTTCCCGCAGAGCTCTGCTCCCCCATCAGCCTCTTCTTGCTTTGAATCTTCGGTGAACTCGGGTTATTCCTGATCCTACGGAGCGGTCCTGGGCCCGGACCTCGGGCAGGAGCCTGTTTGCTTAGATTCACGTCACCGGGGGAGGCTGCACTCAGCGCTGCGTTCCCACGCACGTTTCCGCGTGAACTCTTTCTTTCTTTCTTTCTTTCAATTTGTACCTCCCCTGTTTTTGTTTCTACTTTCTGGGAAAGTTAAAATTTTACTGATGGCTCCTCAACATCTCACATGGACACTGCCAGGCTTGTAGGAAAGTAGGGAGAATTGCGGAGCTGGCCTTGCATAACTGAGGGAGGATAGGAGGAAAATCGTTGCTTTAAAAGTGAGCTTTTAGTTCTCAGGGGGCTGAGGAAGAAGGGATTGGCGCATGTTCCAGCCAGCCTGGGCCACATAGTGAGCTCAGGACCAGCCTGGGCTATATGTTGAGTTTAAGACCAGCCTCACTATGGAGTCCAGGCTGACCTGAACAGGTGCCAATCCTCCTGCCTGGGCTATCTCAGTGCTGGGATTACAGGCACACATCACCACACCCAGCTTTGCATGGTGCTGGGGAATCGAACTCAGGGTCTTGCCCTCGCAAGGCAAGTGCTTTAACTGTTGTGCCATTCCTCCAGCCCTGTTTTTGTTGCTTTTGGGACAGAATCTTGCTCTGTAATCTAGGTTGCTCCTAAACTCACTGTGTAGCCCAGGCTGGCCCAAACTCATGGCAATCCTCCTGCCTCAGCCTGTGGAGTGCTGGGATGACAGGTGAGCGTCACCACGCCGGTTTACATGGTGCTGAGGAATTGAACTCAGGGTCCTGAGCTTGCTGGGCAAGTGCTGTAACGCTGAGCTGCGCCCGACCGCTCCACCCCACCCCCGGGGTCCTCAGCTTCTGTTGTCACACCCCAACCCCCCAGAAAGATACTGTAAATTCGACAATTAACGTCCCTGGTAAAATAAAGGGCAAAAACCCAAAACTATGATTCTGAGAATTCAGAGAATATTTTTAGGCAAAACACCTTGAGATCATCCACCTTAAAAAAAATAAATCAATAAAAGAAACAAGACTGGGCTTCCCGGTTCTCCTGGGGAATGAACCACCCTTTCGCCTATAAATAAGCAATTAACTTTCTACCCGTGGGTGGGAAGACACCTTAGCATCCTGCCTCCTCCTCCTCCTCCTCCTCCTCCTCCTCCAATTGTGGTCCTGGGGATCAAGCCCAGGGTGTTCACTCCCACCTACACACCAGCTCATCTTTATTTTTTTCTTTTTTAGAGACAGTCTCTTGCTGAGTTTCCCCATGTGGGCTCTAACTTATGATCCTCCTGCCTCAAGTTTCCAAAGTGCTGGGATCCCAGGCCTGCACCCCTAACTGTTCCCATCCCCGGCCCCCAGGGAGCCAGCCTCTTTTTCATCCCTTGAGGGCACACACTCATTTTCTTTGAGTGTATATACTGTCCTTTCCTAAAGGAGTCTTTCCCCTGCCTCTTACTGAATAGTCCTGAAAATTCTTTTTCTGGGACCGGAATCAGAGAACTTTTTTTCTTTTCTTTTCTTTTCTTTTCTTTTCTTTTCTTTTCTTTTCTTGAGACAGAATCTCACTCTGTAGTCCAGGCTGAGCCTGAACTTGCTATGGAGCCCAGGCTGGCCTGGACATCAAGGGCAATCCTCATGTCTCAGCCTCCCGAGAGCTGGATTCCAGGCATGCACCTTTTTGCCCTGCTTAAATGGTTCCAGGGGATTGAACCCAGGGCCTTGTGCATGCTGGGCAAGCGCTCCAACCACTGGGCTATGCCCCAGTCCCAGAAGGTGTGCTCTGGACAGGCAGAGTCACCGGCTGCTTTCTTCCCCGGGGAGAAGTTTGTACCTGCAGCCACAAGGTGGCAAGCCAGTCTGCCGAGTCAACGCGACAGCAGCCAGCCAGGGCTCTGGGCTCTGCCTGACCTCCGCCATGCTGGGCCCCAGACTTCCCGTCAGGGACTCAGTTTGGAGTCACTCCTCACCAGTCTTTCTGGTACCTGAGGCCAGCTCCTTGGTGAACAACGGCTAGGACAGGTGGAGCCGGCTAGCACGGGCAGGCAGGACGAGGACGGGCTGCAGCGCTGTGGATGGAAGGGGATCCAGGCGGCTCTGAGGTCCAGTGGAGGCCAGCCTCTCCTGCTGAGACTGGCGGCTGACCCGGCCCCTCCGGGGACGCGGAGAAGCCAGGCTCGCATTGTCTTTATAAAGGCCCCCATCCCTTCCCCCCATGGGCCTCCACGCAAGACCCCGCCTCCCAACCCTGCCAGGAGAGCTTGACTTTCTCATTAGACCTCTTCTTGCATCGAGCTGACTGATTATTCTGAGTCACGCTGAGGGTTCCCAGACATCAGGCAACACCAGCGGTCACAGCCAAGAAGTAACACACGAAGCTGGGTGCGGTGGCCCTTGCCCATAGCTCCCGCACCCAAAGACAGGACAGAAGCTGAGCACAGGCTGAGCAGCTTAGGGAGACCCTTTCTCAGGATAAAACAATAGGGGCTGGGGGCAGAGCTCAGCAGTTACACCACCTGCTAACACGTGCAGGGCCCCAGGTATGAGCATCACATCAGCTGAGCGTGGTGTGCATGCGTGTAACCCTAGCGCTCAGGAGGCCAAGGCAGGAGGACCGCCTTGAGTTCAAGGCCAGCCTGGGCTAAAGGGCAAGATCCTGTCTCCAAACAAATAATAATAATAAAATAAATAATAGTAATGATAAAATAAAACACTGGGTTGGATTTCTAGCCGAATGCAAAGGTCCTAGGTTCAATTCTCAGTCCCACACACACACACACACACACACACACGTGCACACGCACACGCAAACACACATGCGCACACATGCACGCATGCACACACGCACATGCACATATGCACGCACACGTGTGCGCGCACACACGCACATACACACAGGCAATACAAGCTTGACATAAGCACATGGCATTTTCATTTTTAAAAAGTTTTGTTGGCATCTACTGCAGTGGGGTACATTTTAACATTTTCAGTAGGAGTGTAATATTTGGCATTCTTAATATTTTAATTTTTATTGTTTTCTGGTACTGGGATTGAACCTTTACTCTAAGATACATCCATAGCCTCATTTAAAAAATTTTTTTAATCAGCTGTACACCATTTAGGGATTTTGTATGTATGGTCTTAAATGGAATTGATATATAATTTTATTTTTTTGATTCTGGAAATATCGGTCCTTTCTAATTGTTTATTTGAGACAGTGTCTCCCTAAATTGCCAAAGTTGGGCTCAAACTTGTGATCCTCCTGCCGTAAGGCCCCCAAAGCTCTGGGAGTACAGGTTTGTGCAATGAGGCCTAGTTATTAATATTTTTGAATAAATAACAATAATAATCATGACTGCCCAATTTTGTTAAAGGTGTTTGTTGATGGTGGAGGTTAATTATCTAAAGTTATAAGGAAGTAACTTTATATTGTAAAACACTGAACTGCTTTTATTTTGAACCTTTTATTAAAGAATAATACCCTGAGGCCGGAGGATTGCTATGAGTCCAAGGCTAGCCTGAAATTCATAGTGACTTCAGGACTAGCCTGGGCTACTGAAAGAGGCCCTGTCTAAAACAAAAATATCTAGGCCATGGAGGCATAGTTTAGTGGTTAGACGCTTGCCTAGCAAGTGCAAGGCCCTGGGTTCAATTCCCCAGCAAAATATGAACCAGGCGTGGTGGCATCCACCTGTAACCTCAGCTCTCAGAAGGCTGAGCCAGGAGGACTGCTGTGAGTTTGAGGACAGCCTGAGTTCACGACCAGCCTGGACTAGAGAGCAAGACCCTATCTCAAAAAAAGAAAGAAAAAATAAAAGAAAAAGGAAAGAAAGAAAGAAGAAAAGAAAAGAGGAAAGAATAGCCTGGTGTGTTGGCACATGCCTGTAATACCAACACCCAGGAGGCTGAGGCAGAAGGGTTATCCTGAGTTTGAGGGCAGCAGGGGTTACATAGTGAGTTTCGGTCCAGCTTGGACTACAGAACAAGGTCCTGTCTGTTGCAAAAAAAAAAAAAAATTAGGCATAATATCTATGATATAAAGCATATTATAAATCCAAAGTGTTACCAAGAGTGCAACATTTAAGTGGTGAGTACAGCTCAAAGAACTTTCATTTATTTATTTACATTTTAAATTTTTAATTAATTTGAAACAGGGTCTCACTCTGTAGTTCAGGCTGGTCCTGAACTCACTATGGAGCCCAGGCTGGCCTCAAATCCTTTCACCTCAGCCTCTCATGTGTTGGGAGTACAGGCGTGTGCCACCATGGCTGGTTTATGTAGTGCTAGGGAATCGAACCCAAGGTCTTCAGTTTGCTAGGTAGGCACTTTATCAGCTTAGTTATTTCTACAGCCCCATTTTTCTATTATTAAATTTGTATATGTAGGGGCTTGAGACAGAGGTTAGAGCACCTGTGTAGCTTGATTCCCCAGTACTATGTAAACTGAGAGCTGTGTGATATGCATGTAACTCCAGCACTTTGGGAGGCAGAGGCAGGAGGATTGCTGTGATTTCATGGCCAGCCTGGGCTCCATAGTGAGTTTAGGATCAATCTGGACTATAGAGCAAGACCGTGCCCCACCCCTCAAAAATGTATATGTAGAATCATATATAGGTTTATTTTGTACCTGACATCATTTGATCTAAATTCTGTCTGTGAAATTTGTCCATACACCTACATATAGTTATCACCACTTTCTTCATATTTTAATTCATCCTTTTTGGTCATAGATTGTGTCACCATTTTTTATGGCACTGACCAGCAATGACCAGCAACTCTTCTGGTCCCTCTGCTCTCTTATCAACTTTTTGGAATGCAAAATTTGAGGGCTTTGCTCCCACAAAGGACCAAGGGGGAAGGCGGAACCTGCACATCACTGTCTTTTACCACCACATAACCAGCTGGTACCCAGAAGGCTGCTTCAATCACTGGCCCGGCATGGCAGCACCAGTCCTGGGACCACCTTCAGAGAAGAGTGCCAGGAGCTCATAAAAGGAGGATCCCCAGGTAGGCGGATGGATTTCTCCTGTCAGAGACCCGCCTCTCGCCCTTGCAGTGAGGCTTCTGTCTCTTTTACCATAAGCCCAAGTTTACCCTATAAACCAGCCCCAACCCAGCTCCAGCCCATATTTCCATATCGGCTGACAGAAAGAACCCAGCAAAACAACAGGTGCACATACGCCAAGGTCACCACACACAGGGTCATGAAGGCATGGTATTAGGGTCCACTCATAAGCTCAGTAGACGCGTCACTGCCCCCATGGCCGCTCCAAGTGATGCCCCGGGGTGTTCTCGTGCAGCTCATGGGTACCATCCATGTTCCTGCTGGGCCAGGAATGGATACATGGCTGACAGTCTCCAAGCTGGGCGCATGTGAACCAATCCTGCATAAGACACACTTCAAGACACATAACCAGGCGCCGGAAATGGAGCTAAGTGGTTACAATGCTTGCCAAGCACTCGCAAGGCCCTGGGTTTAATTCCTTAGCACCACATAAAAATTAGCCACGGTGATGGCACACACCTGTGATCCCAGCTGTGCAGGCTGAGGCAGGAGGATTGCTGAGAGTTCAAAGCCAGCCTGAGCTGCATTGTGAGTTTGTGATGAAGCCTGAACTATAGAGGAAGACTCTGTCTCCAAAAAAGTAAGTAAATAAATATAGAGGTAAGAAATTTTAAAATAGAAAGCTGTTCTTTTATTGGTGGCCTATAAACACAATCCACAGGACAATTCCAGTTCCAGTTCCAGTTCCTCCTCCTCCTCCCCCTTCTTCTGGCAGGATACTTTGAAACAAAGCATAGAGGGGTAAAATCTTTCACTCACCAGAGGGGCCAGAAGGAGGCTGCCTCTCTATTCAATTCTTGATGAAGCAGGAAGCCTGGATCTTCCCAGCCAAGTTCTGCATGTAAAGACCAGTATCAGGACTGGCCTTTCCAGCTACTTTTGTATTTTATTACATTTGGCAGAGCTGGTTGGGAATAACCGAGTGTTTGTCTTGGTCTTTCCCTCACCACTTCACATCTGAGCACGGTAATCGATCTCTAGAAGCTGGAGACAGAGCAAGGTTCTCCCCAGTTCCCATGGTGCCACCCTGGCCTCCAACGCGACTGTGTCTGCAGATGGAGGTCTAGGGAGCCATTAAGGTCAAGTGAGGTAGTGAGGGAGGGGAGCTAATTCAATAAGGCCATGGCCGGTCTGGCCTATGGGAGCACAGGGCGCCCCCACCAGGCCATGTGATGCTTTAGATCGACAGTGTCCCAAGAAGTGCCGTGTGTGAAGGTGATGGGATCAAGGAGGGGCCATGCTCATCAGTGAATTCATGCTCAGACGTGATCGGTGGGGGGTTGGCACCGTGGGTCACGGGCATGGCCTGGACAGGAGTGCTGTCATCATCCTGGCTCTTCCCAGCTCTCTCTGCTATTAGGCTGCCATGGGGTAAGGAGATTTCCCTCACTCTACCCAGCCACATGTTGTTTTAGCTTTAGAGTTCAATGACCTTACCGTGGACCGACTCACTGAACCCTCTCTTCCTTTGTGTTCTGGGGGCAGGCACTGCTTCCAGCAAGAGGAAAGTGACCAAGACAGTCGCTGGCCTCGAATGTTCAGCCTCAGAACTGAAAACTGAGAAAATTAATTTCTGCCAATTGAGCCACCCAATCTTACATTAAGGCAGCCTGAGCTGGCTAAAGCAAGGTCTTGGCTAGCAATGACTGTAATATTCAATATTCTGGTGACTTATTTGCATGTTTATTTAGAGATAGAGTCTTGCTCTGCTGCCCAAGGTGTTTCTGAGCTCACTTTATAACCCAGGCTGTCCTTGAACTCACAGCAATCCACCTGCTTCAGCCTCCTCAGTGCTGAGATTACAGGCACCCAGTTTATGTGGACCAGCCTGGGCCACAGAACAAGACTCTGTCTCAAAAAATGAAAGGGAAAGGAAAGGAAAAGAAAATACCCAGGTAATATTCTTTTTTGGGGGGACAGGGTCTCACTCTATAGTCCAGGCTGGTTCTGAACTAGCTGGGTAGCCCAGGCTGGCCTCAAATTCACAGCAACCTTCCTGTTTTAGCCTTCGGAGTGCTGGGATTACCGGTGTGCACCATCATGCCTAGCTGATGAGGTGCTGGGGAATTGAAACCAGGGCTTTGTGCTTGCTAGGCAAGCGCTGTAACTGCTGTGCTTCTCCCCAGCCTTTCTGCTCCTGCCACATAATATTCTTGTAAAAAGGCTAAAAATAGAGCTGGGCTCATTGGTGCAGGCCTGAAACATGAGCACATGGATGCCGAGGCAAGAGGGTCTCACGCGCAATCCCAGACTGGGCACTTAGCAGCTGAGTGAGACGGTGTCTGAAACAGTAAGAAGGGCTGTGATACATCCCAGAGAAGGTCCCGTGTCCAGTCCCCAGGACCACGTAAAAAATGTCTAAAGCAGTGTTGTTTTCCATTTCTCTTGCTCATTTTTAAACCTGTAGCTCAAAAATCCACTTCTATTTGAATGAAATAAACTGATGTTATCCCTTTGTAAGGATGTAAAAGAAACATTTTTATGTTTGCCTGTGTCTTGGTTACTTTCTGGTCACTGGAAACAATACCTGACATCCATAACATAAGGGAGGAAAGATTCATTTAGCTCATAGTTTCAGAAAGCCTCACACAGCCCGTTCATGGGCAGCCGGCAACAGTGCCAGCAGATGGCTGAGTCAGTCATAACATCTGGGGCGGGGGGGGGGGGGGTTGTTGAGTGGTAGAGTGCTGGCTTATCAGGATACCCGACACTACAAACCATAGCTGGATAAACTAGGCCCAGTGATGCAGGCCTGTAATCCCAGCACTTTGGGAGGCTGAAGCAGGAGGATTGTAAGTTCAAAACCAGCTTGGGCAATTTAGCAATTTGGCGAGACCCCTGTCTCAACAGGTTGTAGCTCAGAGGTAAAGCTCTGAGTTCAGTCCCCAGTACTGCAAAAAAAAAAAAAAAAAAAAAAAAAAATTAATGTATAGCTAGAAAAATGACAGGTGCATAGATAGATAGATGGCTAGTTTCTGGGCACGACCCTCTGATGTTCTCTCAATTGCCAAGGGTGTGCGCATTGCTGGGTACGTGCGTACATGTGAGGGCAAGTGTTAAGCGCCCCCCCCCCCTTCTTTTCTGGTACAACGCAGCTTTAACAACTTGCATCCAGCGTTCCCCTTCAAGCAGTGAACTTGGGGAGCGCTGGGGAGATGGAGCCCTTGCTCTGGGCCTGAGTAGGCGGGTTGGCGTCCCAGCTCCCCTGTCTAGCCAGCCATTACCAGGCACAACGTAAGATGCCCTGTGGCCTCTTCTCCATTAAGGGCACAACCCTGGCAGGGAGCATCCGGAGTGCGTGTACCAGAGAAAGATAATCACATACTGAAATCAGGAGGAGGAAAGCCAGGGAGGCACCTGGACCCCAGCGCGGCGCGCGGCTCCGGCGGGAGCTGCGACACGGCTCGAGGGGTGCAGACCACCTCCCGAGGGCCGCGGGCGCAGGCTGGTGGTGGAGGAACCAGTCCCGGCTCCGCGGGGCAGACTGACGGGACCACGGACAGCGCCGCGCGGCGCGCCCGGCGGGCTTCAGCACCGCGGACAGCGCCAGGCGCGGCGGCTGCGCGCGGGAACCGGCGGCGGGGGCGGGGCGCGCCAGCACCACGGACAGCGCCGCCGCCGCGCGCGCGGGCCCGGCGGGAGAGG
The DNA here is from genome assembly GCA_004027205.1 of Ctenodactylus gundi. Classification (NCBI taxonomy): domain Eukaryota; kingdom Metazoa; phylum Chordata; class Mammalia; order Rodentia; family Ctenodactylidae; genus Ctenodactylus; species Ctenodactylus gundi. The sequence goes on from PVKB01003115.1 coordinate 157,445, forward strand.
CGGCGGCGTCAGCTGACGGCTGACGCAGGGCCGGAGCCCCGCGCCCACGAGGCAGGCCGGTGGGCGCGCCCGCGGCCTCTCTGGAGTCGCGGCCCCGGCGGGCCGGAGGAGACGCGGTCAGCCCGGGGCGCAGGTCTGCCTCCCCGCTCGGGCCCAGCCGCAGCCGGCCGCGGGGAGCGGCGGGCACAGACCCGGGCCCTCCGCGCCGACGCGCCGCAGGCCCGGTCTGGAGATGCCCGGCGCGGAGCCCCCAGGCAGCCGGCCGGGCCCGGGTGAGGCGGCCAGGGCGCGCGGCTGCCCCGGCGGGCGCGGGCTGCGGTGCGCGGCCCCTTGACCCTCTTCTCGTCCGGAGGCGGGGGCCGATTTCCGGGGCGCTTCCTGGAAACCTCGCCGCCGGCCATCCTCCTGCCTCAGCCTCCCAGCGTGCTAGGATTACAGGCCTTTGTCGCGTGGCCCGCCCGCCTCGAATCCTGGGGTCTCTGGGTTGGCGTCCTGATCCGCCATGGATTTGCCTGTCAATTTCACCCCCTCGTCCCTGGAGCCCAACCGCAGCCTGGGCCGGGCAGACCCGCACCCTGGCGCACCTCTCCTCTCCCTCTTCGGTGTGCTGGTGCTGACCTTGCTGGGCTTCCTGGTGGCGGCCACGTTCGCCTGGAACCTTCTGGTGCTGGCGACCATCTTCCGCGTTCGCACCTTCCACCGTGTGCCGCACAACCTGGTGGCGTCCATGGCCATCTCGGACGTGCTGGTGGCCGCGCTGGTCATGCCGCTGAGCCTGGTGCATGAGCTGTCCGGGCGCCGCTGGCAGCTGGGCCGGCGCCTGTGCCAGGTGTGGGTCGCGTGCGACGTGCTGTGCTGCACGGCCAGCATCTGGAACGTGACGGCCATTGCCCTGGACCGGTACTGGTCCATCACGCGCCACCTGGACTACACGCTCCGCGCCCGCAAGCGCGTCTCCAACGTGATGATCGCGCTCACCTGGGCGCTCTCGGCAGCCATCTCCTTGGCGCCGTTGCTCTTTGGATGGGGGGAGACCTACGTGGAGCGCGCCGGGCAGTGCCAGGTCAGCCGCGAGCCCTCCTACACCGTGTTCTCCACCGTGGGCGCCTTCTACCTGCCGCTCTGCGTGGTGCTCTTCGTGTACTGGAAGATCTACAAAGCCGCCAAGCTCCGCGTGGGATCCCGGAAGACCAACAGGGTCTCGCCGGTGCCCGAACCCGTGCAGGTGGGTGCACCGTGGTCCTTAAAAGTATTTTACTTGGGGTTGGCGGGATAGCTCCGCAGTTAAAGCCCTTGCCTAGCGAGCTCGAGGCCCTGCCTTTGACTTCCCAGCCCGGCATAAACGGGGCATGGTGGCACTACCTGTAATTCCAGCACTCGGAGGCTGAAACAGGAGGAGTCCCATGAGTTCAAAGCCAGCCTGGGCTACACAGAGAGTTCAGGGTGAGCCTGGACTACAGACTGAGACTGTATCTCAAATTTTTTTTCTTTCTTTCTTTTCTTTCTTTTTCTTCTTCTTTGTTAACTTACTGCCAATCAGGTACGCCCTTGTCATCTCAGCACTCTGGGAGCCTGAGGCAAGTTCAAGTGCAGCCTAGGCAAGTTATCCACACTGCCTCAAAATAAAAATATTAAAAGGGTTAGAGAGCAGCTTAGCAGTATGGCCCAGGACTGGATTCCCGCCCCCATTTCTTACACCCACACACAGACTTGAGCTTACTGTGGTGTGGTGTCATGTCCAGGGGATGTAGCTCAGTGCCAAGGCCCTGGGTTCAAACCCCAGTATGGGAGAAAAAGAAACAAATAAGCACACCTGTAACTGGCACCCGCAGGGGCTTTGTCCCCAGCACACCTCTCTAGACATTCACAGGAAGTGGAACTTTCGGTTTGGGGCGGAGCAGGCCAGCGGAGAGGAAGCAAGCCCCTGAGGCTTCGCCCTGCTCACCTGCGTCACAGGCTGCACCTGTCCCTCGTGTCTCTGGTGGATTATTCCCTCACTCTGCAGTAAAGGGTTTGAGCTGCGCGTTCCCCTCAGTTCCCCTTGGGCGCTGAAATCCTGAGGCTCTCACAACCCGAGGAGCACCGAGAGGTGGGTGCAAAGGCACACAGTGCGTGTGGGTCAGTCCCCAGAAAGGCCTACAGCTCTCCACCCAAAGAGTAGGATGGCAGGGCAGGGCGCGATCAGAGACGAATCGCCACACTCCAGGAATGGGGTGATAATGTTCTGTCCCAGTCCATTTTCTTTTTGCAAATGACAACAACCAATTTTGCAAAATTCAGAATCTCCTAGGCTACTGTTTCCACAGAGCTCTCTCCCCTCCTGGAGTAAGATTAAGAAATGCTGTTTATGTCGGGCTCAGAGCCCGAGTTTACAATGGGTTTCGATTGCTTTGTGGTACCACTTCCCGGTCCAGTTCTGGGAGCCCCATCCGACCGCGTGTGTGCCAGGGAACCTCTCGTCTGCTTTCCTGTCCAGGAAGGGAGCAGCAGGAGGAAAGTAAAAATCCAGATGGGCAGCTCATAAGTGACATTTGAGGACACTTGCCTGTACAGTGACCATGAAGCCTCCTTCTTCATCTTCTCCCCACTCACACTTTCCTGGTTTTTGTTAACCTTTATAATCCAACCCTATGGCCAGGGCCACAGCTCAGCAGTTAATATTAGCAAGGGCAAGACCCTGGGTCCTGTTCCCCAGCACCACATAAGCCAGGCCATTATGGTGCACCCTTGTGATCCCAGCACTCACGGGACTGAGGCACAAAAGTTGCTAAGTATTTGAGGCCAGCCTGGGTTACATAGGGAGTTCAGGACCAGCCTGGACTACTGAGCAAGACCCTGTCTCAAGAAAAAAAATTCAACCCTGTGACTCAGGGATCTGAAACACATGGAATCTCAACCCACCAGACGTGAAGTAGCTTCCCCTCTCTGTGCCCCTCCCATGGCCAGGGCGATGCCTTGGGCCTCGTCCACATGTTTAGATCAGATCAGAAGCGTACAGAAGGTGTGCTTTCTGCTACGAGGCTCTGGGACAGCCAAGTGCCATTAATTGAGCATGCTGAGTGACTGCTCCGGGCTCAGCTCAAGAGGTAAAGGAGTGACGGGGCGGGTCCTCACCCACGAGGAGCTGGGCCTATGAGATAGGGAGATGCCCTGCGCGTGCTCAGCAACTTGGCTGCATTATGTAGGTTCTGGAGTGAATTCCAACCATATCTAGGTTACTTTGAACAAGGAGCACTGACTGATGGGATGCCAGAGCCCCCGAGAGCCGGCAGCTGACACGTTCTGTGTGTGAGTCTGCCCCAGGTAAATTCCAGGTTGGTGTCTACCAGGGATTGAGCCTAGGGCCTTTTACTGAGCGGCATCCCCAGTCTCCCCCTATCCCCACTCACACACACCTGTCTATGAGACGGGAGCTCACTGTGTTGTCCAGGCTGGTCCTGAGCTCACTATGTACCCTAGGCCAACCTTGAACACACAGCAATCCTTCCTCAGCCTTCCGCGTGCTGGGATTGCAGGTGTGTGCCACCTTGCCCAGCTTATATAGCATTGGGCAATTGAACTCAGGGCCTTGCACTTTCTAGGCAAGCGCTATTCCTCCAGCCTCTCTCCCCCCAGCCCTTTTTTTTTTTTTTTTTTTTGGATTAATGACAGGGTCTCACTAAGTTGCCAGATTGCCCAGGTTGGGCTTGATCTTGTGATCTTGTGGTCTCCCTGCCTCAACCTTCCAGAGCATTGGGATTGTGGGCCTGCACCACTGGCTTCTGTCTGACGTGGTTTATGGAGAGAAAATCCACGCTAGCTCTATCCACACATGAGGATGAAGGTGCTGTGTGGTCCCTGCTTTGAGGACAGCAGGAGCGAACCTTTTCATGGGCATGTGTGTGCGCGTGCACAAACACACGTGGGCATGTGTGTGCACATGCACAGACACACATGGCTGCCTTCTCTCTGTCGTCTTGGGACCCTTGTTTCGTCACGGCCTCCCCGGGACCCAGGCTCTGTGCCCAGCATGGGGCTGCCTTGTCCTTATTTTCCACTGAAGGATTAATTACAAACCAGGCTTCCCGGCTGCTCGGTGACTGGGGGCGTCAAAGTTTCTAAATACAGTTCTGCAAGGGAGCTGAGCTGCGCAGGGAAAGGGCTCTCCCTCCCGCCTCGGGATTGGCTGAGCTTTAGTCAGATTTATACCGAGGCCCTCTCCTCTGTTGGGCCTAGGGTGGGAGCTGGCGGCAGGGACATATGGGCCCTGGCCTTGTCAAGGGACAATGAGCCACCACTGAAGATCGGAAAGAAGACAGCACAGGGAAAGGCATTCCTTACTAGGGCGATGGAGAGTCCTGGTAGGCAGGCACACAGTCCCTGAGCAGACAGCAGCCGGCTGTTCGTAAGTGGCACTTGTGGTGCTTGGGGTTTGGGCTGGTGAAGTGCGAGGGGGCGGCTGCCATCTGCTCAGGCAGCTGTGGCTTGGGTGTCATGCCCACAGGAATTTACTGGAGCCAGCACATCCCTGGAGGCTGCGCTGTCAGAGGGGAAGGGCTGGCCCCGTGGGTCGGTTTGTAAAGGCATCTTCTTGAGATCACTTGTCCTTGGATCCATGGGATTGGCTAAGCTGGCCCTGATCCTTGCCTGTCCCCTAAGCATGTAGGAACATTTGGTTTCTGGTCTCCCACTTGGGGTCCGCAGCCAGAGCTTCCGGAGTGATCACAGGGGACTGGCCATGTTGTTACACTGTTGTCAGCTGTCCTCTAAGGTAAAATTTCATAGGTGGAGATCTGAGTGAGAGCTGGGACACTGCTGGAGGAGGAGAACATGTGAGCCCAGCATGTTCAAGACCCTGGAACTCTTGAGTGAGAGAGAGAGGGAGGGGGAGGAGGATGAAAGGGAGGCTGCACGTGGATTGACATCGTCTCATCCTGCCTTTGAACCACCTGTTAATCTTCCACCTGTACAGTGCTGTGCAGGAGCGTGTGAAATCGTGGGTGGCACACAGCGAGCAGGAAGGAGGCAGACGAGTAGAACCGGAAGTGGAAAAGCAGGGCTAGGTGGCCTCCTGAACCGGGGCTGAGGTCTCGCAGTTCTGATTAGGCCGCAAGTCCCCTTGCCCCCATGGGCATCCGAGGCAGGGCTGCCCTTCCTTCTGGCTGACCAGAGATCACTTTACTCTGCCTGAGCCTAGGCACAACATGAAGAATTCACCATGGGGTAGATTCGTCTGTAGTTGGCCAAAGAAAAGGCTATTCATTTTTTTTTTTTCTGACATCTAAGTTGGTTAGTTTTGGGGGCAGAAAACTTACCTAGCTGTCTCATTTGCTATGTCAGCCAACATAGGCATGAGTAACTAAAACATTTTGTATATATGTGTGTGATCCTGGGAACCACGCCCAGGGCCTTCACCCTGAGCAACGTGCCCAGATAGCGTAAGCTGGGCGCAGACTTGTGGTCTTCCTGCTTCAGCCTCCACGGGCGCTGGGCCCACGGGCCTGCGGGCGGCTGGGAGCGTGTACTCCGTCCTTGCCTGCTGCACAGTTCTGCATCTCTGCCAACCTTCCCTGCGAGCAAAGCTCCGCACTTGCCTTACGTAATGCGCGTTCTGTCGTTATGTTTAAATTTTCACAACTGGGTTATATCACTCTTCTCCTTTCTATTTTCTGCTCTTACATTTCCTTGCTTGAGGGAATTTCAGTTAATTTGATGGGCGGATACAGATCTTGGCAATAATCATTTTGATATTCTAATAAAATCCAATGGGCTTGGAATGCAGGCCACCACCCAGCTCTATCGCCATGTCCCATGCCCTACTTGCCATCTGGTCCCCGGGAGCTGCTGTGTCCAACCGGCCGCCAACACCCAGGCCGTAGCTCCGCCCACACCCCAGAGGCCGCTGGGTGCTCAGCTCGCGCTTGTGTCTTGCAGGTGAAGGACACCGGGCAGCCCCACATGGTGTTCACGGCCCGCCCGGCTGCGGTCACCTTCCAGATGACGGAGGGGGCCACGTGGCGGGAGCAGAGGGAGCGGAGGGCGGCCCTCATGGTGGGCGTCCTCATCGGCGTGTTCGCGCTCTGCTGGGTCCCCTTCTTCGTCACCGAGCTGCTCGGCCCCCTCTGCGCCTGGGACGCCCCGGCCCTCTGGAAGAGCGTCTTTCTGTGGCTCGGCTACTCCAACTCCCTCTTCAACCCGCTGGTCTACACGGCCTTCAACAGGAGCTACAGCAGCGCGCTCCGGAGCTGCTTCTCCCGGCAGCACTGAGCTGGGGGGCGCCGCTCGTGGCTCTGTGGGGCACCTGGTCCTTGGACTCCCACGCCTGGCTGCAGCTGTGCGGTCGGGACGAAGCCTCCGGTGCTCTGAGGCTGGGGTCCCCAGCCTCCGGCCAGGGGTCTGGACAAGTCGCCGGCCTGTTAGAACTGGGCCACATGGCAGGTGAGCAGTAGGCAGGTCGCAGCTCCGTCTGCATCACGGCTGCTCCCCATCGCCACGGGACTGCGGAGCTCTGCCGCCTGCCAGCTCAGAGGCGACATTACAGGCTCACAGTGGCGTGCATGTCCCTGTCAGCTGCGCCGGGTAGGAGACCAGCCCAAGCCGGCTGCGGTAGCTCTCATTTGAAAGTCTGCTCTGTGGCCCTAATAGACTGCCCAGATGCTTCCTGGGTGTTTCTAGGACTTGATCACAAAATACCAGAACAGTATAGGTTTAAATAAGACATTTGATACTGTCAAAGACGCAGTGTCCTAAGTTCCCCTCCAAATCCTCCCCATCACTTCAAATACCCTCTGCCGGCAGCGGCTCTGAAGTTCTGCTTCCTGGGGGTCCTCAGTTCTGCTGTCATGGCTGCCTCAGTGGACATGTTGACCTTGCACGGTCATGTTGACTTCGGGGAGGAGCCGGAAGTTGCGTGGTGCCAGGTCCGGTGGCCAAGGGGCCTGAGGTCACAATGCCATGTTTCCATGAGCCTGCCTCTCTGTCGGACGCATCCACTGCATTTTTTTTTTTTAAATCACATTTTGTAAAGATGCTTGGGAAGGAGGACTTCCTGAGCTGCTGCGGGGAGTGGCAGGGATGATAGACACACGTGCAGGACCCACGGGATGCTTGTCGAGGGGGATGAGTGCCGTGTCTTCTACTCGTATGTACCTTAAAAACCGAAATATGCGCCATTCTGATCACCCGTGAGTCTTCAAATGTATTAAAATGTCCAGCCCCACCCATGAACACAGTGACTCCTGGTGTAGTTTTCTTGTGCAACTACATACACACACGCACGCGCATGCACACACCTGTGGCAGGAGCACACGCTCCCTTGATAATTTACTCCAAAATGCAACCTGTCACCTCAGAACTGGCGCCAAGAGCCAAGTTCAGGAAGATCTTCTATTTCAAAGCAATTGGTCACAGACAATAGAAAAATGTACTAGTTTCCCAGAACCTGTCAAACTTGCTCTTTTGCTTTGGGTATCATGTGTGGAACTTAGCACATTCGTGGGCAAAATCTTCCATCCTCAGATCGTGAGATTAGACTAAAATAACTGGTAGGAAATTGTTGGTTTCTTTCTTTCTCTCTCTCTTTCCTGCTTGCTCTCTCTTTTCTTTTGGTGGCACAGGGGTTCAAGCCCAGGGCCTTCACCAAAACTACTTCCCAACACATTGTTTAGGTTCTGATTTTGAGGCAGAGTCTTACTAAGATGGTAAGTTGCCCAGGCTAGTTTCAACTTATGATCGTCCTGCCTCAGTCTCCCAGAGTGCTGAGTTTACAAATGTGTGCTACTAGGCTTGGCTAATTTTCTTTTTCTTTTGAGACAGGGTCTCATTCTGTAGCCCAGGCTGGTCCTGAACTCACTATGGAGCCCATGCTGGCCTTGGACTCCTGCCTGAGACTACTAAGTGCTAAGATTATAGGTGTGTGCCACCATGCCCATCTTTATGTGGTGCTGGGGAATCGAACTCAGAGCCTTGCATCGAACAGGCAAGCACTTTAACTGCTGTACCATTTCTCCAGCCCTTGGCTCAATTTTTAAAAATAAAAGACACCTCTGACTCTGAAGGCACAATCACCAGATGCCTGCAGTTCAACAGTATTCTTGGTAGGTTTGCAGGTCCCTGTCTTAGTCACACCTTGGTTGTCTCTGGGACACAGCACCCGGCTCCCAGAACCTCAGGGGAGAGGTTTATTGCAGCTGGCGGTCTCTGAGGTCTCCATCCACGCATGGCCAGCCAGCTCCGAGGGAGAAGAGGTGGGAGTGGGCAGGGCCTGGTGGTGGGCAGCGGGAAGGTGGTGGGAGGAGAGGGGCCAGGCAAGGGCGCGCACTCCCATTTCACACTCCCAGTGGCTGCCTCCCCTCAGCCAGGCCCCACTTTGTTCGTGAGGCTTTTGGGGGATACTGTCTAACCCTTAGCACTGTTCTGCTGGGGGCCAGCCCTAGTAGGTAACAATAGGCAGGACAAGGGTCAGGGCGACCACAGAGCTACGCCGGCTGGCACCACCGTTGGTGGGGCAAGAAGCTCAAGGAGTGATGGGGAAAGTGACAAGGAGGAAAACCCCAAGTACGCCCTCACTCCACTTGCTGGGTGACACGCGAGCACCCCTGCCCAGCTCACGTTTGTGTGCTGCTGGGAAGGTGACCCCAGGCCCTTGGCAGGCTGGCAAGCGTGTGAGCCGCTGAGCGGTGCCCCAGCGCGTCCTCCTAATGGTTGGTGCCCGCGCGGGCTCCTCCATGTGGCGCTGTGGCACCTGCCAGCCTGCAGAGGCCACGACCCTGGCACCCAGGATCCTGCGGTGAGGACCCGGCCGGGACTCAAGCCGCACTGGCTCAGGAGCAGACGTGCTCCTTGTAGGAAGCCACGAGCCGCAAGCTGGTGAGCCCTCACGCGACAGGACCTCGCACCGGCCCAGCTCCCAGAACACCGTCTCCTTCGCCACCGTGTGAGCGCTGCAGCTTTGCAAGCCAGGCTTGGGGTGCCCGCCTGGCATTCCAGCACCCAGGAGGCTGAGGCAGGAGGAGTGCACATTCAGGGTCAGCCCGGGCAGCTTGGCAAGACCTTTTGCCTTAAAATAAAAAATGAAAAGGGGCTGGTTTAATCCCGAGTTCTGCAGACAGACAAAAGCTTCCTGGGAAGAACGCGGCGGGGAGGAAGCAGTACCCGGAGCCGGCACTTGGCACCCGCTGTGCCCGCCTGCTCTGGTCCGCCAAGTGCTAAGCTCATGCCTGGACTGTAATTCCTCTCCATGGTCCTTGCAGGATTCCGAGCAACTTGTCGGAAAACCAGAGGACGCAGTGATCGTTGTAGTCAGAGTCCTGTGTGCTTCTGCAGCGCTGGGAGCGCCGGTGCTTCTCCGAAGACGCCCCAGTTCTGCCCACCCCAGCTAATCCCCTCCCAGCCACCCGCGCAAGCCTGTGACCCACGCCTGCTGCCACACGAAGTGCACGAAGGCCGAGGCCTGGCAGTGGACTGGAGGCCGGGCGGCGGTGTGGGCCGGTGACCCAGCCCCAGGTGGGAAGATGGAGTACTCACGCTCAGCATGGACAATCAGCTAGCTCCGTCTCAAAATAAATCCTTTCCTTTTTTTTTTCCCCTTTGAGACAGTGTCTCTCTCTGTAACTCACGCCGGTCCTGAACTCACTGTGCAGCCCAAGCTAGCCTCAAGCTCACAGCAAACCTCCTGCCTCAGCCTCCCGAGTACAGTGATTATAGACACGTGCCACCATGTCCAGCTTATGTGGTGCTGGGGACTCGAAGTCAGGGCCTTGGGCTTACTGTGCAAGTGCTGTAAGTGCTGAGCTAAGCCCCAGCCCTGAAAACTGCTGGGAGGTCGTGACGGCTGGCTCCGAGGACAGACCCAAATTTACCCCAACACAGCGCTGCCTCCTGCAGCTCCCGAGCGGTGTCCTTTAGCCTGTGTGTGTGTGTGTGTGTGTGTGTGTGTGTGTGTGTGTGTGTGTGTGATACTGGGGACTGAACCCAGGGCCTTTGGACTGAGCTACCTCCCCAAACCATTTTTAGTTTTGATTCTTAGACAAGCTGTCACTAAGTTGCTGAGTCGCTCAGCCTGGGCTCAAACCTGCAGGCCTCTTGCCTCAGCCTCCCACCGTGCTGGGATTTCGGCTCACGGCTACTGCCCTACGCCGAGCAGAGGAAGGGCTGTGACCAGAGGGCTGGGGCTGGGGTTAGGGCTTGCTAGGCCAGCGCTCCGGCCACTGCGCTCTCCTCCAGCCCCTCTACCTGAAGTACCAAAGGCTGACCTTAGAGCTTTTGTGTACAGCCACAGTCCAGGTGGGGTCTCACCAGTTGCTAAGTTGTCTAGGTTGATCTAAAACTTGGGATCTTCCTGCCTCAGCCTCCCAGACTGCTGGGAATACCCGAAGCCTGGCTATCTGCATGTTTTAACGTTCCTCGACTCTCCTGTCGTGAGCATCGTTCTAACGAGAAACCAAAACCTCTGCCGGAGCTGAAGTCACAGCTAACGTTGGGAGTTGGGAAAAGCTTTTTTTTTAAAGGTATATTTCAAATAGACTAGTTTAGCAACAATGTTTGGCCCAATCGGCAAACGCAGCCAAACGTTTCTCTTTGAAGTTGGGCTGGAAAAGCGGTGCGGGCTCCCTGACTGTTTCCCTTGTGATTTATTAAAGGAATCAAGGCTTGCTGCAGAAAATTCCAGCACAGTGTGTTTTATTATCTTTCACCGGGTGATCTGGCCAGCGTGCGGCGCCCCATCTGCCTCTGCCGGCCGGCCAGGGGCACTGTCCCCACTGCAGCCGGGCTGATGGGCGACATGACTGTGATGCATTATTAATAGCAGAAGTCACGAGACCATACATATTCACGGGGCCGCATATGGATCCCCTGGCGCTCTGCACAAAGCGGAGAGCTACAACCTCTCTTTTCCTGAGCAGAACAACCTGTCTGCCCACATCTCACAGTTGCTGAGAGCCTGGCCCTGCAAGGAGGAAGGGGCGACCCGGGGCGAATGGAGGAGACAGAGCGGGCACCGCCCTGGTGCTGGAGAAAGCCACAGACGCCCTCTCGCAGGACAGAGAGGGGCGTCCTGGCGCAGCAGAGGCATGGTCCGTGTTCACTTAAGCCACGTCCTCACTAGCTCCACTGTGTAGCGCTGTGCACATCTCTCATCAGCCTGTGACCCTCCCCCGGGGCGTGTGGACACTTAGCAGTAGGGATTCATCCATTCCACGAACACAGGCTATCTCTCTGCCTTTCTTTGTGTTCTCTCTAACGTCTTTCATCAAGAAGAGCCATTTCTCCAACCAGTCTTTTTCAAGGTGACTGTAGCCCCCAAATTTACGGAACTCTAGGAGTTCTGTAGCCAAGTAAGGTAGGGAGACGCTGTGGGGTGGGCTGACCTTCCTGGGTCTCTGAGAAGACTGCAGAGCCCCATCCTGAGACGTAATGAATCTCTAGGAAGACCTAAGTGACTGCTCACCCCTCCCCAGGGGACCTGGGAATGCCTGGACAGGCGTTTTTCTCGTCAGATCTGGAGCAGGGTCCCAGCTGAGATGGCTGGGAGAGGTGCCTGGGGGAAGGACGAATCACCGGAGCTGGCTGGGGAGAAGCCAGGGTGCCGCGACCCATCCCACGGAGCGCAGGCTGCCCTGGAGCAAGGAAGCACCCCACTGCGCCCGCTGCTGAGGGAGGCACTGTACCCGACCCCACACCTCAAAGGAGGAGAGGCTGAATTTGGCTCAGGGGTTAGGGGTTCGGTCCGCAGCCAGCTGGGTCCGAGGCAGAAAGGTCATGGTGGGAGAGCAGCACAGTGGAGCAAAGATGGCTCCTTACGGCGCCTAGGATGCAGAGCAGGGGCCAGGCCCTCACACCTGGCCTCGCTACCAGGCATGGGGGCAGCGGGGGCAGTGAAGTGCCACTTCAGAATCTCTCACTGTCGCTCCTAACTTGGTTTCACACGTTCCTTCTTTGACCTAACAGATGTCCCTGCCGCTGCTGGGACCAGAGATGCGTGACTGCAGTTGAGAAGGGAGAATGTATGCGGCAGAGAGGACAGGGAAGGGACAGGAGGTGGGTGCCGGCCCTTCGTGGGGGAGGGGGAGGGGAGATTCTGTTGGCAGAGGAACACAGGAAGAGCAGGAGGATCTGGAGGGGAGGACAGGACGTGCCTCAGCTAGCCCACCCACGCTGGCTGGGAACGAGGCATTTCACAAGGTCTTAGCAGGTAATATTAGCGGGAAAGACGAGAGAGACCAAGTATTTAGCTTTGATTGCTTAAAAAAATCAGTTTTGGCCAAAGCTTATTTTTAAATTTTTTTTTTTGAGACAAGGTCTCACTCTGCAGCCCAGGCTGGCCCTGAACTCACTATGCAGCCCAAAGCTGGCCTTAGACTCATGTCAATCCTCCTGCTTCAGCCTCCCCAGTGCTGGGATTACTGGCGTGTGCCACCACGCTGGCTTATGTGGTGCTGGGGGATCAAACTCAGGCTTGCTAGACCATGGCTCTAACTGCTACGCTATTCCTGCAGCAGCTTGGCACTTGCCTCATTCCAAAAACAACCCCTTCCACCACTGCAGCAAACATGCCTCCCAGAGGCAGGATCCCTGGGGACAAGAAGGTTGGGGACGGCTGCTGGATTGAACAATCAACATTTTTTTTCTTCTAAAGTAAATGATCCTTGGGACTCGTCTGCCAGCAGGTGGCAGATCCTGAGGTGTCTGCCATACTCGGCAGATCCAATGTCACCGGGGGCTTTATCCAGGCTAATCCGGCCACATCCACCTGGCCACCTTCCCCAGTCAGGAGAGACTGCTCTGCTGGCCAGAGAGCTGGACTCTCGTTTTCCCGGGCAGTGGCGAGTGATCGTGGGTATATGGGGAGGTTAAGCCATCCACTCCCACGAACCCCAGACATGTTCCGAGATGTCTAGGCCCACAGCCAAGGCCCCAGTTTATTGTCAGAGACAACAGGCCTGGATGAGCAGTTATGTGCAGAAGTTGGGCTGCACCCCAGGAAGGGGCAGACAGTTTGGGATGTTTGGAGATTCGGCACCGAGCCCTGTTTGAAGTAATATCAGCTAAAGGAATCGATGAGACCAGCTGCCAATGTGGGTGCAGCTGTCAGAACTGCCCATGGGTCCCTGTGGGCTAAAATCATGTATACAGTAATTGCACTGATTTCCAGGGGCGTAGGCAAAGCGGGGCACGGTTGCCCCGGCCCTGTCTGCAGTGCCCCCCACCCATGACAGCTCTTCCTTCGTGTCCTTTCTATGGTGATGATGAAGGCAGGGGATCATAACCGGAGGTGTCACTAACGTGAACAACTGCTCCTTCTCCTCCCCTGGCATGTCACGGAGAGCAACACGTGAGGCCACCGTTGGGAGAACTGCGAGGGGCAGGCAAGGTCAGGTGACAACCCCAACTGGGGCAGGGACAGGTGCAGCAGGAGACGAAGGAGAGCCGTGTTAAAGCTTAGATGTGACCCCCTACCCCGCGTCTCCTGCGTGTGCGGGGTGGCGGGGCCACAGGGCACAGTGCTCATCCATGGAGTCACCCCTGGGTGGACTCCGGTACTGGTAGGAAGGAGGTGGAGTGGCTGGAGGGCTGGGCCACCGCGGGGTGGCCGGCAAGAGCGCATCTCTCTCTCTCTGGATCCTCCTTCCCTCCCTGCTTCCTGGCTGCCGTGCTGTGAGAAGCCGTTCTCCACCACGTGGCTTCTTCATTAGAGCCGGCCAGCCATGCGTGGACTGAGACCTCTGAACTGTGGGCAGAAATAAACCTCTGCCCCTTTAAGAAGAAGAGACTGTTGGACACTGTGTCCCCACAGCAAGAAAGCAACTGAGACCAACAGTGCAGCCCTGGGGCCCGAGGCCCACCAGGCTGGGAGCCTGCACCAGCCGGAAGCTCCAGGCACGCGAGTCAAGAACAGGGACCCAGCTGGGTCCCCAGGGGTGCCGGGACCCTGTGCTCTCCTTCCAGCTCCCTGTAGCTCATCTGGAGTCTCACAGGCCTCCCTTCCAGAACTGATTTTCTTTTTCATATGAACCAAGTTAAAATTTCAATATTCAACCATTTTGATCTACATGAAGGCAATTTCATAAGGTTCCAACTAATAATGAAAATATGGTAATTTCGCCAAGTAAGTGTGTCACAGCCCCTTGGATTCCGAGCCATGGGGCCCAGGAGATGGGCTTGGACGGTGAGAGACAGGTGGGCAAGATGGTACTTGCCTTATTCCTATTGCTTAGCCTCTCCCACTGTCACAAAATGTCTTAGATGAGGCAGTTTATAAATAACAGAAGTTTTCTTTGTCGTGTGTGTGTGCGCACATGTGTGTGTGTGTGTGTGTATGTGTGTGCGTGTGTGATTCCGGGAATTGGACCTGGAGGATTTCCCCTGATTGAGACCTCCAATCCTTTTTAAAGTTATTTTTTAAAAATTAAGACAGGGTCTGCTTAAATTGCCCCACCCAGGCCGGGCTTGAACTTTCAGCCCTCCTGCCTCAGCCTTCTACAGTACTGAGATCACAGGTGTGTGCCACCACGCCAGGCCCAGAGGTCTATTTCATCTGGGTCTGGAGGCTAGAAGTCCAGGAGCAGGCGCTGGGGCCTGGCGGGTCCACGTCACTGTCTCATGTCAGGAGAGGGCAGCGCTCTCTGGGAGGTGCTCACGTGAGGCCCGGGAATTGGCTCGGCTCACCCTCATCCTGAAGGTGGGCCCCTGTCCACCTCCTGAAGCCATGGTAACAGTACCTGGGCCCAGGCTGCAGGCCTGCCATCCTGGCACACTGGGAGGCTGAAGCAGGAGGACCCCAAGTTCAAGCCCAGCCTGGACAGCCTGGCAACGCAAGGCTCTGTCTCTAAATGAAAATGAAAATAGGCCAGTAATGCAGATCAGCGTGAGGGCCCTGGGCTTGATCCCCAATACCAAAGAGAGAGAGAGAGAGAGAGAGAAACGGTGGCAAGGGTGACTGGATTTCAGTCCCAGTTTGGAGGGGAGAGCCTGGCGTGGCTGCACCCAGGCCCGGGACTGCCAGCGCAGGCCCCTCGGTGACACAGGCAGCTGTCCTCACTGGGAGTGTGGCTGGCCCTTCTCTCCTTGGCCACTGAGGTCCAGAGGCTGCCCTCTCTGAGCCCGGGGGTCCCAGCAGCTCCTATGCAAGGTGACCGGAGCCCAGACAGGGGCTCCTGGTCCTGATGTCACAGCCCTTGTCAGCCCCAGGGTCCTCGGCGCCTCTATCGCGCAGCCATCTTCCCTGCCCACGTGGAGCATGGGATTGGAGGTGACATGCCGCATCTCCGCGGGAACGTACCCCGGCTCCGAGCCCCCGCGTGTCCAAATTGCGGCTCGGTGTCCCTGCCACCTGCTCCCGCGATTCCCGACCCAGCACACGGGCACCCCTTCCTGGGAAGTAGATGAGCCGGCACAGGGCGGGCGTCACCATCTGGCCGAGCGGTAGGGGCCAGCAGATGGGAAGGAGAAAACAGAGGCCGGCTCGGGGAGCCCTGGGGCGGAGGCGGCCCTCCTGCGCCCGCCGGCCTCGGCCTCGGCGCCGCCTCCCCGGGTGACCTTGAGCGGTGCCGGCACCTCCCCAGCTCCTCCTCGGTGTAGCGCCAGCAGTAACAGCTCTGTCTTCAAAGGCGCAAGAGAGGGCTGCGTGGGAAATGGCGAGAAGCAGGTAGCTCGGGGCTGGGGGGCGGAGCTCGCAGGACCCGGTGGGGGTGGGCGGGTGCTCGCCCCTGAGCACGCCCAGCCCTCCAGCCCTTCCAGCGCCTTCTCGGGATTCCCCACGCCACCCCCACCCCGTGCTGGAGACTGAGCCCAGTCCAACTGGATTTTGATTCTGAGACAGGGTCGCAGACTTGCGATCCTCCTGCCTCTCAGCCTCTCAGCGTGCTGGGGTGACCAGCCTGCGTCACTAGGACTGGCTGCCTTTTCTCCCTTTTCCCTCGAGAAGACAGCATGACTTGCTTGACCTTTACAATTTATACCCGTCAATTCATCACCAATCCCAAACAGCCCCCGCGACTGTTCCAAATTTGTCCATGGGAGGCCACAGAGGTCCGCACCCCTGATTCCAGCTGCTTGCAGGGAGAAGGGGACTGAGGCAGGAGGATCGCTTGAATCAAGGTGTTTGAGGTCAGTCACCTGCCTTGCCCTCCCTTCTCTCCCTCTCTCTGTCTCACTAAGGTTGCCCAGGCTGCCCTCAGACTCTTGCGCGTAAGCCATTCTCTGGCCTCGGCCTCCCAGGTAGCTGAGATCCCAGGTGCCCAGCTCTTCTTGCTGTGGGGTTTATGGAGACGTCACTGCGTTGGGGGCCTGTCTGCCTGACTCACCCTGGCCTTCCTATGCAGGACTCTTCTTCCCGGTCTGGGGCAGAAACGTCCCAGAAGGACCTGCTGTCTGTCAGGGAACTTCTTTCTAACCAGCTCCGACACACAAGGTGCAGGAATATGAGGTGTTTATGACCTGCCTAGCAGGAGGGACAGAAAATCCTGGTCTTACGGCCTGCCTTGGGTGGGAAGGATAAGCCAGAACATACGGACAAAAACTAACCTACACACCATGACGTCACAGATGTCTACTGACACTTGGCCTCTTGGGGGCCACAGACTCTCTGAATCTAACGACAGCCATGGACCCTCCACCCAGAAGCGCAAGCAGTGTCCACCTGTCCTGAGTGGAAGGGCGGATGCCGGGACAGGCGTCCTGGGCGGCACCCACAGCACAGCCTTTCATGAGCTGCAACTTCGCAGCTCCCACTGAGTTCTCTGATCTGTGAAACAGAAACGTCACCTGCCCACAGGGGCGGCAGGGAGGAGCCAGCCAGTGATGCGTGTGTTCCAGGACCGGTGCCCACTGCTCGCCTGGAATGGTATCGCTCCCCTGTGGGCTAGATGAGGAAAGGTGTTAGACAACAGAGGTCTGGGAGTTCCCGGCGGACATAGACCTGTGACCTCTGTGCCACAGATGCTCTCCAAGGCGCTGGTGGAAGGGGAGCACGGACCAACTCCTCGGTCTGTCTCACCTGAGGGCCTTGTTTCCGGCCATCAGCTGGACACGGTCAGGGAACCATGGCTCCAGGTATTAGATTGTCAGCATCTGGGAAGCAGAAACTGTCACCGCCAAGCGTGCAGGAAGAGGGTGCCATGTCGCTGGTGACAGCTATCGTAGCTTTGGGGAGTCCCTAAGCCTTACTGAGTTTGAGAATTCTATAGGACAGAGGTCTCCGACCTGCAGGCCACAGATCCATACCAGTGTGCGGCCTGTCAGGGACCGGGAAGCACAGCAGCAGAACAGTGCGCAAGGCTCCCCTGTACTCACAGCCTCTCCCCACTGCGTGGCCACCTGAGCGCCCCACCTGCCAGGTCAGCAGCACCAGGCTCCCACGGGAGCAGGAACACGACGTGAATTGCTCTTCTAAGGGATGCAGGTTGCATGCTCCTTATGAAAATCTAGTGCCCGATGCTCCGAGGTGCAGCTGGAGAACAGACTCTAGTGTCACCTCCAGCTCCAACTATGAGAAAACTGCTTTCCAGGAAACTGGCCTCTGGTGTGACGAAGGCTGGGGACTGCCACTCTGGGAGGCCCAGAGAACTCTCAGAGAGCTGTCACACCCACAGTTCTGCTTGTGAGGAGAAATGTGCCAATCAGAGTCAGCCAGAGGGAGAGGCACACGGGCGGGGTCGGGAAATTAAAAGAGGAAAGGGGGTTCTCATTGCTTCTCTGGAGAGCTCAGGGTAGCGTCACGCGACAGCACCCTGGTGTGGCCCGTGGGGCAGCTCACGTCGGTCTCTACGTCCTCCTCTCTGGAGGCTTCACACTCCTCCTGGAACAGGGACATCCTCTGCCGCACCACAGCCTTCTGCTTGTCTCCTGGGGGGTTTGCCGGGAAGATCAGGCCTTGACTCCACCCGAACCTGTTCACATGGGCCTCTGCACTTTGGACTTTTTGCATTGGTGCTAAGAGGGTAGAAACACTGGGGGTTCCTGGAGGGAGCAGGTGTGCTTGGCATGTGGGGAGGGCATGAATCTTGGGGCCTAGAGGTGTAATGTCATGGCGTCAGCGTGTCCCCCAAAGTTTTCAAGTTGGAGATTGGATCATTGCAACAGTGTTAAGAGGAGGGACACGGAAGAGGCTCCTGTTCTCACAGATAGATTAAGGCTGTGGTTGTGGGGATGGGGTTCTGGACAGAAGGACGTGCCTGGCCCGCTTCTCCCCTCTCTTTGCCCTTCTGCCATGGGGAGAAGAAGGAGGGGGAAGTCCCCACCATGTGCCACTCCACTTTGGGCTTCCAGAACTGTGAAAAACACATTTATTTTCTGCGTATTAATAAGTTACTCAGTGTCTGGTATTATTTTGTACTAGCTCAAAATGGGCTATGATACAGTCATCAAGTACAGATCCAGTATATGAAAATCAACCGTATTTCCATACACAAACAAAAAATAAAAGACATATATACGTAAAGAATCAAAAACTTCAAAATCATAGGACTAATCTAATTAAAATACACAAGATATCCGCACTGAAAACTATCCACATTACTCACATTAACTGAGAACTAACAAACCGAGACAGACACGAGGCTCAAGGGCGAGAGGGACAGGGTGGGTGGGCACAGCGGGCAGCAGGCAGGCAGTGGGTTAGCACATGCGGTACAGTGGGCCGGCATGCATGACGCAGCAGGTTAGGGCTAGTAAACATGGCGTAGTGGGCTGGTACACATGGTGGAGGGGGGCAGTACATATCCATGTAAACAGATGCCACGTGGACACCCACCCCAGCACGGATGAGCTCCCCAAGTGCTAATGCGCGTGTGTTCTAGGACTCCACCTTGCCAAAGCCCAGCTGCAGGCAGCTGCAGCTTGTGCGGCGGGAAGGCGGGGGCAGGGCTTCCTTCGGGGAGGGGGGACTCCTAGGAGGCTGCTGAGACATCAGTAATGCCTGTTTCTGGGGCTGCCTGTGCCGGGGCCGTGAGGCATGTCCTGAGTGTGAAGGGAGGATAGCCACGGTTTTCTGTATGTGTGACACACTCAGGGACATTTAGTAAAGCACAGAGAAAAAGCCACGTCAGATATTCTTGCTCCCAATTCTCCATTTTTCACTATCAGTACAAGTGAGGTGGAGGAAAAGCGGGGAGGTGGAGACGTGGAGCAAAGAGAAACAAAACACAATGGAGTCAATGTGTCCACTGGAAGCAGCTGACCCGCCACAGAGACAAAAGGGGGACAGCGGGATCCTCCACCGCCAGTAATGACCAGATCAATTAAGTGTCTGCAACCGGACGTGGGAATGGCCTGCGCTCATTATGTGCTGCATGTGGGCCGTGAAATCTCCCTCCCAGGACAGAAGGTGGGGAGCAAATTGGAATTACATTGCGTTCTCCTAACAGTTCTAACCCCAAACAGAACAAAATGTCAAGTTTAATGATTCCTCCAAGCACGGAGCCAAGAAATCAATTTCGAACTCATTTATTGGGTCGCGGTGGGGTCGCCCGAATGCACTCTATTCTCCCCAGAAATTCCAGCTCCCAGCTCCGAGCAGACTTTTCAATTTTCTGTACAAACTGTCCCAGAGAAAAAGAACTGCATCTGTGGGATGAAAAAAAAAAAAGAAAGAAACCTCTTTCCAAGAATAAATTGAGAAATAAAAGTGTAAGTAACATCACGAATTTAAATAGATTCTCCAAGAGAAACATAAAAACTGGTTCTCCGATGAAGAAAAATCTAAATGTGGAGTGAGAACTGCAGAGCTCAGGCGAGGAATTTCTGAGGACCTTCATGACCTTGGAGGGAGGGAAGGACTTCCACAGAACTTCGAGGTCACGAGCTGTGAGGCCGGCGTGTGCTCCCGTGTGCACGTGCACACACACAAGCACGCACAATCTGCGTTGATTGTGTCAAATTAGGGGTTTGTGCATGACGAAAACGTTAAGGATCAAATCAATCGTAAGGTCCCAACGGACAACTAAAAACGCAGGCTGGGCCCGGTGGTGCCGGCCTGGCGAGCCAGCCTTCTGGGAGGCTGAGGCAGGAGGATGGCAAGTTCAAATCCAGTATGAGCAATTTCGCAAGACCCTGTCTCAAAATCCAAGGTGAAAAAGTGGGCGAGGGATGGAGCTCAGTGCAATCAGGGCCAGATGCCCAGTGTCACTGAATAAACAAATAAATAAAAATAAGGAAAAGAAAAAATGGAATAGAAGTCTGTCTCGCAGCGCCACAGGAGGGGGCCTGGGTGCACACCAAAGGGGGAGGTCTCAGGAGAAGCCAGTCCTGACAGCAGCCTGACCAAGGGGCAGCGGCTGGGGGCCTGGACTTAGCAGGCACCGGAGGGGCCCCCAAGGCCCCGAGGCTCCTCCCCTTCCAAGCGGGCACCACCCGGAAGGCTGGATCCTCACCCGCGCCTCCCACAGTGACCCAGTGAACCGGCGCTGGGTTGCTGCCTCCCCTGGGCTGCCAGATTCTTAGGACTCCCCAGCAAGTCTTCACACCTGCCTTCTGCCCGGATCCTAGGTGTCCCAGTCCGGGTTGGGACCCTGCACTTCCGACCGTGGCCACAGGATGGCACTCACACGCGGCCGAGCCCGCGGGTCCCGCGAGGCTGCGGCCCTGCAAAGCGTGCGCGTGTAATTCTGATGAACTTAAAGAACTGTGCGAGTTATTTCTCCTTAAAGGCGCCTTTGCTTTTCCACCAGGACTACCTGCACTCCGGTGGTTGGCATCGGGCGACCTCATTGAGGCGCAAAATAACGTTTGAAGATCCGGTACCAAAACAAAACAAAGCAAACCAGCCGCCAAACAGCTGGGTGCTCATGACAAGTGACAGCACTGCGCCTAGGACAGCTGGCGGAAAGCAGCACTCCAGTGCCAGCCTGGAGGAGCCGGGCGCTGCCGGCCTCAGCCCAGCTCCCGGTGCGTCCTTCTGAGGCCCCGCCAGAGGTCCTGTCTGCGGGCCGCGGAGGGCGGGGCAGCTGGCAGGCCAGGGAGCGCGGGGCTGTGGCTCAGAGCCAGGCGGCCCCAAGCGGGGAGAGCGGTGCCAGGTTCCCAGGGTTCAGGCTCGTCACAGGCCCCACGGGTGCCCAGTCCTGCCTCGGAGGAGTCGCTTCTGAGAGGGTCTCGGCATCCCCAGCGGGGGTCTCACCCTTGCTGTCCTCCCAGACTTCAGAGAACGCACAGTTGCGGGCAGGGATGGCACGGATCAGCAGCCGCTGAGACCAGAATAGGTAACAATGGGCTGTTCTCTTAAAAATTCTTTCATCGGCGTATTATTTGCCACGCATGACGACAGTCAGCTGGAGGAAGGGTCCCGTCTCCCTCTCACCCAGTCGCTTTTGCCCCCCCACCCCCGCCGCCCCACGCAGCCGGCCTGCCCGCTTCCACCTCTCCTTTACTCTTGACCACGGTCTGGTTCCTCACGTTAGTAGAATCCACCTGCTGTCTGACACGCGACTCACTTCGCTGAGCCAAGCGGTCCCAGGTGCGGCCCTGTTCCCACAAGCGACTCCAGCTCGCGCTTCTTAGGGGCAGCGTCCGTCACCCGTTGTGCAAACGTGCCGGCTCCCCGCCACCCGTCTCCTGATGGCGGTAGCAGCTGCTCGCGAGACGCAGCGGCCACTAAACACGCGTGCACACAGCACGCTTATATGACGATGCCCTGAAGAAGCAGCGCCGGGACATCTCCGTGTTGTGAGGCCTCTCCACACTTCTTCCCCTAACAGGGACCCATTCCTGGCCCACATCACGGTGGGCAGGGCAACTCACTGCCGAGCAGGCTGGGGCCGAATTGCTGCTGCCCTCTTCACCGTGTGACGCCCACAGCTCGGTGCCACGGCTCTGCCCCCTCCCCAAGCACACTGCAGTCCCAGGAAGCTTCACATATGCCTCCAATCCTGGCACTCTGGGAGGCCGAGGCAGGAGGTTCACCACGTTTTTGAGATCCTTGTCTCAAAAAATTTAAAAGGAAGAGCTGGAGGTGTAGTTGAGCGGAAGGCCTTGGGTTCAGTTCCCAGCGCCACGGAAACAAGATGAAAGAACACCGGGGGGCAGAGCCTGGCTGCACGGACGGGAGGTGTGCAGAGGGAAGGCAGGCCTCGGGCCAGGTCCTCCGCCAGGGTTCCAGAGCTTTCTGAACGTGCTGCGGACCACAGGCTTCAAATACGACATCTCTAGTCCGGCCGGCGGCACCAGCCTGTAGTGCCGGCATTCTGCTGAGACAGGAGGACTCGCAAGTTCGAGCCTCGCCTGGGCAACTAATGACACTGAGGGCAGGCGGCAGCTGATGGGCCAGGAAGCAGAGGACTGAGCCTCAGAGCCAGGCCACCCCACACAGGGGCCGAGACCGGTGCCAGCTGGTCCTCCACTCCCAGCATCGTCTCAAAGTCAAAAGTAAAAAGGGCCAGGGATGTTTCCACAGCTCAGTATGAAGGTCCTGGGCTCAATCCTCAGTACTGCAGGGGAGGAGGAAAAAAGCCATCTCATTGATTGTCCGCCCAGTGCCTGGCAGCAGAAAGCCGTAGAAGGCTCCCAGGAGAGCAGCCAGCCTGGGACCCGGGAGGGCGGGAGTGAAAGTCCCAAGCGCCCGGCCCACCTTCTCCTCCCGCAGCACCGCCCACCAGGCGCCCGCCTGGGCCTGCGGGAGCATCACTCAGACCCAAGCTCTCTGGAGCATCACCATAGCAACCTCATCACCATGGTAACCAGAAACAGGCCTAATCGGTCATCTTTACAGGACCGGGGAGCAGGAAGGGACGGAGGCCATCCGGTACCACCGCATTTCACGTGGAAGCGGGAGCTCATGAAGGCCTTGCCGCGTTCCCTGCTATGCATGGTGACCCGCGATGTCGCCACAAACGAACAAATCTCCACCCTGCAGCCAGGCCAGGTGTGCGGGGCCCTTCACACTTCCCAGCCATGCCCTCACCCGTCCAGTGTCACGGAGGAGAAAGTAGCCGAGGTTGGTCCTGACGCAGGCCTGTGGCCTCAGGACCAGGGCAGCGCACGCTTGGAGAGCACAGATGCCCAGCGTGCAGGCAGAGACGTCTTCCCTGGCGCACGTTCGCCTGCGAGCTGGAGGACCCGCGAGTGCACAGACCACACGTCACACACACAGTGAGCTGAGCGGCGGTCCCAACTCTAGCAACTGCCGTTGCTCTCCAACCCGGAGCCAGGGATAGGATCCAACCTGTTGAGCCCAGTGAGCAGCCTCAGAAACTTTGTGGCGGGAGGGTTAGTAAAACGGACTGAGGAGCCGTGTGCCATCGCGCCAGCTCTCCGACTGTACACGCTGTGCATTGCAAACACATGCCGAGATGTCCTTTATTTTTTTTTGGAGATGGTATCGCTCTGTAGTCCAGGCTGGTCCTGAACTCACACGATCCTCCTGCCTCAGCCTCGTGGGATGACAGGTGTGCACCATCATGCGTGGCTAAATATATTTTTCAAAAAGGGTCAATCTGTGACATTTCCCGTGTGTGTTCCCCCATCCTTGTCGCCTTGTGGTGGCCTCCCAGCCAGCTCCTCGGTCTCACGCTGAGTGAGACCTTCCTGGAGGGCACTATCCTGGGCCCAGGTCAGGCCCGTGCGGCTTTGTGCCCGACACTCCAGCCCACCCCAGGTCTGTCGGGATCCTCCTGGGACCCATGCGGCTGTTGGACTGGGGCGTTCAGGTCCCATCTAAGAAGGAAGTGTGGGACACACTAAGGAGTTTTGAACTGAGCCTTGGATTTCATGCCAACTACACATCTTTCCCTTTCCCTTCCCAAGCACTACCTCCTGCCTAAGCTCCACCACGTGCCGTATGAGGACACTTCAGTCAGCGACATCCTGCACGCATGAGATTACTGCCCCCTCAGATGGCGACGGGACCTAAGAACCTCCCAGCACCCGCTGACACCTCCGGGGTGAGCACAGAATCCCTGCTGCATGTGTGCACATGTGCGTGATACTGCATGACAGTGCAAGCCAGCCCTTTAGAAACAAATTTTACAAAAGTTACCAGGTGGCCCTGAGAGCAAGAGCTGAACTGCTGGCCCAGGGCAGGAGCTGCTGGAGGGGGCAGAGAGGTCCCTGGGGCAAGCCTGGCACCCAGTACCTGGCCAGCAGGAGCAGAGGGCCAGCCCGCATACGTGCTGGAATGTGGGGCCTGGGCCCTTGAGGGACCAGAGCCGTGGGAGAGGGTGGATGGCGCAGGTCACCTGGCCTGAATGGGGCCTGGGATCCAGCCCTCCGTGCGTTTCCCAAAACAGTGTCTTTCCCAGGAGTCGCCGCAACAGCATAGTTGGTGTACACACCGTCCCGATGTGGGAAGGGAGGGGCCCAGGCAGCCGTGACCAGCTGTGGTAGTTTCTTTCAGAATAGCCCCTGGACTGGGCCACAGGGTGCCCAGCCACTTGGCCAACCATCGCGCTGGATGTGTCTGGAGGGGTTTCCGCACGGCATGAGGATTGAGCTGAGCGCCATGGAAGGCAGGGTGAGGGACGGGCCCCCAGCTCTGCCTGGCTGCTTTCCCGGTAGCTGCGGTTTTCTCCCTCCTGTGCATGGGCCTCGTCCGCCTCCAGCACACCGCCAGCGGATTCCTTGTGACGACCACTAGCACATGTGCACAGCACGCCCACAGCTCCGGTTGCCTGAGGATGCCCGCACAAGGCTGGGGGCTCAGAGCGGCCACCACGGGGCCTCTTGTTGCAGTCACGTGTCAGGATAAAGCTGGGTGTGGTGGGACATGCACACAGCCTCAGCACTCTGAGAGCTGAGGCAGGAAGATCGTAAGTTGGAGCCCGGCATGGGCAACCTGATAACTTAGCAAGACCCTGTCTCAAAATAAAAGCTAATAAGGGCTGGGGCTGTAGCTCAGTGTGAAGGTCCTGGGTTCAAGATGCAGTAGTGCCCCCCCCCACTGTTATGAGTTTATGTATGCCATACATAATGGTTACACTGAGCTGGAGTATTTTGTGCCCGTATATGTATTGCATCAACATTACAACGCTTCCCCAAAAAAAACTTTGTAAAATTTACTTTTGTTTTGAGAAACACAGCTGTTTGTCATAAATATTTATGTTAAAGTCTATGAGATTTGTTATTGCTACTTTAAGTGAATTAAAGGATATTTTTTAATGTTCTCAATTTCAGTTTTTCTTCCCAGGTGTAAATGAGTTTATTCAGTTTAATTTGAACTTCTAATACGGTCAGTTTCCACACGGAACTTGATAGGGTGGCAAGTGTGGAGCTGCCCACAGGGCAAATGCCATTTGGGGTCTGCGGGAACCTCTGGAGCTGGGCCGCCGTCCCCTGCAGGAGCATCTGAGAGCCATACTGAGAGCTCCGTGCCCCTCCCGAAACCAACACCTGCACCTACGGTCACCTGCTCCCCCCACCCGCTTCTCCGGTGCGGCGTGGACAGCAGAGCCTGCTTGATCCCGTCACCCGTTACTCAGTGGGGTTCATGGGGCACTACGGGGCAGCGTCATTTCTACTCCCCTTTACAGACGAGGCGCAGAGATGTTGGGGCACTGCTGCAGTCACACAGCTAGCGAGGAGGCTCCAGACACCACCGCTAGGCCCTGCCCGGCACTAGCTCCTGTGCCGTCTGTGTGTGTGTGCAGTGACAAGGGGTGACTGAAAAATACAAGGCGAGCTTAAATTTAAAACACCGTGACACAGTAAAAGACTCGTGGCCGTGAATCCCCGTTAAAACTTCCCTCTCGTCTCAGCCACACCCATCTTCTGCCAATTTTCCGAGGCAGCTCTGAAGTCTTTTCGGGGTGTGATCAGAGCAGCGAGTGCCGCTCCTGGCGCCACCCCGTGGAAGGGCGGCTCATGAAACACTGAGCCGTGTCCTCCCCACCCAGGTCACCACTGTGTGACTCCTGGGTCAAAATTACTGTGAAAGGTAAGTAATTTGAATTGATTCAGGACATCGTGGGGGCCACAAGAGCTCCAGTAAAGACACTGAGGAAGAGGCGTTGTGGAACTGTTTCCAGAAGTGGCAGGATCACTGGGACAAAGAACCGGCTCAAAGTGCAGGGCCGGATTTAAGGGGGACAATGAATGTTTTAATGTAATAAATTTTTAAAATTCAGGCACCAAATTTTCAATCACACTTCGTGTGTGTGTGTGTGTGTGTGTGTGTGTGTGTGTGTGTGTGTAATTTCCTGACCCTTCTCAATCCCCTCCCTGCTTCCTGCCGCGCAGCTCCCTGCATTTCAACAGGGGCTGTGCCCACCTCTGGTTTTCAGGCTCTGAGCATGGTCAGGCTTTGGCCGGAGTGATGGCGGCCCGGGGCTCTCCACCTGTCCCTCGCTCCTCTGATCTTTATTCCTTGTCCTTTTTGTTACTCTCCTGTGACTTTCCTGAGACAGAAATGCCTGCCTCCAAATCGGGACCAAAGGACCCGTGGGACATGCCAGCAGGGCAGTGGGTGAGTCCGTCAGGGGTCACTTGCAGCAGGGCCTGGCTCCTGTGTGCGTAGGGCTGGAAGGAGCATCGCACGGGTCAGAAGCAGGAGCCAGGGCCACGGGAGACTCTTCTTTCCTTCCTGCCTTCTTTCCCTTTTATTTTTATTTTATTTATTTATTTATTTATTTTTTTTTTGAGACAGGGTCTTGCTCTGTAGCCCAGGCTGGTCCTGAACTCACTGTGGAGCCCAGGCTGGCCCTGGACTCACGGCAATCCGCCTGCCTCAGCCTCCCGAGTGCTGGAATGAGAGGCGTGTGCCACCACGCCGGCTTATGTGGTGCTGGGGAATGGAACTCCGGCGCTTAGCGCTGACTTCGCGCTTGCGAGGCAGGTGCTTTAACCACTGAGCCGTTCTTCCAGCCCCTCTTTATTTTTCCTTGAGGTACTGGGGCCTGAACACAGGGCTTCACAGACGGTTCTTATTTTTGATTTTGAGACAGTCTCACTAAGTCATGAAGTGGCCCACGGTGGGCTCAAACCTGCCACCACCCTCCTGCCTCAGCCTCCCAGAGTGCTGGGACTTCAGGCTCGCCCCATCAGGCCCTGCTGAGGAATGGTGTTTTAGCCCGCCCCGTTTCCATCCTCATCGGGACTGGGGCCGGTCTCGGCAGGCACGGCAAGGGGCAGCTGGGTCTTGCTGCTGTGGGACACGCAGGCTGAGCCCTCGGGTGAACCCCCAGGACGGCCGCCTGTGGCCTCCAGCCCCAGGGCCAGGCTGGGGCTGTGCTCCCCGCCACCTGGGGGTTGACCCACGGTTCTGCTGTTGAAGCTGGCGTTCGGGTGCTGCCATGGTGGAGCAGCGGGGCGGCATGAGACCCCCTCTCTACCTGACGGCTGCACTGTCCCATGGCCAGGCGTGGTGTGGCCCCGTCTGCCGTGCTGGGATGTGGCCAGCCGCCGCCTGGACGAGGACAGGGCTTGGAGTGCGTATTCACGGCCACGCTCTCAGGGTCAGTGTGGCGCTTCAGCACCGGCACGCATGCCCAGGGCACAGGGTAATTAGTCTCCCGGTGTTATTAGCAGCACTCAGCACCATTGTCTACGGAAGGGCGAAGCTCAGCGGCCCATTAACAGGTGGAGACAGCGTGGTGACTCAGCACAGGTCACCCCACAGCCGGCCGGTCCTTGCAGGGGAAGGGCGGCCAGCAGAGGCCAGCACTGGTTCTCAGATGAACAAACAACTACACCTTCAGACTTCCCCGAGGGGGACTGGCAGGGTGGCCACCTGCTAGGTGGAGGCTGTGCCTGGGGGCTCCTACCACGGGGCTGGGATTCTCTAGGAGGCAGAATCTGAGGCCAGTCTGGCTTCTCTGGGAGACCGGGTACCGGATGGGGGAACACTCGTCCCAAATTCTCCCGGGAGCTAGTCACATCTCTGGTCTCACAAAACCTTGCAGTCATATAATTAACCGAGATAGCCGGGGAAAACAGTGCAAGTAGAAAGGGAGTGACTGTTTCCGAGAAAACTCACGTAAGCAAGGTGGGCCCACAACGCGCGCGGGGCGCCGCTTCTGCCCCAGCATCGGCTCCCGGGAAGACAGGACCTCACCCAAACCACACGAGACCCGCCCAGACCCTCTCCAGCCCTTCCTACTGCTGCCCTAAAGATCTCTTCCTGGGCGGAACTTGGCACATTCTCATCTTGTGAGTGCCCTGTGGTTCCGGATGGGGAGCCGCCCAGCGCCCACCCCAGGTTGTGGCCCGCACCCCCCCCCCATGGGGGCTCACCCGCCATTCCAACCCCTCCCGCAGCGCTTCCCCACTCCAGGGTCCAGGGGGACCTGAGTCATAGTCACAGGTGTGGAGCCAAAGGAGCGGAGGCCCAGTCAGTAGGGAGCTCAGATGTGAAAGGGGGGGGGGGGGGCACCTGTTCAGGTTCTCAAGTATAAACAATATATTCATACAGCTTCTAAAAACTCTCCCTTAAGCCAGACTTGATGGTACAGGGGAGGGGATCGCAAAGACCGTGAAGGGTGCCAATAAACAAAGCCAAGACGGCTGCAGTGAGCCTGGAGGTCTCCGCCATGTGATCTAGGCTGGCAGCCGCAGCCGACACCAGCGAGGCGCAGGGGCCAAGCGCGACCCTCACAGAGGCTGGGCTCGAGTGCCCTCGCCGGCATCATTAGTGGGGGATGGGGGGTGGGTTTTCTTGCCGCAATTTTCAGCCAAGGCGCAGCCAGTTTATGAGACCTGGAGGCACCTGCTGCTCGTTCAGTGTAAGTTGGTGGAAACCAGAAGGCCCTACAGGTGATATAATTTTAGGCAAAATTAAGGCCCCCTTCAGGCGCCACGTGCGCCCAAGCACCTGAAGGTCCACCTCACACGGGGGCAGCCGCGGCTTGTTCTCTCACAAGACCTTCCCGAACCCGCTATAAACCACTCGGTTTTCTACCGCGTTTGTGACTCGGGTCTGTAGCTACTCAAAGCCCCGGCGGCCTTTGGTCTCAGCCCTGGCGAGGTCTGCGCGCCTCCCTCTGCCAGTGATCTTCGCCAGGCTCGCAGGGCACAGGCGCTCTTGGTCAGAACACGGAGCCGGACCTGACACCCGGGCCACCGGAGAGCGTCTGTCCCTCACCTCGGAAGCTTTCTTCCGTAATTTCCCTGTGCTCAGTCGCGGCTTCTCCCCGACTGACCCATTTCCTCAGGCTCAGCGTCTCCCCTTGATGCTGGGCTGCCCCTCGCCCAGCGCTCCAGCGAGGCCCTCCCTCCCCGAGGGCAGGGCAAGCCCCTTATCCCCGCCAGCCGCGAGGACAGTGCGGTTGGGCGCCGCCCGCCATGACAGGTTAGGGCAGCAACGGGAGCCGGGACTCTTTCGGCGAGGACACCCACTCTTCCCCTAATTCCCGGAGAGCGTGGCGACAGAGAGAAGACAGCCCCACAGAGAGAAAACAGCGCGCTTTCCGAAGGGCGAGCGAGAGCATATATAGGGTGGAGCAAGGGGCGGGGCCTACAGGCCACGTACGGTTCCGCACATCCAATCAGCTCAGAGAATCAGAATTATAGCCTTATATGGAAATCCTGGGGCGCAGCGTGCTACGCTCAGGTGTTCCGGATGCCAGGCAAATATGCTCGTGTCTGCCCCGCCCCTCCACGGCCCGCCTGGGCTGCAGAGCAAGGCCCTGTCCCAAAAAATGAAAAGAAAGATGAGCTGGGAACCCCTAAAAAACGAGCCCGATGCTCTTCAGCGCGAAGGCCCGGGGCTCGGTCTCCTGCTCGGAAAGCCACCACCAGAAGCGGCTCCCCCTCGGCTTTTGCAATTTCCCAGCCAGCAGGGAACCGTCCACTGCGGCTTCCTAGGACCGAAGGTGACTCTCCCCTTGGCTACGCCTTCCCGTGCAGTCACACCTTGGCACCTGTCAGTCATTCTGGAATGTGACAAATCCCAAGACTGACAAGAACCAAACAGAAGTTTCCCCTAAGAAATGACAAGCCAGGCCCCGGGGCCGGACCATAATCCCACCACCTGGGAGGCTGAGGCAAGAGGCTCTGAAGTTCAAGTCCAGCCTGGGCAACTTAGTGACTCAGCAAGATTTTATCTCAAAAATGGGCTGGGGATGTAGCTCAGTGTGAAGGCCCTGGGCTCCATTCCCCCGTACCTCAAAAAAATAAAGGAGAGAGAGGGAGAAAGAACATAATTAGAATTCAGGAGAAGTGCCCTGGAGCCTTCCCACTTCCTGGGCTGCTAGACTTCCTGGGCTCAGGTAAGGCTTGAGTCCTGGTGCTGTCATTCTTAACCTTTTGGCGACTCTTGATTAGCCTTTAAGACGCACGGGGGGGAACGGCTGGGTCTGCACTGTCCCCGCGGA
The DNA here is from genome assembly GCA_004027205.1 of Ctenodactylus gundi. Taxonomy (NCBI): domain Eukaryota; kingdom Metazoa; phylum Chordata; class Mammalia; order Rodentia; family Ctenodactylidae; genus Ctenodactylus; species Ctenodactylus gundi. Next base: position 187,654 of record PVKB01003115.1, read on the forward strand.
GGCCAGCCATGAGCAACTCTGAGCTCTGAGGGATTTTTATTTTTTTCTCAAAATGCAACAAGCACCAGGCACGGCCAGTTGTGGCGCTGATGCGCCCACGTATGGCTGGATTTCCTAAATTGTTGGCGGTGAGCGCCTGCTAATGTTCCTTTCGTGCTGGGCTGGTGGCACAGGCCCTTTTTCCCAGCATGCCGGGAGGCTGAGGCAGGAGGATCGTGAGTTTGAGTGCAGCCTGGGCTGCTTGTCTCAAAAATTGAAAATAGGACGGGCTGTAGCTCAGTGTGAAGGCTGAGGTCCCTCCAGGACCAAAATAAATGAATAAAAACATATATAAAAGTTCATTGTCCGTGAGCACATAGATGGGCCCAGCTGCCTGACGCCACTCGACCAGGTAGTAGCTCCTCGACATCCTCAGGCGGCTGCCTAGGCCTCTCAGAGAAGGGGCTTGCGGGGCACCGCCCAGGGACAGAAGCATAGTCCAGCAGCCACAGTTAGGGGCACATGGGTGGGGTGAGAGCTGTGTTCTGAACGCCCCCACTGCCAGGCCCTGGCTAACACTGCACTGAGGCCGCCGTGAACATCAGCCCCCTGCTCCAGTGGCATGGGAGCAGAAGCATGGAGTTTTAGCTCAGGGTCAGCTGGTTCCTTCACAGCCCCGGCCTGTCCCCTTAGCCTCTCAGTACCACCACCAAGGCCCCTCTCCAAGCCCTGTTTGTCAGGAGACGTGCCCGGCATCTGACAAACAAGGTCACAGGCCACTTGCTTAGCTGAGCCCTGGCAGGGAGCGGGAGCCTAGGCCGGGACCCAGGTACCTACGGGTCCCATCTCCTGGCCACAGGACTCGTCCTCAGAGCTGCCTACACCAGCCTTTACCCTGGCCTCAATAGCTCCTGTAAACCGGGATGCCCTCCTGCTCTAACCCCTCGGTGACTGCGGGGGTGGGCTGGTAGAATCCTGGGGGCCAGGGATCCCCTTGGTAAGGGAGGCGAGGTGTCTTGGGAGGTGGGCCGGCTCTCCCGGGAACACACCACCTCTGTTGTGCCCCCAGCAGTAATTAGGGAAACGGCCACCTCAGGGTGACGGGCAGGTCCTTCCTGAGGCCAAGGAAGGAGGGGCAGGAGGTCGGAAAGTCCCCTAGCCATACTGCTCGGACCCGCTGGGGCCCTACCTGGGAGGTGGCAGGGGAGGCCTCACCCCTCTGGCCCCACCTCCCCAAGCTGTGGTCTTGGTCAGGAACCAGGTCCACTTTGAATCCAGAGGGTCCTGTGACATGCCTTGTGTGGCCAATAGAGCTGGCAGATGTGACCTCACCCTAGTTCTGTGGGAGTCTCCTTCTGGTCACCAGGCATGGCCATGCCCCAAACCAGAGGCCCCTGGCTTCCTGTGTCCTCTGCTGCTTAGATGACTTTGAGTTGGGGTCGCCTCACCTGTCATCCCCCTGCCAGGCGCCAGCAGATACTGCAGGGGTCAGGCCCACCCCACAGCCCACCCACCGTGATCAAGGGTGTCCACAGTCCCACCTCCTTCCCTAGGTAACCAGCTCTAAACCGGTTCCACATCGTCCCTGTTCACCGCAGGGCTGAGCAGTGATAAAAAAAAAATATGGTGAATGTCTATATTTAAATTAATTTTTTTATGTTAAAAGTCACATTGTCAGGGACTCCCTCACCTGGAACCCTGGGATCCCCCTGCTTTGGACACTTCCTTTTTTATTTTTGAGACAGGGTCTCACTCGGTAGCCCAGTCTAGCCTTGGATTCAAGGATTCACGGCCACGCAATCCTCCTGCTTCTGCTTCCAGAGTGCTGGAATTACAGGCGTGCACCACCACGCCCAGCTGTATGGGGTGCTGGGGAATCGAACTCAGCACCTTGCACCTGCTGAGCAAGCGCTTTCACCGCGGTGCCGGTCCTCCCGCCCCTGCCACTCCTGCAGAGGAAAATAGGACAGGGCTCTTTCCGGAGGCTCTTCAGTGGCGCTGCTGCAGCTGCTTCTAGATCCTGAGGCGATTCAACACGTTTTCCCGGCTGTTCTGACTCTGGGAAGAGCCAAAGTTACGTAGAGGAGACCCCATGGATGAGGTGGGCGAGGACACAGGCCCACCTTTTCATTTGACAGAAGATTCTGCCAACATTTGAAGCTGATTTAGGATATCTAATCCCCAGCCGGTTAGGAATCAGGCCGTGCCACAGAAGGCGACCGCAGTATGTACAATACCCCTCGGTGTTCACAGCCACTCCCCACCACTCCCAGAGCCACCTGAGCGCCACCTCCCACCAGATCAGCCGGGCGGCAGTCTCACCGGAGCTCAGCCCTACCGTGGACTGCGCACGCCAGGGACCTGGGTTGCACGCTCCTCTGAGAATCCCAAGCCTGGTGACCTGAGGTGGGGCGCAGGTCCCTGCACCATCCACAAAGCATCCTTCCGCCCGCCCCCTGGTCCTTCGGAAAACTGTTCTCCGCAGAGCAAGGCTGGGGCTGCCACTTGCAAGCACGTGGCTGGCAGCCAGGAAAATGCTCCAGAACGAGAGGGCCGAGCAGCAGACAGGCCCCGCACATGCCGTCAGTGATGCACCACAGGGTGGGAACGGGTGGGAGGAGAGGCCGAGTGGGGAGGGAGCAAGGGAGAAAGAGGGCCCAGGAGGCAGGAGCCAGGGCCCAGGAGGAGCGGCCCGGCCGGAGCTCCGAGGACAGCCGCGTGCTGCCTGCGCCCACCTGCGCCTCACCAACCAACCGCAGCCGCCCGAGGTGGCGCAGCTGTGCAGGTGAGGTTGGTTTACGTAATTAGAGGCGTGACCGCGGGCAGCCGGGATCTGCAGAAGCCCCCTCCCCGCCGCCTCTGAACCGCGTCAAGGGGAGCCCCCCCACCCCGACCCTGGAGACTGTTTCTGTCCTCTTGATCTCGGTGTGATTAGTAACGCAATTAGGCGGCAGGATGAAAGCTCGCGGCCCCTGAGACGTTCCTAAACATCCCTGGGCGGGCAGGCGGGTGGGTGAGCGGGGAGGAGGTGGCCCTGCATACTCATCACCTGGATGTCAGGGAGGTGGGGCGCAGGGCTGCGTGGGGAGGCGGGCGCCCTCTGCAATGTGCTGTGCCTGGATGTGAGTCGCTGACTGAAGGAACAAAGTCTGTAATGTTACCTCAGGCCGTCAGGTCGGCCTCACCGTGGAGACGCAGCTTCTGCTCCTGCAGCGATGAACAGGCCCCGCACAGGACAGGCCTGCACTTGGCTGTGGCCCTTATGGAAGAAAAAAAAGGGGGTGCGCGTTTTTATCCCGTGGGTTTCCCCTTCCCCTTCTCTTCCCTTCTTTGTTTTTACTATGGAAAAATCTCTTTCCCCACACTTTTTAAAATGTGCGTATTGTTTGTACAGATCAATGGATTTCCCTTGGGCAGATCTGTACGTGCATAGCACATAGTTTAATCACAGCCAGCAGGTGACATGAACCCTGATCCTAACCCACTGTCCCCTCTCCTTCCTTCCTTCCAAATTCCTGAAACCCAGGAATCCATCAGTGCTTATGGACGACAAGACCCGGGCTACAGGTGAACTCCAAGGCCCCATGCATCCTGCCATGGCAGGATAGAGGTGGCTCCAGTCACCGTGCAGGGGGACCCCGAGGCAGGCCTGCAGCCCTCCTGGGGGCTGGCTGTAGTCTGAAGAGTCCCAGCAGGTGGGGATGGAGCAGTAGCCAGCTCCGAAGATCAGCCCCCTGCCGGTGGAGTGGCCAGCTACCCGGGAGGGCTGTGGCCACCTCCAGCAGAGTGCAGCAGCCTCTCACTGGTCCCTTCCGGCAGGCGTGGCCTCTGCACGGGAGCTAAACAGAGGCTGATTGGCCACAGACCTCCCCGCAGGCGAGGGCCCGCCCACCTCCAGCAGCGCCACCTTTGCCCTGTGGATAAAATCTTGGCGTCTTTCATACCATCATGCCGTTACTTCCCATTGGCCAGATTATCACATGGGACATGTGTGGTCAGCAGGTGACATGAGCCTATTGGTGCCTGAGAAAGGACAGAGGGAACCTCGGGAGGGGGAGTGAGAGAGAAGTGTCACCTCTAGCCCTCAGGGTGCTGGATGGTCACCTGCAGGTCATTATCACAGCTTTAATGACACACTTCCAAGCACGAGACACCGGCTCAGGCTCACGTTCAGCCCTCTCCATGGGCCACACACAGGGACTCACTCATGACTGGGAGACAGTATCTAGTGTCCTAAAGGGTCCCTGAAGTTACCACACAGTGTGGAAGGGAGCTGAGGGACAGAAGGCTTGGGGCGTGACTCCAGGGACCTTCTCAAGCACCAGGGTCTCCCTGGAGGCGGTGGCTCCCCAGGAATTTGGAGGAAGTAGACAAGGAGCTACATTTCCCAGGGCAGTCTGCCACATACAGAACCAAGGGACCCCTTAGGGTGTGACCAGAGTGGGAATCCTGATGCGCAGCCAGGGGACTCCATGTGTGTGTGTGCATGCGTGCCCTGGGGCCAGGGAGACCCCGTGTGTGAGGGGAACGGCTGTCCCACTGCAGGACACCTGCATTAACTTTCAGTGAAAGGGACCGGAGAAATGTCCTGTCTCGGATCAGCAGGAATGGCAGGGGCTTGGTAAGGGCCCTGGAGGAGGGGCGGCTCTTGCAAGTGGGCATCTCTCCAGGCTCCAGCTCAGCCAACGGCATCCTAGCCCGTTCTACGGCCCCATGGATGGCCCGCTGTTCATACACCACACCGTGGGCCTCCGGGCACCATCAGTTTGGAACTGGTGCTTTACTGATCTCCATCCGTGCTTCAGGATTAGGTGAGGTGCTCAGAGCTGTGGCGAGGGCGTGAATTCTCCCAGTGCCCAAGAAGGAGGCCAGACAGACCAGATGGCCTTATCTAAGGATGCTGCTCTCTGTAACTGGGAGCCCAGTGAATGGCCACCAAAGATGTCCCTGTCCTGGCTCCCGCCTGGGAGGGGAGGGGCTCTGTGGCATGGGGGCCGAGGTGCCAATGGAACTGTGGTTGCTCACTGCTGAGCTGGGATGGCAGGTCATCCAGCAGGTGTCACCAACAGGCCCTGAAGAGTGGCAAGGGGATCAGAAGAGTCAGAGGAGGAGACGGGGTGACAAGAGAGTTAGAAAGGCAGCTGGTGGCCAGAGATGGAAGGGGCCAGCCATGAAGGGATGGAAAGGGGAGGAGGCGAAACCAGGTGCATCCCAGGGCCCCGAGGGACCAGCCCCAGCCACACCGTGTCACCGAGGGACTCACGGACCACACAGCCATAGCAAGTAGACGAGCCGTCTGAAGCCCCAGGGGTCTGTGGTGATCTCTCAGCTGCAGACCATGCCCAGCAGGGCTGGCTTACAAATGTGGGAGGAGGGGCTGGGGTTCATACTCAACAGTTGCCTAGCAGTCCCAGGTTCGATTTCCCATGACCACCACGTAAGCCGGCTGCAGTGGTGCACGCCTGTAATCCCAGCATTTCGGAGGCTGAGGAGGAAGGAGTGCTCTGAGTTTGAGGCCAGCCTAGACTGCACAGTGAGTCAAGGGCCAGTGTGGACTACAGAGCAAGACCCAGTTTCAAAAAATAAAATGAAAACTCATCCGAAGGTGAGAAGACAAGAAGGCTCTATTCTGTGTCGATCCCTGTCCTCTAGCCATTCCTAGTAGAGTCCTGTCCCTGCCAACCTCCAGACCTGGGGCAAGAAGTCACCACAGAGTCTTTTGGTTAGGCCAGGCGTACAGCAAGCTGGCACAATGATGCCATTAAGGTTAGGCACAGCAGCAGGTCCTCTGCAGTGGAGCTGGAACGCATGTCAACGGCCCCTGTGGGGTTCAGTCCCTAAGACCTACTTCAAGTCCCTGTTCTTCCCACGGGACAGGTGGGTGAGCAGCTCACAGACTGCAGCTTGAGTGTGCCAGCTGAACCCCGTCCCATCCCTGGCTCTCCATCACGCTGGGCCTGCCCACCTCCAAGACCCCAAGCCATGCACGTGTCTGTCCCGGCCGATAAAACTGGGCTTTAAAGGTTGCGAAAACACTCAGTCTGCCGGGTAACTTAGATACTTGCTGGGATCTCACAGCATCAAAAGTGATGAGGCCATCATGGTGTCAGAGTGTCTGAACTGCCGCAGAGTCGGACACAGGCGAGGTCCCCAGCAAGGAGACTGGCCAGCTGAGAACAGCCGGGTGGGTCCCCAAGGGCTGTCCAGCCGTGGCCCGGGGGAGGGCTCTGCTGCTCTCTGCCTTTGGTTCTTTGTCCTGGGATGTCTGCAGTGACAACCAAGCACTTCCGGACACTCCACGTGACAAAGAAAAGCAGCTTCCGGCCTTGTGCTTGGCAGGACCCTGGTCAGGGCTGCTGACCACCTCAGGGACATCGGGCATCAGGAGTGGCCGGGCTCTACACTGCCAGTGGTCACATGCATCCACCTTGCACGGGCACGCAGACACGTGAGGGGGCAGGGCCAGGTTGGCGGGCTGGCAGAGCAGGTCCTTGACCTGCAGACACAGCCCAAAACCAAACAGCTTCCGGGTGCCCGTCTGGCCTGGTGGGGTGAGCTGTGATAATTACAGGGCATGCCCAGCTCGTTAACGAGGCCAGGGCTGGTGCCCTGACCCCCAGTGACCTGGGGCCCGCCCCTGCCTGGCCCAGGCGAGGGCGTGCCTCTGTCCTCAGGCAGGCCTCTCACTGCCCCACCCACTCGTGCCTGGCTGCAGCCTCATCCACAGAAGACACAGCTTCCCTCAAGCATGCCCAGGGGATCATGGTGGAACGCAGGCCCTTGCGCACACGGCCCTCGTACAGAACATTCTGATTGGCACATACAAGGGCCGATCAAAAAAGATTCGCAGCGTGCGTAAGTCCGAATCTCTACTTGTTACAGAGGCACAGGCCATAAATGCCCATTGGTCCCCGTCCTCACTTCAGACAGACTCACTGATCGGGCCTCCTTGCCAGTTCCTGAAGCAGTCCTGAACATCCTCTTTCCTGAGTGCCCGTAGGAGGGCTGATCAAAAAGACGGTGACGCTGCTGAGCCCCACCCAACACATAAGGCCAGCTCATAAAAACATGGTAGTGTACCTCATCCACCTTGGTCACCAGATCTGGCACCAGGTGACTTCTGGCTCCTTCCCCAGAGTCAAAATGACCATGAAGGTGAAATATTTTGAACCCATTCAGGACACTGAGGCAGCCGTGACGGTACCACTAAGGCACTCAGGAAGGAGGACCCCCAGAAGCACCCAGAGGGTGGCAAGGGCGAGGGGGTGAGCGTGCTCCGAGCGCGGGGAGGATTCTCAAGGGCATTCGCGGCCGGGTGTCTTTTACTGTAACAATCTTCAAAGATTCAAATGTCCCCCTTACTTTGGGATCAACAGCGCACACTTATACACATTTATGGGAATTGTGTGGCATTCTGGTCGCTGTGTACATGTGCAAGACACTGCGTATCACAGATACATACTAATACAAATTCACAAAGTAACCAAGGGACGCTAATCAGCGTATCTCCCACCTGGAGCTTCTGGCACCCCCGCAGTGGCACGGAACACATGGCCTTCGCCTCCTCAGCCTGTCACAGCTGTCTGCTTGGATTTGCCCAGCAGCCCCTCCACTGATGGGCAGAGTGGCAGAGAGCTGGGGCAGGACACGGAGTCACATGTCCAGGCTGCTAGGAAGGACAGAGCAGAGCCAGAGACCCAGGTGCGGGTCCCAGCTCAGCACTCCCGGGTCTGCGACACACCGGTGTGTGGGCTCGCAGCATGGCCACTGTGTGGGCACGGGCTGTCCCCATGCTGCCCCAGGCAAGGGCCCCCAACACCCACACCCAGGGGAGCAGCCGCCATTTCTCTTCAGGGCCTAGAATCTACATTATTAAAAGCTTCCAGGCAATACTGACACAGGTCGCTTGGATGACTGTGTGAACCGGGGCACTGAAGCTGGGACAGTGACGCCCAAGGCCATGTGCTCGGCGCGGTGCCTTGTGTGACCCCTCTATGGCCAGCTCACCCTGGGAGCCCATCTCCAGTGCGTCACGGAGGGTAGCGTCAGGAGTGCCAGGAACTCGACTCATACTCACCACAAATGCCCCAGGATGGCTCACAAACGCTGGGGATTAAAACTCAGCCCAAGATCAAGGGGACTAGGTTTCCTTCACACGCCTGGGTTTATTCCCAGAGCCCGGGCAGGGAATTCTTTCCAGGGTCAGAGTTCATCACTCTCCTGTTGCTGCTGTTCTGTTTCTAAAAGGGATATGGAGCAACAGCAAATCTGAGTCATTTCCATCATCCAAGCAGGCCTCTCCCCCAGCCTCTCCCCCAGCCTCCCCAGGAGCAGGAGCCAGTGGTCCCCTCTTCCTGTCCTCCTCAGTAAACATTCTATTTCTCAGCTTCTCATGAAATAAAAAAAGATTCTATTTCCCAGCTTCTCATATTAAAAAAAAAAAAATGTGGCTATGCCCAAGTTCAGGACACAGCGGGATAAAAGCAGGGCTGGCGTCTACTCCTTCTAGGAAATGTTCCTAAGGAAAAGCACGCACATTTTCTTGCTCTTTCTCCTTGCTGGCTACAGCAGGATCCCAGTGGCTGGTGCTCACAGCTCTTCTGGGCTATGCTACGAAGGGATCTTGGGAAGTCAAGCACGGCCAAACACCGGTCGAGAAGAACGTAGTCCCTTGGCCCTGCTGTGCGTGAGAGCCATGGGTGTGACATCTCTGGGCTTCCTGACTGTGAGACAGGAGGGAGGGAGGGAGGGAGGGGGGGAGAGAGAGGGAGAGAGAGAGAGAGAGAGAGAGAGAGTCTTCTATTGCTTTTAGGCTGCTTCTGGTTGGAGTTACTCTTCCTTGCAGTCACGGCTGATTCCCCCTAACCGGTCTTGTCTCCTGGTCTCTCAGCCAACATTGGGGAGAGAAAATCAGCAGGACGCCAGGAGTCGGCGAGGTGTCAGGGTGGCTAGGGAAGAGGCAGTTTCTTAGAATGTCTTTTCATCTGCCCCATTCTGTTCCTGGGTCACTTCTGTGGCCCCGTTTGTGGACACCTGGTAACATGAGGGAAGCACAGAGAAGCCACTAAGCCCTTCCACACACTGACCCCCTCTCAGCAGCACTGCTGGGGCACAGCTGCCACCACAGAACCAGCAGTGGGAGAGGGAGGAGGTGAGAGGCAGCCCGGCTGCAGGAACTCCCTGGAGGGGGGCCCTGCACCATCATCCAGCCCCCCCATGGCATCACCCCGGCCCTGCGCGGCCACCGGTGTCACGCTGGTGGAAACACCAGCCTTGCTGACACCTCGAAGTGCCCACTGCCGAAGCCGCCGACTCTCACTCCAGCCCACCTCTGCACAGCTGCCAGGGTCCCCGCTTCCCCCTCGGCCCGTGTCCACAGTCAGAAGGGTGAGCGGAAGGCGGCCCGTCCCTACTGGGGGACCACATTCAGGCTCTATTTATTTATTATTATTTTTGTTTGCTATTGAGGATGGAACGCAGGGTCCTCACACTGAGTTATATCCCCAGCACTTTTTTTTATTTTTTATTTTTGGTTTCCACTTTAAGACAAGAGTCTCACTAAGTCATTAAGTTGCCTGGACTGGCTTTCTGCCTCAGCCTCCCAGAATGCTGGAGTAACAGCCTGCACCACTGGGCCTGGTCCAGCCTCTGAAACAGGAGTAAACCTAACCAGGGAGGTGCGAGCCTCTACAGTGACGTCGGCGAACAGCAAGGACAGAGACGGAGAGAGAGGCATCCCGTGGGCGCCGGTGGGCGGGCTCAGCACTGTTAAGACAGACACCTGCAGACACAGGGCCGTCCCCATCAAAGGACACAGAACTAGAAACAGACATTCCTAAAATTTAAATGAAAGCGCAGAAGAGCCAGACTACACAGCATAACCTGAGTGAAAGCAGCCAGGATGGAGGCCTCGTAGACCCGGGATTCAAGGCATCCCGCAAGGCCGTAGCGGCAAAGCCAGTGCGGTGCTGGCGCAGACTCGGACCTGCACAAGGGTGGTATGGGACAGAGCACAGGGCACGAGCTCCCCCAGCTGCAGCCGGGTCGGGTTTGACAGAGGGGCCAAAAGCGCCCACTGGGGAAAAGACGGCCGCCTTAGCACGTGCAGAAGGCGGGATAGCCATGTGCAGAAGACCGAAACTACATCCCTGTCTCACACCCTGTACAAAACAGCTCAAGATGGACCTAAGCTGGACACTCAGAAATTCCCAGATGAAAACATAAGGAAACACTTGAATCTGTGGCTCAGGCAAAGCCTTCCTGCCTTGGTCGTGGGACTTCTGCACAACCAGGAAACACGCAGCCCCGAGCAGCATGTCGAGGACGGGCCCGCTCCCCACCCGGCTGCCCCGCTACGCCTCCCTCCACAGGTCCACCCTCCCTCTGGATCCAGAGGCCAGGCATGCACCGGGCGCAGGGCGGCCTCAGAGGTGTGGCTCACAGGAACTTCACAGCCTGTCCTGATGGTGAGCTTTTTTCTTTTCTCTCTCTATTTTTTTTTTTTTTTTTTTTTTGAGACAGGGTCTCATCTGTGCTCCAGGCTGGTACTGAACTCACTGTGCAGCCCAGGCTGGCCTTGGACTCACGACAGTCCTCCTGCCTCAGCCTCCCGAGTGCTGGGATTAGACAAGTATCACCACCATGTCAGGCTTTGTGTGGTGCTGCGGAATCACACACAGGGCCTTGCTCTTGCAAGTCAAGTGCTTCAGCTGCTGTGCCCTTCCTCCAGCCCCTCTGACGGTGGACTCTAAGGACACAGGTCAGAGGTGAACACGGGGAGGGACCTGAAGGGCCCTGAGTAGGCTCTTTTGACGCTTTCCGGGACACGCCACACCACTCATTTCCTTTTTTAATAAACATTTAGTGAGCATTTAGTGTGTGCCTGGAACCCAGGACGGGCCAGGCCTCCTGAGTCCCGGAGCTAACCGTGACGGGAACAGCCTCTGCCTGCAGGGGTCTACGGATGTCTCCTGTGTTCCCACACAGCGCCTGGTGGTGCACAGGGCAGAACAAGGCTAGCCCTGGCTCCCACGGGGCTTTGCTTACAGAGGAAGTACTACCTTACAAAACAGGACGCTGGTTACATAACACAGACGGCAGCAAGTGACCGGACAGGACAATAAGGCCAAGGGGGGGGACCTCTGGAGGAAATGTCACTTGAGCCAGGCCAGGTGACACCACAAAGATGGGGAGGTTCCAGGCAGAGGGAGGGGCAGGCACAGGGATGCCAGCCTTCGGGGGTCTGAGGGTCAAGTAGGGTGCGGCCCGAGGCCGGGAAGAGACTGTGAGGGGCCCAGCCAATGTCTCCGCGCCTTCTCGTTGCTGGGCGCAGTACCCAGCAGCCACAATGTTGGGGTGTCCTGGTCCCCTCGAAAGACTACACGTGAAGGAAGGACCACAGGAAGGAGCTGACATGAAGGACACGGGAAAGCGGCTCCTCCAGCCTGGAAGCAGGCCACCCGGGGCCGGGCCCGGGCAGAGACCCACGCTCTCTCGTGGCCTCGGGACGCTTCTGGCTGGCCCTCAGACCCCCAGCCTGGAAGCTGAGTGTCAGGCCTGCTGTCGAAGCCGCCGGCACGAGGCGCTTGGCAGTCACCTGTCCAGTTTCTCCCCTATCTGCCCCGCCTAGGCCGAGGGGGTCTCCTGTCGGGAAGTCCATCCCCCTTCCACCTGACGCTGGGCTGTGCGGGCGGGTTTGGGAGGAAGGTGGGTGGGCACCCACGGCCGTCTACTACATGGACGGCAGGTGACAGGGTGGGGCAAGGCACTGGGCATCTTAGGGAGAGAGGCCCAGCAGCGACAGAAGCCACACAAAATGCAGGCAGAAGGGCCAGTCTCTGGATAGCAGATGGCTTAGGAACCCCCTGCATGTGTGGCTGGGGTGGCATGTAGGAGAAGGAACAGACTGGGGAACCCCAGAGTGCCCAACCTTTGCTCAGGTCCATGGCCAACTGAGGCAAGTGTCCCAGGTGTCCCAGGGGTGTCCCCGTCTCCTGGGGCTCCAACATGCTGCCTTTACAGCCCCCCAACCCCATTTTCTCCTTTGCTCAGCTGGGTCTGGTGACAAAGGCTGTGTGACTCAGTGAGCTTTCTAGAGCAGTGCAACTTTTCTGGAGGGCACCCTAGCCTTGGGTGCTTGGGGCGTAGACTGAGGGCAGATTATGGTTGTGTGGGGCCTGGGGAGGACTCCAGGCCCATAGATAGCAGAGAGAGACATGGATGGGGCCAGGCTTCCAATTCCATGGAGGCCAAGACCATGGACCCCCAGCTCCGGCCCTGGGAGGTGAGGCCTGAGGTTGATGGAGGACAGGCAGAGGTGTGGGGTCCTGTCACCTGCCAGGGGCCCACAGAAAGTCAGTGGCTGGGGCTTGGAAATCATGGGGCTCAAACGTGTGAGGGTTCACACTGTATACAGTGGGCTTCCCTAGTGGAAGTCCCAGGGCGCAGCAAATGCGCACCCCAGCAAAACCCATGGTTTGCACGGAGGGTATTGCGGTTTAGATCGGGACTGTCCTCCAAAAGTCTCGTGTATTTGGTTGTTATGGACTTTCTATGGAATCACATGCTGTTGGGAGACTGGGCCTAGGCTGGGGTGGATTACAAATACGTAAAGTGGATTAGAGGCGAGGAGTGGGGGCTTACCACACCTCCCACACCTGGATCCAGGAGGGGATGATCACTGGAAGGAGACCTGGAAGGACAGATAAGCTGCTTCCTGCCTTTGAGGTCTAGTCTTAATTAGTTTCTGCTTGACTCGGCTTCCTGTTCGAGACATCCTGAGAAGAAGCTGCCTCCACCTCTGTCTCTGCCATGTCCTTCCACTGCTGCTGGCCGCCCCTGAATGGACTGTGACCTTCTGAAACTGTGAGCTAAAATATACCTTTCCTCCCCTAAATGTGTGGATGCCAGGTTTTGAGTCACAGCAACAAAAAAGCAACTAAGTCAGAGGGAGAGATGGGGATTTCACAACACTGTCCTGAAAACACACACTGTCTGCTAAGCACAGGCTGGTGCCACCGGCCCCGTCGCTCACACGCTCTGGCCTCTGCCTGACCTCTGTGCCGAGTGTTAATGAGCCGATCTGCGGCGCGCAGGAGAGCTGCTGATGCTACTGGGCGAGAGGACATCTGCGGAGCTGTCACCGCAAGCCCAGGCACAGGGCAGGATTAATTTTTCCTTCGTTAAGGATACCCTCATTTACATGATTAATATGTCACAGCTGAACACAGGCAGTGACGGACAAAAATCACTGAACAGAAATGCCACCTGCTGAGCAGAAAGAATAAGACCAAGAAAATGACTGCACAAGGCTACGCAACCCGGCAGCGCTGCGTCCCCCAAACAAGCCTGAAGTGCCCGGGAGGCCGCTGCTTCCGGGAGAGCCACCCAGGGGCTGCAGGCACGCGGTCCAGGAGATCTGAGGAAGGTCGGGCTCCCGGACGCCCCTGCTGTCAGCGGACAAACTGGAAAATTCCTGCTCCCCAACCCTCAGCAGTATCCTTAGGGACATGAGGCGTTTGGGGACACTCCAGATCCAAACACCACAGCAGCACAGGAAGTGGCTGGGGAGGCCAAGGAACAGGTGATACACCTCGTCTCATTTTAATGACTGCAACCTGCGCCGGCGGGAGAGTGTTCTCGTCCTCGCCTGCTGGGTCCCCAGACACTCACCCCCCGTGGTTCTATTTCCTCACCTAAGGTGTACTGGCCGGTCCCTGCACACAGTCTGCGTCCTCTGCTTAAGCATCCTGCCCGCCCGGCTGCACCCCAGGGCCCTTGCTCTTCTCTGTGGCTGGAGAAGCTTCCTCCTCGCCCCTCAGAGCTGCGACTCCAGGATTCTCCACCCAGCCTCCTCTGTGGGAGCAGACCTGTTCCTCCCTCCCCTCCCTGCTCCGTGGTGACAGACCCTGCCTCAAGTCCCACTTTCTGAAAGCTTCCCAGAGCTCTGTATTTCTGGAATCTCTTGCTCTTCTAATCTTCTAATTCTTATTTATTTATTTTTTTGAGACAGGGTCTTGCTCTCTAATCCAGGCTGGGCATCAACTCATACTCACAGCAACCCTGCCTCAGCCTCCCAAGTGCTGGGATCACAGGTGTGCACCTGGCTTACACGGTGCTGGGAAATCCAACTCAGGGCGCTGAGCTTGCTAGGCAAGTGCTTTAACCACTGAGCTATTCCTCCAGCTCCGCTCTTGTAATTCTGAGCAGACCTTGGCAGCTGGCCGTGCAGACTTACTCCCTTGTTTATCCAAGTGTAGTGATGTGACATCCTGGCCTGATGTGACCACACTATGCAGGACGGGTCACGGGTCAGACCGAGGAGGCGCCTGGTCCTCACACCTGCAGCAGCATGGCCACAGGCTGTGGCAGAACCTCGGCTAGGCCTGCCCTCCCCCTGCAACCCCTGGCAGCAACCCCTTCCCCTCCTCGGGCAGCACCCGTGCAGGCCTGTAGCCACACCCCCCCCGACTTGGGGGGCCCGAGCAGGAGGACTACAAGGTCAAGACCAGCTGGGTAATTTGGCAATCGAAGAGACCTAGTTTCAAATAAATAATAAAAAGGGGCTGGGGATGTAGCTCAGAGTAGGGGCACTGCGTTCAATCCTAATAAACGAACAAACAAAACCCACAAAACTGGTCAAACAATCCATCGCTTCCGCTGGAGGCGGGTCTCAGGTCACTGGAGGTCCCTCCCAGGGTTCTGACCCACCCCAGCCAGCAGCAGACTTTGACTCTAGTTTAACAGGTGGCAATGTTTTATAAATTCAGATCAAATTCCTCTGTGTCCTCCCCTCCCCTCTGGCCCATTCTCTAAAGGGCTCTTGTCCACAGGGTCGCGGGACAGACAGAGATTTGGAATAACGATGCTGACCATCTTCGCCAGTGCTGGCTTTGAACACCCTTTTTTCCTGTTTACCGCAAGTGGCCTCCTTTGAGCTGGCTGGGGTTGACATTAGAGGGAGATGGCCTGTGGGCAGCAGACAGCAGCACCTCTCACTGAGCCACACCCCCAGTCCCAGCCCCCTCTCTTTCTTTTTGAGATAGGGTCTCGCTTTGTAGTCCACGCTGGCTCACTGTGTATCCCAGGCTGGCCTCAAACTCACGGCAATCCTCTTGTCTCAGCCTCCTGAGTGGTGAATTAGAGGCGTGTGCTACCACGCCCAACTCAAATCTATATGTGAAGGCACTGGAGTCTTGTCCTCTCTGCCTCAGTGCCCCCCCCCCCCCCCCCCCCCCCCCCCCCCCCCCCCCCCGGGCCCCCCCCCCCCCCCCCGCACAGCCACTCCCTCCCTGGGGGTCCCTGCCTTCCCAGCCGGGGCTCTGACCCCTCCCCGTTCCCTCAGACCTCCCAAGAGCTAAGCCCAGCTCCTCCCAGCCCAGAGTCCTCCTCCTCCTGCCGGCCTCTGCTGCTCCCTGCTCGGACCAGAATTTGCAGCACAGGCTGTAAAGCGCAGGGAGTAGGAGGGAGGCCAGCAGGGAAGGGAACAGATCCAGGGCACAGAGCTGTAGGGACGCAGGACGAGCAAACCTACACACCTACGGCGCAACCTGAGGCCTGGGGTGAGTGATGTCAGCACGTCGCCAACAGCCTGGACACATCACGCGTAGCCAGCTGACCCATCCTCGTGCGGATGTTGTAGTCTGTGCACCTGCACGAGCCAAGACACTTCCCGGGCCCTCAGTGACGCGATGCATGGGACCGCTGGCAACTGTCCCGCATGGGACCGTGTTGTTCTGTTTTGGAAATTGGCCAGGGAACACATTTTAGGTACACTTACACAAACACGCACATGCACGCGCACACACACACACACACACACACACACAGACGAAGGTGAGGCTGTAGTAATCACATCACTATATACAGGTATATCAAACACTAATTTTTTCAGATTGTGTTGTACACCTGAAATTGATATAATAAAATCAGAGAGCCTATCAAGAGCCCACACGAGTGGGCTGAAACTGTCTCACAGACACATTTTAGAAGATCAAGAGGCCAGCTGTGGAGGCTCATGCCTACCAGTGTAGCTACTAGGGAGGCTGGACCAAGAGGACTGTAAGCTCAAGGGCCACCTGAATGACTTAGTGAGACCTTGTTTCAAAAAAAATATGGAAAGAAATGGATGAAATTTATTTTGATATTATGTTGTATTTAAACCCAGCATGTATAAAATGTTATCTCTGTGTGAAGTTGACCATTTTAAATTATTGATAGGTTTTTTTAATCATCTTTTTATACTAAGCATTTGAAATTTGGGGTGCATTTACTCCAGAGCCCATCCTGGCGTGGACTGGCCACATTCATGTGCCCCGAATCCACCAGAGCTCAAGGTCCCACGCTTGGCATGTGGCCCTGGACACTGTCCTGGTTGGCATGGGCTCGTGTTGGATCACTATGCCACAATTCCCACCCTCAGCCCACTCTCACTGTGATGGAGTTTGGAGCGGGGTCCCCTGGAGGTCAGCAGCCAGGTGGGGTCCTGGAGGGATCCTCACCCTGGGATCAGTGTCCATATTGGGAGAGACCTAAGTACCCCCCGGCCTCTTGCCTCATGAGGACACAGCGTTCGGGTGGTCATCTGCCATCCAGGAAGGCGCCCTAGTCAGGAGCTGACCGCACCAGCTGCCGCCTGAGTTTGGATCTACTGCCTCCAAAATAAACTCTGTCCCTTGAGAAGCCAGGCTAGGGTATTTTGCTTCGGTGGCCTGCATTTGCAGATGGCCCACAGGGGTCCAGCAGAACCAGGCTCTCCCCGGAGGGCTCGAAGAGAAGCTTGCAAGGCCGAGCCTTGCGCCGGGAGCTGGTCCTGCGGCTGCACCTCACGGAGCTGTCCGCGCGGTGTGCAGGGCATTCCATTTCCAGCCCGCTGCTCCGAGGGGCACTTAGGACAATAACTCCCATTTATGTCTCAGGTTACCATTTATCTCACCCCCTTTGAGTAGAAAGCCGTGAAATCGGAGCCACACTGACACACGCTCAAAGCGGAATCGCTTTGGCGAGGTAGAATGACTCTTCCGCTACTGCCACCTGCCACCGGCAACCGGAAGGTCAGGGATCTTTAAAAGGCCTCTTAGAACACAGGCAAGAGGAGGGTGCAGGGCCAGGGAGGTAAAGTTCACTGGTAGGACGCTTGCCTAACCGGAGGCCCAGGGTGCTGTCGCCAGCCCCGCCCCCCAGAGAGAGAGAGAGAGAGAGAGAGAGAGAGAGGGGGAAAAGAGGCCGAGGAGGGAAGGAAGGAAGGAGTAAGGGAAAGAGAAAAGAGCTAAGAGGACAGCTCAGGGGTTGGGGCCCTTGCCTAGGAAGCTCAAGGCTCTAGGTTGGATTCTCTAACACCACATAGGCCAGCACTCAGGAGGCTGAGGCAGGAGGATTACTGTGCGTTCTACCCCACCCTGGGCTCCACAGTGAGTTCAAGACCAGCCCGGACTACAGCACAAGACTCTCTTTCAAAAAAAGACAAAGGAAAGCGGAAAATTGTGTCCTTAGGTCCCTCTGGCTTCTGCCCCACTTCTAGCCTGGCTCCACTTTTACCCACTGTCACGAACTCTCCCTGAGCCACGAGTTCACTTGTCTGGTGTCTTTTCAGCCAAGACCTTTCCCACAATGAAAGATATTTTAAAAAATCAATGTAAACAAAAAGATGCAAAGCTCTGGTTCCATTAAAAAATTAATTGCCCAGTGCTGGCCTCAGTGATGGGAACATCTCCAGTGTTCTCAAGGTGGGGACTTCCTGGGAGAGAAGCAAATCTAAAGTCGTGTTAAAACACTTGCCTCTGACTGCTGGGGTGCCTGAGACGCCTTGGGCAGGGTCCTTCTCACCAAAAGCCCCAGTTCTCCTAGTTCTAGATCTAGAAAAATAAAAGACCATCACTCTCCAAAGTCAGCTGAGATGCTGGCAGGGTCAAGGTGCAGGGGAACGTCCTGGGGTCAAAAGTTGGGCTGCAGAGGCACCTGGAGGACCTAATACAGCACGCGTGTTTCCTTGGCAGGAGGACAGGAGCTCCATCCTGCACCATGGCCCCGTGGCCCCGTGGCGTGTGGCCATGAAGGCAGGAAGGGAGAGCCAGTGAGCCCGGCTGACCTTGGCCACTCGGATGGGAGCACGGCTCCTGGAAGGCGCCGCAGGAAGCTGTGCAGATGAGGCGAGCGGCAGGGGCGGGTCGGCAGAGGGAGGCCCCTGAGCAGCGGGTGAGTCTTCCAGGACCAGGCACAGCAACAGGGAGCGCTGGGCTGGGGGCAGCTGGGGAGCAGCTGCTGAAACCGTGAGCCCAAACACAGTCTGGTCACAGGGCTGTGGTGAGGCCACAGGGGGCCCCTGAGCTGTGAGGCGGAGGCAGGGCACCCAACCAAGGGAAGCCCTGTCCCTCCCTGGAAGCTCTTACCACTGTCCCCCAGGCTGCAGACTCCCCTCGGGGGCCATGGACTGGTCATCGCGGCCCCAGCCAGTGCCTGGAACCATCACTGCGGCCCTCCTGGTTCCGGCTGAAGGCTCTCTGCCTGGGGACCTGGGACCATTGTGTCATTTCCCCGCTGTTCCTGGGTGTTGCCTGCACCTACTCCCACCAAAATACCCTATTTGGGGCCTGGTCCCTGCTCCTCCCACACAGTACCCTTCTCTGTCCCACAGGCCTCCCACAGCCTCTGTTCCAAGTGCCCAAGGTCTCGCCAGGAAGGCGTCCCCTGTGGGACCGTGCACAACTCCAGTGGCAGTCTGTACACCTGCAGTGTTTGCACGTCTTTGGGGCAGGCTGCCCGTCTCTGGTGCCACTTGTGAACGTCACTGGGGACTTGTCACAGTCTCTTCCCTTAGAGGCACTCATGGGGCACACTCCCTCAGTCCCAGTGCCAGTCTCTGGTGGTGGAAAGCCCAGACCACCCGCAGGTCCAGTGGGATAAGGGCTGTTTGTGCTAAGTGGGCTCCCGAGGTCCCTCCTGGGAACACGTGCAGATGAGTCTGGCCCGGCCCACGTGCGGATGCAGCTGAGCACAAGTGGGTGACTGCGCTGAGCTGCGGCGCCCCACCCACAGCCACCTTTCAGCGCAAACTTTGGTTCAGACCATGTTCTCTGTCCCTGATTCCAAAACCAATCACGACTGGAAGGAAAGGAAACAGTTGTTCTATACACAGCTCATTTCTTTGTGGAAATATTTCAATACACCTCCAAAAATTCCAGCCCTTGTTGACATGACCAGTCTGCTAGCCATGGTCTGCATGAGCACACATGCCTGGGAGTGGGGGGAGCTGCACGCCCTGCATGACTCGGGCATGGATTTTCTATAGGCACCTGGTGACAAGGACTTACTGTCCCCGCCCCTGTGGGATTCTCCTGTGCTGAAGTCAATCCCACTCCTGCTGTGGAGTTGGGACAGGTGGGGGCACATAGAAAAAATGTCTTGCCACTGCCTGAGGAGTTACCAAGAGGTCTGTCCACAGTGCCAGCTCCCGAGAACTGTGATGCCCTTCCCAGTGACGTGGGCCCCGTGCCATGGACCTCACTGAGCAGTGATGGGCCAGGAGCATCAGGGTGCCTGGCAACAGGACCTGCACCCCTGGCTGCCTGGGTTCTGAGCAAACTGCACCTCTGGGCCTGGGGTAAGGCTGGGCAACTGTCGGAGTGTCTGCACGTGCACTTCAGACCTCACCCATGTGCGTAAGGGAATCACCCTCTGACCCGAGTCCCCAGGTCCCCTGCCGCATCTCCACAGCCTGCTGTGTGCCTCTGGCAGGGGATGGGAGCGCCAGGGGGTCGAGTCCCTGGCCTTTACACTGAGCCACAGGCTGAGCCCTTTTTAGAATTTTTGATTTTGAGATGGAGTCTTACTAAGTCACTAAGTTGCCCAGGCTGAGCATGACTTTGCAGTCCTCTTGCCTCGGCCTTCCAGGGCGCTGAGATCACAGGCCTGTACCCCTGAGCGCAGTGCCCACCGTCCTTCTGCCTGGGCTGTTGTCCTTCCGCTGTGTAGCCAAAACCTCATTCCTGATGTGGGGCTCTGCCTGACATACCCGAAGCCGGTGGCTGTGCTAGACTCGTGAGGAGGCCACCGGCCCACTGAGCTGCGCCGCGCCCACCTGCATAACGCCGGGGCGATCGGGTGCTGATCAGACACCTGCAGCGCAGCTGGCAGCAACCAGGGCAGCGTCCACATGGAGCCAGGCTGCGAGTGCCACCCAGGCCCTTGGTCCGCCTATGTGGCCACAGCCCCATCCATTTTCCACCACTGGCCAGCAGAAGTCACCATGTAGCTCGGTCACAAAGTGGGCCCTGCCCGGGAAGTGGCAGGTGGCAGCCTGGGAAGACCAGCACTCCCATAGGACAACTCGGAGAAAACGGCACCTCAGGCTTACTTGAGTCACACACCACACTGAGACCGAAGGACAGGTGTCCCTCCACTGCCCGCTCTGTCCTGAGCCTCAAATGACAAATCTGCTAGAAAAACTACAAGGACGTATGTCCTCACAGCCAGATCCCACATGGCACCAGCTGTCACCTTTATCTGGGACCAGCCTTCAGAAAGCCACAGTATGAAACTTAGGGAGCTCTGTGACAAAAATCTTATAATCCCGGGCCCCTTTTCCCCAGATTTCAAGATAAGAACCAGAGTTAAACCTGGCGTGCTGCCACAGGCCTGTGTTCCTCTCTCTCTGGAGGCTGAGGCAGGAGGACTGCACGCTTGAGCCCAGCCTGGGCAATTCATAAGTCAGCAAGACCCTCGGTAAAAAAATTTTTTTAGACTGGGCTGAGGATGTAGCTCAGTGCAAGACTCAAGGTTTAATACCTAATTCAGAAAGAGAGAGAAAGAGAGAGAGAGGGAGGGAGGGAGGGAGGGAGGAAAGGAAGGGAGGGAGGGAGGGAAAGGAAAGAAAGGAAAAGGTAAGAAAGGAGGACAAACCCCAGGGTTAAGAGCTGCCCCGACTCCCAGAGGGGAGCCTGGAGCACTCTCCATCCGAGCGGATCTGGGCTGACTGCTGGTCTGTGATCTCACCCACACAGAGAGCCCCTCGCTTCCTCCTCCCTGACTGCAAGTCTCAGCCCGTCCAGAAGCTGAGTACTGGGAAGCCGGGCGGTGGCAAATTTCTGGCTTCCCCAGAGGAAGCAAACTGAGCTCAGCTTTGTGGGAGCCAGAGCCGCTCCCTGCGGCAGAGTGGGAAGGACGAGGAGGGCCCTGTGGGCAGCCACAACCTGTCATCCCAGCACCCGGAGGCTGAGGCAGGTGCAATGCCTGTCTGCGCCTAACCACTTGGGGGCAGGGGCGTGGCAAATAAAAGCCACTGCTCCTGCTTGCCATTTGTTTACTGGAGCCGAAGGCCCCCTTTCTTTTAAAACTTCCATCTCCATGAGCTGGCAGAGGTGCCCCAGATCTAAGGAGTCCTGTGACCATGACCGCGATGAGCCTCACCTGCACTCAGGTGCGCACGCCACGGATGCCAGGGAAGAGAGACCGCTGCACACTGCCTTCTCCACCCTGTCCACCCACACGCCTGGCTGTGGGCTCCACTGACTTAGACCTGCTCACCACCTGTGAATGACAATGTATTATATAAGTCGGTTTCTTCGGATGACAAAACTATCCTAACAAAGACAGCAGCAAGAGAAATTCGATTCTTTTTTTAATTCACACATCTCATTCTTTTCCCCTTCCCACCCCTTTAAGCCCTCCCACACCCCCTTTCCATTGCCACAAAGTCTACCTCCTTTTTTCCACCCCTCTTTTACCTTTTTTTAATGGTTTGGTTTTCTTCTATTAGAGAAACACTGCAACTTAACTTCCCGTGTCCAATTCATTTTGCTAAGCATAAGGGTCTCTAGGTGCATCCATTTTCCTACAAATAACTCAAATTTGTCTCTCTTTATAGCAGAGTAGTGCTCCACTGTGTAAACATACCACACCTTCTTTCTCTGTTCTTCGGGTGTTAGACAAAGTGGCTTCTTCCAAGATTCAGCTGTTACACGTTGTACTAAATGTGGATGTCAATAAAAAACATTATTCTTCCCTCAAAGAAAATTGGAGTTTATTATGAAGCCAAATATGAGTGCCCAAGGCCTGGAAACATGCATTTAGTTTCCCCAAATAGCACATTCCAAGAGTCCAGTTCCACACAATATTTATACTTACAGAAGAACAGAACAAAGTCATAAATCAGAGCACTTTTTAAAAGCAGAGGGGGAAGCATCAGGTCGGTGGGCCACCCTGAAGGGGGAGCCTTCTGCTAGGGCCTCAGATGTTACCTAAGGACATTCTTAGCTCCTGGGTTGGTGGAAAGCTACCTGTTCTCCTTTTACATTTCAAAAGGAGTTACTTAGTAATTATAGTAATTTTGCATATCAAAGGATTTATCATAAGATGTTAAGTCAGATATAGAGGAGGACAATGGATGTGGCCATGAAAAAGAGCCAAGATAGCTGTGATAACCTGGCTGGCAACATATCCCAACCTGTCTACAAGTCCTTGGGAACCCAATTAGCTAATCACAGTAGGCTCATACTTTTTGGTTGCTGTGACATCCAGAAATTGAGGGGAGGAAAGGTTTATCTTAGCTCAGTTTCAGAAGGTCACAGTCCATTTAGGGGCGGCCGGCAGCAATGGAAGCACGTGGCAGAGGCCGAGGTGGAGGCAGCTTCTCACAACATCACACACAGGAAGCCCAGTCAAGGCCAGTTGAGACTCATCCTCCCAGGAAGGCAGGAAGCAGCTTATAGATCCTTCCAGGTCTCCTCCCAGTGATCAGCCCCTACTGGATCCAGGTGTGGAGCCTCCACTACATACCTATAATCCAATTTACATACTTGTAATCCACCCTTCCAGACCAGGCCCAATCTCCCAACAGCACATGGTTCCATAGACAATCTGTAACATTCAAATACATGAGACTTTTGGGGGACACTGCAGACCCACACCACAGTACTGGGTGAGCACGCACCACTCTTGTGTGATGAGTTTAACGCTTTTGGGGAGATCTCCAGAAGAGGCAGAGCTGGTTCACATGGGATGTCTATTTCCCATTTCTTGAAGAATCTCCATATTGCATTCCATAGTAGTAATATCAGTTTACAGTCCCACCAACAACGTCGGAGGCTTCATTTTTTCCCCACAGCCTCACCAGCATTTGTTTTTTATTTTTTGAATTCCTAATACCAGCCATTCTTACAGGAGGTAGATGGAAGCTCAGTGTTGTTTTGCTTTGCATTTCTCTGATGGCTAAAGATGTTGAACATTTCCCGTGTATTCATTGGCCACTAGGATTTCTTCTTTGTACATCCATTGTACACGCATGTGTGCACTGTGTGACATTTCCACCTGTGGTCGTGATGTGCACTGGGGGGGTCCAGCTCCCTTTCCATTTTCCACAGTGCCCACTCTGTATTCGGGCTGACCTTTTTTTTTCAGTTTCCACACGTGAGAAAACTCTGAGGGAAGACCCCAGGGAAGGACCTTGTGGCTCTAGTGTCACCAGGGGGGCACAGCTTTGCATGACAGATAAACATGCCTGAGTCCTTGCCATGTAAGTAAATGGGGGATGTGAATTTCACGGAGCGTGTGAAGGGGCCCTTTCGGGGTAGGGAGGCCCACCCCCTGATTTGAAAGGAGAATTTGGAGACTCCCCCACCCAGAACAGAGTCTGGAAAATAACCTTTGTAGTTTGGGATGTGTTTTAGCTACTTTTCATTGGTATGACAGAACACCAGACATCCACAACTTGAGGTAGAAAAGACTGTTCAGTTTCAGAAGGTCTTACACGGTCCGTTCGCGGGGCAGCTGGCAAACATGGCAGAGACCAGAGAGCTAACCCCACTGCAAACAAGCGCGTGAAGCAGAAGCAAAGGGCCCTTCCCAGACTTAGGAAGGCCAGAGCCTTCCCAGGAAGAAGCTCTGAGAATATTTCTTCTCCCTTCCTTTAATAACTTCAAACTGCCAGTTGCCCGTCCCACCAAGATGGTACCCCTCCCTCACTTCCTGGCCCACAAATCAACAGCACAGACCATCCGAAATCTTGGCCCTGAGCAACTCCCAGTCTCAACAAGTTGACACAATTCTCCAGGTCAAACCCCAAACATCTACCCTACCTCTCAGTAACACACGGCTCCAAACCACGGCAGGATGCAAAGCAAACCCAGCAGGGGTTTCTCCCTTCTCCTTTGCCCTTCCCAGGACAGAGGGCTCCTTTTCACCGTTGATCTTAGCAAACCCACACGTATTGTTTTTCTCTCCCTAAAGTTAAGCACGTTCACCTTTTTTACTTACGGGGAACACTTCATAGCCTCTCTGTGGCATGTCCCAAAGGCCAGCGTCACACTCCTGCCCTTCAGGGACAGTCACCAAGTACAAGGGTCCCTTGAGCACCAGCCCCGGATGCTAATAACCGAGATGGCTACTCAGGGCCTATCAGGAGGGTACTGTGTGCAGAGTGTCCACTCTGCAAGGCATAATTCCTTATCATGATCTTCACTGTTACCTCAGGGGACACAGGGGAAAAGTGAGGTTCAGGTGGGGATGCAAGCTGCTAGGAGCGCCAGCTTCGCAACGTGCAGCAGGATGGTGGAAGCGTGTGTCACATGGCGCAGCACAGCACTCGATTTAAAATGCAGGAATTCTTTAATCACTGATTTTCCATGGGAAGTGAGACTTTGGGACAGGAGAGCCACTGTTTTGGAAAAGGACTGCTTCTTTGCGGGGAGCAGGGGTGGAAAGGGAACAACTCTCCGTGGGTAGTTCAGCCACTTGCTGCTGAGCTCAGGTCCCGTCTGGAATGAAGACTGAGGTCTGGAGCTGCTCTGTGCGGATCGGGGGCAGTGGCCAGGTAAGCCCTGATGGCTGAGAGGGAGACTGCCCAAAGGCCACCTCTCTTGCCACCTCTGCCCCTCAGGTTTTGGTCTCTTTTTTACAATGCAACTCCTTTCCATGTCCCTCAGATCTTCTGTCCAGATGCCTTGTTTGGGGGAGGGGATACTGGAGAGAGATCCGACCCAGGGCCTTTGTCCTCAGCTATGTCCCTAGCCTAATTTTCAGTTTTGATTTTGAGGCAGGGTCTCACTAAATCACTAGCTTGCCCAGGCTGAGCTCAAACTTGCAATCCTCCAGCCTCCGCCTCCCAAAGTGCTGGGATGAGAGTCCTGTGCCACCGGGCCTGACTCAAAAGTCTCACATCTTAAAGCTATTTGGAGCACTGGGGAGTGTGGGCATGCATATCAAGTGGCCCAGGACTGCTGGGCAGAGCTGCGAGTAACAAGGCCAGCCAGAAGAGGGTGCTGAGGCCGGCACATCATCTGGGAGTGAGCAGAGCTCAGGGGAGGGAGGGGAGTCTGATCACAGGCTGCACCTCTGCCCTCACGGAAGGAGGCCTGGACTAGGTTACTTGGTAATTTAGTAAGTGGTGCACACCTGTAATCCCAGCACTCCGGGGGTACTGAGACAGGAGGACTGCAAATGGGAGTCCAGCCTGGGCAACTCAGCAGCTTAGTAAAAACTTGTCTCAAAAATCAAAACCCCCTGAAAGGACTCAGAATGTAGCTGTGTGAAGGCCTTTGGTCTGTAGTACAAAAACATAAACAAACAAACAAAAACCCTATATAAAAGCAACCAAACTTGAGGCTGTGTCGCTCTACAGTCCACATATGGAACAGAATTTCACTGGGGAAGAGCTTTCCTAGATGTACTTTCGAAAATGTAACCTTGGGCTATTTCCTATAATAAAGGAATGGACTCACCCTGGAAAGGAACAGCTTGGCCTGGACGATTTAAAAAAATGAAAATCTAGACGCGTCAACAAGCTTGAGAAACCTGTTTTCTCTCCCTAGCCAAGAGAAAATGCCAGCTTCAGCAGGGAAACTTTCCATATCAGTTTTCCCTCCTTTCCTTTAACTAAAAACAAACTCTGGAGCTTGAGAAACTCACGACAGCATCAACAGCTGCGAGGCTGATCTGGGCTGATGGCCATGTCCTGGGACACTTTGGGGAAGAAATCAATATATTGTTGTTTGCAACAGAGGTGAAGAGAGTTTATGTCATTAAAATGTCAATGGCACCCGTGCTACAACCCTGCTGGCTCTGACATCCGATTTCTCTATTCAAGGCCGAAGTTTCCCAGCCTGCCGCACACTGCCCACATCACAGAGCCGCCACCAGCAGGGCACCCACACAACATCCATCACTGAAATTTCCTCCACGTGCTATCAATGGGAATGGTTTTATGTAGATAAGACGCTGCTTCAGATAAGAGTCACTCTTGGAACAAGAAATAGTCTTAAACATCACTCAATGCCTTTGTAAGAAAAAACTGACTACTGATATTTAAGGAAACTAAAGTTCAGGGAACTTTATGAGCTACTCCAAGTCACGGGGTGAGGTGGCAAGAACGGAAACCAGAATCCCCGACTCACATCCCCTTGCTGTCGCAATGTGACCAAAACTGGCAAGGACCGCTGGTCACCACTGGTCAGGCAAGGGCTCTGCCGCTGACCTGTGCGCAGTGCGGGCCCTGGGTCCCAGCACCTCTCATCCCCTCTGCAGCAGTCTGCTGCGAAGGCCAACCTGCCCTGCAGCCTCCTCTACCTGGCCTCTGCCAACCCTTGCTCTATGGATCTCGAAGCTCCGTTGTTTCCTCTGCTACGCACACGCCTTATGGGGTGAAACACTGTTCTCCACCTCTGGTGATCCTCAGGCACTGAGCAGATTTATGTGGGGTCAGTCGAGCCCTCACAAAGGCCGTCTCCAAGCTGTGCCTTCCTGGGCCCTTCCTGGCAGCTCACCTGTGTTGCATTGCAAGTGCCTCTCCTAGAAGCGGGGTGCGTCACCGGCTTTTTAAACTTCTATGGAGCCTACACAACGGCACCTTCTGCTTCGCGGGCATCGGCCCACTGCACTCACACGTCATCACCAACGCAATGGGTTCAAAGACCGCCCGATGTCACTGTTGTTTGGGTCATCTTTGCTTCCTCCGGGTGACTGATTTTGTAGAATCATTTGTCACATTTAACTGCTGGCTTTTTGTTTGTCTGTTGGCTCTTGAAGCTGTATTTCATAATCTGTTTTCAACTGCTCATACCACAATGCCACATGCTAGGAAAGTTATATGAAGAGAGGTTTATTTTGGCTCACGACTCTAGGCCAAGGTCAAGGGACAGCTCTGCCTCCACTCACCCGCTCGAGGGCACAGCGTGGTGACACGGCAGTGCCCTCTCCAAACAGGCATCCTGGCAGACCCACGCCAAGAACTTGGAGCCGGGAAAGGGCTAATCCACACCTGAAGGCACAGCCCGACTGCTTCTGAAAGTCCCCTGGGGTCCTACCTCTTCATCGCTCAGACTGAGGATTTGTGTTTAAGAAAATACCTTGCTATATAGCCCAGGGCACCCTCAGACTCAAAATCACCCTGCCTCAGCCTCCGCATGCTGTGATTACAGGCGTGATTGAGAGGGGATCAGTCCGAGCCGCAGCACTCCATGTTTGCTTCTTCTACTGTGGTAAGGCACACGTGACGCAAATTGGCCGTGTAGTTCCTGTTGTAAGCGCGTGACTCAGTGACCCGGGTGGCACCATCACCCCACTGACTTCTGAGAGGTGCCATCACCTCAGAGACCCTGAGACCCTCATAAGTTACATCCCTGCATTTGCCTCAGAGGCTCTGTATCTTTCGCTCGCCACCGCTGCCTATGGAGTTACTGTTGTATTCTGTCTAGTTTTGGCTTTTTTGTTGCTTAATTCTGTTTTGTTCTGAGTACCAAGTGTGGGGCCTTCACACGGAGCCACATTCCCAGCCACTTTTTTGTATTTTTCATTTTTGAGACAGGGTCTCACTGGTTGCCAAGCTGCCCAGTCGGGACTCAAACTTGCAATCCTCCTGACTCAGCCTCTAAGAGTGCTGGAATTACAGCCGTTAACTACCACGCTCGGCTTACAGTTTATTTTTTTTAAAACAGCCGTCGGTGTTCTACAGAAACATAAGCTCATCTCCGAGAGTGAAGCAGCTGCTCTGAACCGCCTCCACACTTCCCGTGCAGGGACACACGCAGTGCAAACGAGACCACAGGATGGTGTCACGCTCTTGCAGCCACTACATTCTGCTCCTCCATAGGGGCACGTGGGTTCTCGGCCCACCTGGGAGGTACTGAGGACATGGCTTGGGTTCTAGAAGTCGCGTCAGAAAGGGAAGTCAGCCACTTGCAAACAAACAGTAGGTGCAGACTGCGAGGACATCGGAGCCCCAGAGAATCCCTCGCAGAGCAGCCAGTGGCTGGGCGTCTGTGCCACCCAGACACCTGGGGTAGGCACCGTCCCGGGGCTCAGAGGATTTATAGGATGAAACAGACTTGACTGCAGCCCTTCACTCCAGTTGTGGCCACTCAGGAGCGGCCCTCTCCTGCCCCAGCCACTCTCTGGCCCTGTCCCAACACTGGATTCGCCACTGTCACCCTTCCTGTTCCCTGTAGACCAGTCCCCCCTCTACCCCACCTCCTCCAATGACACATCTCTGGTTCTTAGGATCGTCCTTCCCTACACGGCTTCATGCCAATCTGCCGACGTCTGGTTTGCTGCTGTTGCTTTGTTTGGGGTCTGGAGAGATCTCTCCAGAGGCGCCCTTTTTGCTCAGAACATTTTCTGCTCCAAAAATTATTTTTATGAATATGTATTTGCAGTACACAGCAATTACATTCAACCTATCCCACTGTATTCACTTTCTGCTTTTAAACCTTCAAGATATTCCCTTCTGCTGGTTCCTACATCTGAGATTTCCCTTAAAGAAATGTGGCAAAGGCCTCTTTGTTCAAAAGACTTTAAAATCACGTTCGCACACACAGGTGCGGTGCCAGTTCCTGCTTTCACGTGCCCCTCTCTGCCTTGGGAGGGCAGGAGATGTTCCGCTTTTTGTCCAAAGTGTCCACTGTAGTACCACACTTTCAGAACGTGTTTAAAAATGCCTCAGCATTGTTCCTGAACATAGTCAATAAGCTTGACAACCATTGTTTTTTATTGCATAAAAAGGGCAAAAACAGCTGGGCCCAGTAGCACTCTGGGAGGCTGAGGCAGGAGAATAGCAAGTTTGAGCCCAGTCTGGGCAAGTCTTTTTTAAAAAGAGGGTCTTCCTTTTTAGCCCAGGCTGGTCCTCAACTCACTAGGGCTCCCAGGCTGGCCTTACACTCACGGCAATCCTCCTGACTCAGCCTCCCATGTCCTGGGATAACCGGCGTGTGCCACCACACCCAGCTTATGTTATGCTGGGGACTTGAGCTCCGGTACTTAGCACCTGACTTAGTGATTTCTAGGCAAGCGATTTAACTGCTGAGCCATTCCTCCAGCCCCTGGGCAACTCTTAGGGACTTATCAAGGCCCTGTTCAAAATAAAATTTGAAAGTAAATTTAAAAAATGAACTGGGGATGTAGCTCAGTATAAATGCCCTGGGCTTGATCCCTAGTGTAAGGAAAAAACCACACACACACACACACACACACACACAGAGAGAGAGAGAGAGAGAGAGAGAGAGAGAGAGAGAGAGAGAGAGAGAGAGAGAGAGAATTCAACTTTTTTGAGGCAGGGTCTTGCTGTATAGTCCACGCTGGTCCTGGATTCACTATGTAGTCCAGCCTGGCCTAGAACTCACAGTAGTCTTCCTGCCTCAGCCTCCTGAGTGCTGGATTTACAGGTGTGCGTCACCTCACCTGGCTTTTCATTTATTCCTTTTCAGTGCCAAAGACTGAACCCAGGATCTCAGACATGCCAGAGCAGCATTGTACACTCAAGCTACATCCCTACTCGGAAATTTGGCATCTTTACCAAATATTTCCAAGTCCCACAGAGTTTACACATTAACCCCATGCAGATTACCAGGACACGATGAAGTGGAAATCTGGACGGCCCGAGTGGGCCCAAGCCTCTGCTGCCCCGTGCTTCCACCCTCCCGCTGCAGCTGACCTGCAGGCCAGGGACCCTGCAGCCTCCCTGTCCGCACACTCACCGTCTCCCATCAGCTTTGGGCAGCTGAGAGTCGTGCAGGGGCTCTGTGTTATTACCAGATCCCCAACAGCAGACCCGTGCTGCAAAGCACAGCGCCCGTCCAGAGCCGCCTCTGCCGTCCATGCAGCCGCTCACCTCGGGACCTGACGCTGCCCACAACCAGCCACACAGACACAAACCTACTTCTTCTCGATGCTGTAAGTCACCATTCCACCACCAACACCTGTGGAAGTAATCTTAACCAGGGTGCGTTTCTGTGGCTTACTCGGGGCCAACAGAGCCAATGAAAACAGATGCCAAAAAACACCATCGGAAGGGGCATCACCAAACCCCAATAAACCAAAAGTCCCTGGAGAGCCAAGACAGCAGCTTAGTGCTGACCCGAGCCTGTCGGGAAGTCACCCACTACTGACCTCCACCAGGCCTTGCAGGAACCCATGTCTCTGGCCAGTTGCTCTGCAACCCCGGATAGACAGCATGATCTTGTCGCCCAGGGAAGCCCTGGGCAGAGGCCAGGGAGGTGAAGCTCCCTTCTAGAAGGTGCCAAGAACTCACATGTCTCCTCACCCCGCACCCAATCCTGCCGGGTGTGGTGGCACAGGTCTGCAACCCCAGCATTCAAGGGAGGCTGAGACAGGAAGACCACAAGTTCAAGTTCCGCCTAGGCTGTTCAACTACTTAGCAAGACCCCGTCTTAACATTTAAAATAATTTTTTAAAAAAGGTAAGATATGTAGCTCGGGGAGAAGGACCTGGGTTCAATTCCCAGTAGTGTCAAAAGGGGGGAGGAGGGGGGAAACCAGCCCAAGTACAGGATGCTGGAGAGGCGGATCTGTATCCAGCTAAAATTCAGAGGCGCTTTTTCTTTGAATATCAGAACTCAGCTACTTCGTGCACCAGCAGCAGCTGAGCAGGAGATTAAGAAACAGGGGCTCCTATCGCAGGGTGCTGGCCAGGAGCCCTGGGCCCCTTCTGCCTGCATTCCCTCCCCATCTCCCACAAGCTCACTCCCGGTCCCGCCCCAGACCACTGTGTACAGGGCCCCGTCCCTGGGGGTTTCCTGCAACAGTGTCCTTCCAGGTTCCTTCTACTCCTGGCCGTGCTGGCCTTCCACAGCTGGCCTGCCTCGCGGCTGGCCCTGCCTCCAACCTCACGTGCCTCCTCTCTGACAGGTGTGGGTCCCTCCTTCTGTTCTACAGGGACACCAGCCACAGTGGAGTACAGTCCTTCCAGCTCCAGCACCACCTCATCTGAAGACTCATTACTCCCACAGAGACTCTTGAGGTTCCATAAAGGACACGGGCTTGTGGGACACGGCCTCCCGCAGTGGCCCCTCCCTGCCACCTCAACTGACCCACTTCATCGCTGGGACTTGGGCCCTTGGAACGCGGCCCATCTCTTTCTGCACTCATCACCAACCTTTGCCACGTCGCCCTACACCATGTGACCACCCACACCCGCCTCTCCCCACCTGCCTCCTGGGTGGCTTGTGCCACTGGCCCCAGCGTCCAACCCCCAGGCTACTCTGCAGACTCTGCTACCCCCCACCACAGTACTCTCACACCCCGCTCTCACCCTGAACGGCTCTGTGCTTCTGGCAACCACCTGGGGGACACATCTCCAGGAGTGGCTGAGCTTGGCTTGATCCACAAAACTACAGCAGCCATGTCCTGCTGGGGGCGGCCCTGCCCAGGGCCCCACTGGCCAGATGCACCCTGCCCAAGTCCTAGTGCCGAAGTCCCGTCATCAAAGTGAAACAAACACTGTAATCAGATCCTCCTTCCAAGACCTGCAGTGACACCAGCAAAGTCTCCCTAACAGGAAGTCTCCATAAGTCCCCTGTCCAACGCGTCCCTCCTGTAGCCCTCCCAAAGTCCCCTGCAGCCACGCGAGAGAGCGTTGCTTCTTCCTCTTCTTGGTGAGTCCTGCCAGGCAGGGAAGGTCACTGTGCCTCCAGCCCGTTCCCACCTGAGCCAGCCCCCCCTCAGCCCCTCGGCTGCACGGTCCCTCCCAGCAGTTACTTTGATTTATGAAACACAGCGTCACCGGACTCCGAAGGAGCCAAGACAGCCCATAGTGTGCCACTGTGTGACTGGGTCCTGAGTGGACACACAAGGACCCCGGTGCTCCCCGTGGCCTGTTCCCCACCTCGCCAGGCGCCGGGGCCCAGTCAGCCACCTGTCTTTGCCCTGCACTTCCTTCTCCCACTGTCCTTTTCCCACCAGGAAAAATCCTGATTCCAGAGGCCCTCAAGGGTCCACAGTTCTGGCCAACCACCTAGATAACAGTGACACCAGCAGACGGGTGATGGCAAGCTGTGGCTGAGCCACCCCTGGCCGGCCCCTGACCCTGGGGGCAGAGTTCTCTTTCCCCACCCTCATCTCCATGTTCCCTTTCTCCTTCCTCAAGAACATCTTAGGCCCAAGGGACAACCCCGGACCCCCGGGGCCACAGGCTCCCCACCAGGGACACCTGTCCCCTTCCTTCTTCAGTGCCTCTCTTCCTACCAGAATCTTCCCTCCTGGGGTTATCTTTCTCCCCCAGCCCTGTTATCTGCTGCCTCCTGCCTCCTGTCACCTCCAGATCCCTTCAAGGGATCATCCGCACACTTGCCACCTCATTTTCCGTACCCCCACCTCTCATGGTGGCCTGGCTTCCGCCAGGGACAGGGACACACACCAAGACTCCTCCGAAGCATCACCAGATTGTGCAAATGTGACTTGGGCCACCACCCTGGTGGCTCATCCTCCCTGCAGCCCATCTCCCCAGCCCCATCCATGCTCTCCCAATCTCAGGGCACTGTCCCTGGGTCCCCCGAAGCCCTCTGCCGCCCCCACCGCTGCCTCAACCCACCCCGTGCTCCAGTGTCTCCAATGGCCGTGGCAGTGGTCTCAACGACACACCAGCAACATCCCATGTTAGTGAGGTGGTCTCCTTGCTAGTGCTGACACGCCTGCCCAGGCCAGAAGGGTCTGGACAGCTCCTCACCACACCCTCTTCCAGCCTGGCAAGGCGCCCCCTGCCGACTGGGGACTCGATGCCCAGCAGGTAGTCAGGGCTGTCCCAGGATCTGGAAGGCAGGAGGGGACGCCAGAAGTAAGCTCACACAAGCGACAGGAGGAACACAGAGCCGACAGGTGTCCTGCACTGTTTCTCCTCCACTCCCCGCTCTTGTGGAAGGCAGCTACCACAGCCTTAGCAAGGAAGCTAAGATGCCTCAACACAGGAGTACTACACTGCTGTTAAAAATGAGCACCCCATCGCCCCACAGCTCCTGAATGGCTAGAATGAAGAAGTCAAACAAGTGGTGGTGAGGACGTGGAGACGCCTGAACCCTCGCACACTGCCGGTAGGGGTTCACACGGTGCAAGTTCTTTGGGAAAAGAATCCGGCAGCCCTCAGATGACAAATAGTGACAAAGTGGGAAGATTTCAAGAGTGTCTGCTGGTGAACAGACAGACAAAATGTGGTATCTTCATACAATGGAATATTACTCACCCACAAAAGGAATAAAGAAGAATCTGGAAAACATTATGCTAGCCTCCAGTAACAAAAGACCACATACACAATCTAATTCTATTCATAAAGTCCAGAACAGGAAACATGAGACGGAAAGGAGCTTAGTGGCGGCCCGAGGCTGAGTGTGAGTGGGGTAGCGGTGACGGTAATGTGGTTGCATAACTCTATGCTACAAGCCATTGTACTGCACATTTTGAATAGACGAACTGCACAGTATGTAAATTAGGTGTCAATGAAGTACCAAAAATCCTGGCATCTTCTTTACGGATGGAATCTGAAGACACTCATAATTAATTCAGAACTGGTTCTACGATGTGGGAATTACAACTCCCCACACACGCACGCGCACACACGATTGGAGGAATGGGACGATGGTTGGAGCATCTGCCTAGCAAGCACAAGACTTTGAGTTCGATTCCCCAGCACCATATAGGCCAGCTATGGTGGCACATGCCTGTGATCCTCAGCACTAGGGAGGCTGAGGCAGGAGGACTGGCATGTGTTCAAGGCCAGCCTGGGCTACATAGTGAGTTCAGGACCAGCCTGGACTACAGTGATACTGTTTTAAGAAAAAAATTATATTCACACATTGTAAAAATATCTGGAAACATATACACCAAATGTTAACAGTGCTTATGTGGTAACTCTATTTATGAACACTTTTTTAAAGACAGGGTCTCACTCTGTAGTCCAGGTTGCTTTTGAAATCCTTATGTCACTATGTAGCCCAGGTTGGCCTTGAGCTCACAGCAATCTTCCTGCCTGAGCCTTCCAAGTGCTGGGATTACTACACCCAGTTTATGTGGTGCTGGGAAACCGAACTCAGGGCCTTGTGCTTGTTAGGCAGATGCTCTAACCACTGTGCTATTCCTCTGATCCCCAAATACTTCATATTAATGACCACTATTACAGTAAAAGAAGAGCAGGAATAGACGGGAGGCAAGGAAGTCTCAGAGCCCACGGTTCCAGATGCATCACGGAGGCAGAGCCCAATCCTGACAGCCACTCACTGGGAGAGTGGGCCAGGACGGTGATTTGATCACAGGGAGTCCTTCAGAGCACACCTGCACGACTAGTGCAAAGGGTGCCACGGAGAACAGAGATGCGCATGAACACACCACCCTAGGTACCTAGCTCAGAGGGGCTGGCAGGCTGAGAAAGGCCCTGCTCCCGCCACCGGGAGGCTATCAACGCCTCCGCATATTTACATATAATTTTTGGTAGAGAGGCTGGGCCTCCAAGAGATGAGAGTAAACTTGAATTCTACCACTGTCATCGCTCAGAGGACATTCACTCACTCTTGGGAACACAGTGACAAACTCCACCTGAGACTGGGAGCCCAGGAGAATCCTTGAGGGGACCCCAGGGAGCCAGACCACAGGCATCTCTCCACGTCTGGCAGGGCATCCTGGTCTCCTGTCGCCTGGGGGCATATGAGAGGAGGGTCTGTGTTAACGTTCGCCTGGGGAGGTAGGAAGGGTGGCGAAGTGACAGCAGTCTACAGGAATCCATCCTTTCCCCTTTCCGCGCTGGAGAAATCCACACGATTCGTTAAAACTGGGCAACTGTACAGAAGGGCTGCTAGAATGGGAAGAAACCCCGCGTCGCCTCCGTGGCCAGCGGATCCAAATCTGACTGTGGTCCCGCCCCAGTTCAGTGAGGCTGGGTGGGTGCGCTGGGAGCTCCCTGGCTGCTTTCAGCACCTCACTGACCCGAATACACCAGCCACCTGCTTCCCGCGGTGCCTCTGGAGCACTTCCTGCAGGAACCTTGACCCCTGCCTAGGCCCCCGGGGTCAAGGGCGCAAAGGATGCCGGTGCTTATTAGGGCAGGACCCTCAAGCCACTGCGACCCACGGCAGACACCTGCCCTATTTAACTAGTCTGCGCCCCGTGGGCAAGCAGGGCAACTTACATTTTAAAAAGCCCGCAGCGCTACCGTGACAACACACGCAGCACTCGCGATGTCTAGGCCCACGGGTGTGTTCATAATGGCCAAGACCCGAGTTACAATACGGCTGGAGGTCACACCGGTCCGGACCCTTGGGAATGATGCGTGCGCTGCAACATGCAGTGTGGGCGACAGGACGGGACCCTTCCCGCGGCGTCACGCGAGCCTCGCCTCCCCCTCCTGCTCCGCGTCTCTCCGACCTCTGCCCGGGCCGCGCGCGCGGCACCCCGCGGACTCGCGGCCCTCGCGGGCGGCCTCGGAACTGCGGAGCCCGGCTCCGGCGCCCGGCACCCCCGCGGCGCGGGGACCTCCCGCTGTCCGCGGCGCAGGGCCGGGCCGCGGGGCACAGCCCGCGCGCTCCCTTCGCTTTTCCACGCACGGTTTCTAGGGCTCGCTTCCCGGGGTGAGGACGGACCACGGGCAACGGGAGGGCACCCGGGCAGGAGTGACGGCTGAGGCTGCATTCTGCCGGAGGGCCTGCTGCCGTCAGAGCTGGCCGAAGCTCCGGGCCAGGTGCGGCGATGCCTGCCGCGCCGGAGCCTCCGCCGGCGCCCGAAAGCGCGCGGCCCGGGCGGCCGGGGCCCGGGCGCGCAAGGGAAGCCAGGGCCCGGCCGGGGACGGGGGGCTCCGAGGCCGCGGCGCCCTCCGGCCGTGGCCCTCCAGCCCACCTTCCCAGCGGGCCGCGCGCTCCCGCCCGAGCGCGCGTGCCGGACGCGGGCCGCGGTGGCGTGTGCTTACCTCATATGGGCCGCCCGCCTCCCATTGGCTGCGGCCGCCTCACCCGACCCAGTGCGGACGGGCGCGCGGGAGAGGCGGGGTCAGGGCGAGGCCACGCCCCCGGTGGCGCGCGCGGTCGGTGGGTAGGCCGGGCTGGGTCACGAGGTGCGGGGC